>JAWNKX010000219.1:0-372500 GCA_035041755.1 Cacoxenus indagator | reverse complement strand
AGCAGCGAAATGAGCACCGCCGTAGTGGACATGAAGGTTATAGTAATTGTGATAGGGTCTGGGTTTGTAGTTGAACTGTTGAAACGTGTAGAGCATGAGGTCCCCTTATTGTTAAAGGCTTCCTTCAATACAGTGAATGTGGCTTTTAAGGATGAACAACTCGACAATTAGAGTCTATAATTTCGCGCCTCATAGATAATGTGTGATTACTATCATCAATCATCAAAGATCTTCCTGTGTTTGGGTTTACGATTATTTGTGTGATTATTTAAAATTAAAGTTCATAAATCATTGGATGAAGCCAGGCAAATAATGACTTTGTTTCTCAATTAAAAAGTAGGAAAATGTCTATGTAAAAGAAATTGTCTATGATAGCCTGAAGGTCTATCTCAAACGTAGTCAATCTATGCTGCTGTATAACTGTATTCATATTTTGGCGGCTGCTCATTTTCTGCTTTATTTTTTTGAAATTTCTTGCAACACAACGCGACTGCCTTTAGTGGTTACTGGGGTTCTTAAAATGGGCTTTCGAGCAAATGGGCTTTAAGACAAAATACTTTCTGAACTTAATATAAATGGATTACACTAGGATAACCCCAATGCTCTTTGGCGGCAGCGCACATCTTGGACGCGTGCGCTTTAAAAGTTTAAAAGTTGCTTAGGCGACTGGGACCCGTATAGCCAACAGTGTATTATAAATGTATCATAGCCGAGTTTAAATCGTGTATTAAACACGCTCACTCATTAATAACTTTTTGTTGCCTCGCTCTATTTCTCACTTCGAGTATAATCCACGTTTCCTTCTCATCTCATTTCTGTTATGCTAACGAAGTGCCTCCCTCCACAGACATTTCACTGCACGGCCCAACGAATGTCAACATTAAAGTGTGCCAAGCTGTCAATCAAAATCAAAAACGTCGCGCATGCATTCACTTCAAGTATTCAATCAATATGAAGCTGAAGTTTATTATACTCAGCCATAATGATTTATTATTTCATACTTCTTCTACTTGCTGCTTATCTTTTTCCCAATTTTGTTTTTTTCGCTTTAAGAAAACTTAAGCTAAGCGATCAACTGGAATTTCATTTAAGTAATGCGAACAACAACAATGCAAATGTGAAATGCACTTAGACAACTTGCAAGTAAACGAGTACAACCAACACCCAAACAACACAGAATGGGCTTTCGAGACGAGATGAAATGCACTTTTGCTAATGTGGAAAGAGTGTTTGAGCGGCGAGTTAATAAAGCTTTTATGTCTTTAAACTAAAGCCCGAGAATGTTGTGTTGGCTGGGGCAAAATGAATAGGCGAAAAAAGTGTTCTAGCGGAACAAAAAAATTTTTAAAAAAGATGAAAAGAAATAATGAAAAAAAATGATGAAAAAAATGATGAAAAAATTATGAAAGAAAAACGAAGAAAATATGCTGAAAAAAAAAAAACTTAAAATAGATTCTACATAAACACTAAAGTGACACAATGCTTGCTTTGGCCGCTGAGCCTTGAACGAAATTCCGAGCAGCGCCAGCAAGCAAACAAACAACACAAGCAACAACACAGCAAGCAAGTTTGCCTGCATCTTGCACAAGTATCTGTGCCTCTAACTATATATATATATATATATAAATATGTATATAGATATAACCAGCTATGTGTATATGTATGCTTGCGTTGTGAAAAAGGCTTGAAAGATTGCAAAGGCGTTGCCTATGTGCCGCGCACTGACACAATTTGGCAGCTGTGTGTGGCTGCCACATGTGCCACTGCCATTGCCGCTACATTTCTATGTGTGTGTGAATGTGTGTGTTAGTTACTGGCAAAAATCTGTCTCACGTTACATAAAATATATGTTGATATATGCTTGTATGTATGTGTGTGTGTGTGCGCGTGTGTTTGTATGACACATTAAAGCCTCAACGATTTTCGACAGTTTAATGCACTTCCGGTTTATGTTGTTGCTGCAACTGCAACGCCTTATGCACCATTTTAATAGCAAATTTTCTGACTAACGTCTACCGCTACGCTTTTCTCGCCCATCAGCGCCCATTAGTTTACAACTGCAACTATTTTTCCAAACACTTTAACACAGTCACCGCAGACTACTACAACAAAACACAACCAGAGCAGCGCATAAAGCTCGCTGTGAACGATTTTATACGTTGAACACACTTGTCTCTTTGTCTTTATGCTCCTTTTTTTGCTTTTTGCTTTATACTTTTTATTTTTTATCCTTGTAGTGCAGAGGATTTTATTGTAAACGTAGCTGCTAAGTCGCGCGTCGTGCATGAAATTGCATTTAAAATGAATTAAACCCAAAAATGTACGATGCTGCTGTGCGAGAGAAAATACGCTTTTTTCGCACTTGAGATTTTGTTATTGTAGAATTTAATTAAAGCAGTGTTGTTTTATTATTATTATTTTATTTTATTTTATTTTTTCAATGTGCTTCCATTGAATGCAAGATGAGTAAAGTACGTGATTGAGCGCGAGCAGTGGCAGCGGTTTCGCCGCCGCGAAGGCATTGAAATAGAAATGAAAAGTTTAGCATAGCTTCATTAGCAAGCAAATGAAGAAATGTCCGGAAAATTAAGAGTTGATTTTATTTCCTCATTTCGCGTTGAGTTGCACACACCCACAGACACACACATACACACACATATCCAAATATAAACACAAACACGCGCATTGTCAGCGAGCAGCGATGAAACAGTGAGCGAAGCATAGCATTTTTAAACACCCCATCGCCGTTGCTGTCACAATCAGATACGTTGAAATGCTGCCAACCGTGACAAAAACGCACGCAGACCCCCCGCCTACAGTACAGGTATACTTGTCCTCATTGTCCAACCCCATGCGCCACACCAACATTCGCACTTTCGCACGCAATCTGAATCTAGCACTCGCTCTTTCGCTTATTCGCATAATTAACATGAACCGCTTTGGGTAGCAACACACAGCACGAAGGACGAAATCAAATACAGCAACATTAACGCTAGACAAATTGAATTTTGTTGTGCGCACTGAAACGTTTGACTGACGAGAAAACAAGTATCAACTTTACAACAACAAAAAATCTACCTCCACAATTAATTGTATCCCGCTTTTTTAGGGGCCTGCGATAACATAAAAAAGATATGCATTACATAAATAAGTACTTAACAGTGTCGAGAAAAAAGAACATTTGAATTCCTAATGTTGCACGCGGTTTCATTATTTAATATTTGGTACGGGCATGTGGGATACTCGTCACGAAGGCTAATACAGACGGAAGTGAACTCTTTTTTTTGTTTAAGTTTCAAAGCTGGTAAAGCAAATGTAGCAATTCCACATATTTTTGTGTATCTCCCATTAACCATTTCATGCATTTGTTGTTTGTATACAAAATCACAATTTGAGCACATCTTGCTCTTGTCTAGCAGCATATTTTTTATTTTTTATTATATAATTTTACTTTGGTATGATGTGTAATTTTATGATTTGTATTCGCTGTAGTCGCACGATTTTGAAGCAAGAAACTTTTGCATTGTATAAGTGATTACATCTACATATAAATAGGCTAAGACATTTTCTTTAACACACTTTTACGTCCAAACCATTAAAGCGACTTTATTAAAAAATTTACCATTCGACAGGTTTTATTTCGCAGATGTGCACAATACACTTTTTAATAAAATAATAAGATGTTCTCTGTGCCTTTTGGTTTCGTCGCTTGCATCATCTGCATTCTATAGAGATGTTATGGCATTGTCGCTATAGTGGTTGAGTTTTAACCTATGGGCGAACACTAGTTTTAATGAAAGCCTCTCAACCAAGAAACAGCAAAAAATAATCTTCAGAGAGGCTACAAATATTCTATAGTTTGTATACAAAATATTGCATGAACGGTATTATTTATAATAATATTTATAATAATAAATGCAATTAAACTGCAAAAATACATTTTTTTGTTTCCTTTGCTGCTTAAACCACTGAACCGATTTTATTAAAAAAAATCTAATTGCTAATCGCTAGATGTGCACAATACAATTATTATCAAAATCGGTGAAATAATTGAATGAAAATGAAAATATGTTAAAGATAACCGCATTACAACAACAATAATAACACACAGCCCTTGAAGTTGTGAGCGCAGTAGAATGGAGAGAATAGAGAGGTTTGTGTGCCTCTCCCTTTTGTTCCATCGGTTATTGTTGTTGTTCCATTTTAATTTCATACACAATATGGGGAGAGATCAATTTTGTATGTTTACACTCTCTTTGCTATTATTAATGTATTAGTGTCGGCCGCGTGATCCCCTCGTTTTTGGGTATTATTGGTACGCTTTATCTATTACGGAAAGGGATTAACTACAGAATTAACAAAATACTTGAGTTTGATTGTCATGACTCGGAATCTGATGAAGATCCAGAACAATCAACTACTGAGACATAAAATACTGTTGACGAATATTCTAAATAAGTTATGTGAGGATATAGCGGCTTCAGATTTGCTCCCGGAAGACATGCAACTAAGCGAAATAGAAATGGAAAATATATGGTAGATATTTCTATTTTTGACTGGAAGTTTTCCCAAGGCAGTAGAACTATGAGATGAGTCGACTATTCCGTTAAAAGAAAGACAGCAATTAAACCAAAAAAGTGGAAAGTCTGGCTTCTTATATGATTTCGCAGCAAGCACTGGAGATGAAATGTGTTTCGTCCGAAATACTTTGAAAGTTTATTTCGACAACTGGTTCACCTCAATTCAGGCTCACCTCAGAAGGCTCTGAAAGACAAAGGTGTTTTCTCGACTGGAACAATACGAAGCAATCGTTTATGAATGTGCAACTTAGATGCTGACTCACGATATTGAACTAATATATTCGTGCCGCTAATGAAGTTAAAAAGGATAAAATGTTACACAATTAATCATTGGGCGCGTTCAGCAGAAGTGTTTGCTGACCTTTTGGTTGGCAAGTCATCACATTTCAATTTGAGTGTTGTTATTAGTTGCTTCGAAAGTGAAATGTAATAATTTTTATTTATTTAATTTTTCTTTTTTGCATTTCCTAACTCCGTAATTTTACAAATCTAGCAGCGCTGCGTTCATTAGGGACAAATCAGTAATCGGTTAGCAGTAATCTAGTCAGAGAAAATGATCAGTGATGACTTCTGCTGAATGCGCCCATTGTTAAGCAATGCAAACGTTTTATGGGAGATGTCGATTTAGCAGATGTGCTCTGTGAGTTATATCGAATACAACATCGAACTCGAAAATATTATATGAGCATAACTTCACAGTCACGAATATCTGTCTGGCTGTATAGGCGTCGTTGTGAATTGGAGACGACGAGACTCGAACTCGGCTCTTCGCAAATGAGAAACTAGCTAAACTACCGTTGTGCCGCGAAATATTTTGTTACATTGTATTGTATATTATTTTTTTCTAAATTTTTTAAAAATATTTTCAAATAGAAAAAATTTTGAGTTGTGCGAGAAAACTTGCATAACTAAGAAACTTTCCTACTTCCCACTATACTCTAATCTAGCCCAACCTATACAATATGTTAATGTAATAATTAAAAGAGCATCTGCTCTGGCTGCAAATACTTCCCAGAGTAGGCTCAAGCGGCTTCATCCTCTTGATACCCAGACGCCAAAGGAGGACGTAGGCTCCTTTTCTAAATGAAAATTTTTATTGTTTCTGTCTGCTATATGTTTCTCTCCCAATTAATTAAACTCTTTTTATATAAAATTAAAGTAAACAAGAAAAAATACGAATAAAAAGCAAAGAGAAAAAATTCAAGAACTTATCTCTATATATGTGACAAAGTGGAAAAAGTGTTTGTTTCCCTCTGCTGTTCATAATTTTCAACCAATTTAGTTGGTTTTTTTGTCTTTAAATGTTGATAATTACGGTAAGAATAAGGAAAGGAAAAGAGTGCGCTCACGCATATGTATGAGCAAATATTTAATTCTGTTTCTGTTTATAAGCCAGTACACGTCATGGACTGCCATTTAAGTAAATCATTGAATTTGTCAACCGTCGAAATATAATTATTTATTTTGAGAAACATGCCAATAAAATTTAGTCTTAATAAACGATCTATTAATGCAAGGTGGAAAGCTGCTGGCAAGAAGAAGAACACAAGATGCTCGAGAACGCAGTATATTTTAATTTCATTCAAATTGTTGGAAAATACATTTTTTTTATCAGCCATTTGCATATATTTGGATGTTGTTGCCCATTTTTGTTTTGGCTCAAAGTATTTATTCAGTTGCTGCCGTTAAAGGATGAATGAATATTCTCTTAAGAATATATATTTCTTTTATTCGCCTATTCACTTCTCTGGGAAGCATAGGTCCTGCACAAGCCTCTACTATTTTTTCTTTTTAATTTTCCAAGACTTTTGGTGAATATTTTTGTGGGTAATACCACTACGTTGTATACTCTAAAAAACGTCCACTGAAACTGAAAGTCTTAATTAAAGAATCATGAACCGAAAACATATTTTAAGACTTTCACCTTATTTACCACAAACTCTAATCACTAAAGACACCGTAACGAATCCTTAAAATAAATTTAAGGCTTAGCTCATTTCACCATACCACATGTTGGTGAAACACTGTGCCCACAAACTGAAAAAAGTCGACTGCCAAAAAGCGGCAACAACGACTAGAAGAAGAAACAAGTGAAAATAATAACCAAAAACCAAATCTAAGCCAAAACTCAAAAATAAACAAAAAAGGCTTAATTGCCAGCCTCTTCAAATTAGAGTATGACACGGTTAATATCTGTAATTACTCGTGCATGCAAAATCTTTTGGTCTATCCCAAGTCATGAAGTTCTCGTCGAACAGACGGTATCCATTGTAGTAATGAGAGTGCTTTGGTATTAGGAAGACACCAGCGAAGAGAGCAGTGTTATAGATTGGTGTAGAGCAGAGTAGAGTAGAGTAAAGTAGAGTAGAGCAATTTCAAGTGTTAACGAAATGCCAAGCAGGCCAGCTAATAAAAGAAGTAAATTGACGAAGTGTAGTCACTGTTAGCGGAGTTCGGTCGAGGCATGGCAACTTTTGACGCAATGCAGACGGAAAAAGCGCCAACAGTGTAAGTTGTACACGAAGGACACACGCCAACTTACAGCGAGCTTATGTTGATAATTACGATGAGAACGGTTAAAATGACGACGACCATAGGAGACGAAAATGGCGAGAGTGTTGACGAAGCCGACGTAGACGACGAAGACGATGAAGTCGACTATTAGCATGATGACACCGACCACTGTTTATAATTATATGAGCCAAGCCCAGCACAGCGTAGCCCTACCTAAAGAGCAGAAGCAAAGCAAAGTTTGGTGCCCGATTGAGTTGTGCGCAAGGTGGGGCGTAGCGACACGAGTTAATAGGCAACTAACGTTAAAAGACAACTAAACGCTTCCATAACAAAAGCTTCAGTCACAATCGTAAATTCTCATAGAAACTCAATGCCGAAACTAAAACAAAACAAAAAAAAAAAATAAATAAAAAAAACAGAAAAAAATTATTAGTCGAAAAAATCCCTTTGTTTTCATTAAAAAAGAAAATCGTTTCGAAAAAACTAAAAACCAACAAGAACAACGATAAAGGCTGAAAGAGCTGAAAAAGTCCTTGCATGAAATTACAACAGACGGATTTCATTGTTGAGCCTGTTGTGTCGGCAGGCGGACAGTGAGTGTGAACGCTGCAAAGACAGCGGGGTGGCACAGTTTTTGCGCTAAAAGATGACGAAAAAATCACAAAAAAATTAAAAATCAGAAGTGAAATAAAGATTTTTTTTAGCGACGAAACTAGTCAGGTGATGTCGTCAGCGCAAGTGGCTTCAATACCAGCAACGAAAAAATACATGGAAAAAAAAGCACTCGAAAAAAACATATATATACATATATAACAAATATGTATATAAAAGAAAGTGAAAACATTTTGCCAATGACAGCGAAAATCAGTTGAAGCAAACGGCGTTTTCTGTTAAGCTCGCTTGTTTTTGTCATTTGTTTTTATTAATTTCTTTATTTTTGTTGTTGTTGTTTAATGTTAAAAAAAAAATAAATCTGTAGATTCACCCACAGCAAAATGTGTCCAATGTAGGGTCTCCTTAAAATTCTGGTTGTATAGTGTGAAAGTATGAGTGAGAAGATCTTAGAGTCTACTCTCAAAGAAAAGGTAAGAGAAAATCTTAGAAAAGACCTGGGGGAGTAGCTAATGAAAGAACTGAAAAACCAAGCGATGTTATAGCTGAGAAGAGAGCTAAGAAAATCTGTGAAAAGCGAACCAAAAGTAGAGCCTAAGGAGGAGAAATAGAAACGAAGAACATCTGAGAAAATACCTGTAAAGACAAGCGAATAGAAGACTTAAGAGAAGGACTTCTTGAAGAACTACTAGAAGTTGTAAGAGAAGTTCTGAGAGACGAGTTGAGTTTAGAGCTTATGTTGCAGCTCAGTGTGCAGTTAAGACAACAGCTGAAAGAAGAACTAGAAGAGAAAAGAAACCCGAAAGTAGCATTAAATGAAAGTCTTGAGCATAGCTTTGACGTATTATGAGAAATGTGAAGTGGAAGGGGAGATAATTAAAAACTGAAAGGCAAACCGAGCTGAGACAGAAAACAAAAAAAATGTTACGTTTCCTCCATGTAATCTCCAACCACCTCTAAGTGAAAGCTTTGAAACGTTTCCTTCTAATATACATATAAATATATGCTGTATACACTTTGCTGTGCTGCTGTGGCACCAACCTGCACTTCAACAAGGACGATGCTGCTAGCAACATGTAAGCTTCCCCCGGTGCAGCTGTCATTGGATTGTAAGAGTGACTGAGCTGCTTCAAAGGAATTCTCATATGACTTTCATATAATTCACGCTACTTAAGAGTCAACCGTGAACATGAAAATTCACTGCTTTCATTTAATTTTATGTTAAATTTTTTTTTTCAAATTTATTATTTTTTTCTTTCTTTTTCTTTGCAAGCGCATGAGACCAAAGAAACATGAAGATTATTCGTTTTCATTTTCTTACTCATGAAATTGAAGCAAGCATATTTGAAACTTTGTCGCGGGACTTACATTTGTATGAGCACATTAAATAATGTAAAAATATAATAAAGTAAAGAGAACTAAATAAAGTAAATGTGCTTTTATAATTCTTACTCTATTTTATTTTTTGAATTTAAAGTTCTGATGTGCCACATTTCCTCTTGAAGGAGGAAAGAGACAAGGCACAGAACATTGGAATTTCAATGGCTGTGGCTTTTTCAATACATTTTAGATTTCTTTCATAAGAATTTCAACTTTTATTCTCTTGATCGCATTTTTGTACATTTGCTCTGTAAAAATCTAAGACCAACTAGTCACAAAATATTTTGCCTATTGCGTTTGCCGATGGTCTTAATTTTGTTTGATTGAAAATTCATTCAAACCGCAATAAAATATGTATGAAAATGTTGCATACTTTTCAGCGAAATTTTGACCTTTCCAATCGATTGATAAAAATTAATTGATGACTTGTAGAACAGTGTTGTGTTGCAATGCAATACTCAATGTTGTAATGGAATTTCCTTCATCAATATATTCGCTGGTGGCTGAGCTGAACACTTTGGAAATATATCTATATATAGTTTTTGCATTTCTTAGAAACGCGATAAGGGCTAACGAGCTAAGCTGTTTCTACCTTCGGTGTGGCTGGAACACTTCTAGGGTTTTTTGTATTTGTATATGGTAGATCTTCTTTGGTTGGTTTTATATGGATTATTCAGTTTTACGTATATACATACAAAAAGCTGACTGATGCGTACACAAAGTAGGCACCGAGTTTTCATTTAATTGTAAGGGACTTCTAAATCGCTTTAAACTAATGGCAAAATTTTATATATTCAAATTCTCAGTATTAATCCTAATGATGCGGCCACGGTTTATCACTGACATAATAATTTAATTAGTAATCAACGCGGCCGTAGGTACAGACTACAACAAACACAAGAAACTCTCGCATAAACAAATAAACGAACAATTGTGAAAGTGAAAAGACAAATGTTTAATGACTTTAATTCATTTTAATATTAAGAAATCCGTAGACCTTCTTTATCTGCAAAACAACGGTTGCCGCGTACAGCTTGTATTTATATAAAACCAGGAACACATGACTTGAAACTGCTTCTAACAAACGTTTATACAGCTTACAAAAAATTAGTAATAATATGATTGGGAAAAGATTATCGGAAGAAATACAAAATTATATTCTAAACAGCGAACCCCCTCGAAATTTTCATTGATTATTTTATGACTGAAGAAATTGCCTCCAATAAAAGTGTTATTTTAAAAAGCGCACCAAAAATTATGCATACAGTTATTTATGTTGATATGAAAAGTTGTAAAGAAATCAGCTCAACAGTAGTGCTCACCCATTGCCACCTAATGACCTTGTAATGATTGTACATGAATGCCAGGGAGGACGTAGGCTCATTCGCTGAATCACAAATACCACTCTAAGTCATTATTCGACTTTTTTGAAAGCAATTATTTATATCCGTTAAGTCGGTGATTAATGTTGTACAATTGCAGGTTATACATAAAAAAATCTATTGCGACAGTTTTCACTGGAATTTCATTTTAAATCAAATCAAAGTACATCGTCTCTCAATTGGGGTTGCTGCTTGAAGCATAAACAAGGCTTCAAAATTAAACATAAATGGACCTGTTTGCATATATTTCCACCTTAATACATCAAGAATCAAAAGGCCCAATTACAATGACTGATATTTTAAATATACAATATTTATTAATATATATAGAAATGCTTCGCATTCAGCGCAAAATTATGCAACAGTAAAACTTAAGATCCGGTGCAAGTTTTAGCAAAAGTCCGCTGATTAAAGAAGAAAATGTTAAATAAATAAAAAACGAAAGAAAAAAATCGAGATATGACATTTAAATTTAGAGCTACTTAAATGCATGAGCTGAGCAAAATTAAGAAGTGTAACACACTCTTTTTCTGTTAAAAATTCAAATCAGTCAAAAAGGTTCAATTAAAAATTAAATAAACAAATAAATAAAGAAATAATTTTATTTCATTTAATTTTTTTTTTTGTTTGATAATAAAGCAAAACATTTATCGCAGCAAACTGTATAACAAACTTGTCGGATTATAAATAGTGACTTGTAAAGAAATTAAGCTTAGACTAAGGTGTTTGTGATGCAATAAACAATTAAATAAAAGAAAATAAATAAGAACTGTTGTTTTTTGAGTCTCTAAATATTAAGAATTTTTACAGTATATATGCAACGGGAACACTGAGAAATTGGAACTCTCAAGAATTTAAAACGCACTTAATTTCGAACCGAAAAATATGAATGCAATGAGTACATTGAGGGCTATAAATATGAACTTTCGGTTATTTTCTTGTTTCTCTCATCATGTGAACAAGAAATTGAAGAATGGAGTAAAAACATTATTGAAGACAAAACTCGTTATAAACTAAGTAGCTTCAGATTCGAACGAAGGCAACATTTCTGATGGTACACCGGTTATTTCGCATACGACAGCTGTTGAAAGCTTAGACAGTACAATGAATAACTGGATGAAAATCAAGGATAACGCTTCAAAGGAAAAGTTATTGTTTTCTTACATTGTGCACAAAAGTTACATAAAAAAAAGGGTAGCGTTAGAAAAAAGCATTTCGTATTATTTCGAACTCACTTCGCATTATATGCACGCTGTTTTCAGGTGAATTTTAAACTCAACACTTTGAGTGCGATTTTCAAAACTGTTTTGTTTTTTTTTTAAATTTATTTGTTGTTTAAGTTATTTTAGTTTAATTTACTATTAAATTTTTTCACATTTTGTGTTTGCCTTGGCTTGTCATGCAATTGGCTTCAATTGTGCTGTACACAAATCTACGAAAGAGCCAATGATTAAATAAATAATTTTAAAAAAAAGGTTTAAAAAAAATGTGTCTATCTAAGAATTGCCTTCGCGCATTTCACTTAAACAGAAACGCACACCGCACAGACACGCAGAGGTGTTGGTCAATGACGACTTGCAAATGACGCTTGTCGTTGTTGGTATTTTTGCTTCTGCCCGTATAAAACTGTAATCTAATATTTGTACTTGGGCATGCTTTTCTTGGCCACAATATTTCTTTAGCACTTTAGCGGATTTTTGTCATTATTTTTGCGGCTCTCACTTGAACGCTCTCACTTGAACAGCCGGCACGCCGTATGCCGCATATGCGTCTAATTACATTTGAAGGTGGCGGCGCGGCTCTTTACATGCGAAACTATGGCACTAAACAAAGCAACTACAACGACATACACTTAAGCTGCTTTCGTATGACCATAAATGGTGACAATTATTTGTTAATTGGTTGTTTTGTTGTTGTTGTTGTTGTTGGTATTTGTTGTTTTCTATTTAAATCTCTGTTGTTCTGTTCTTATGTTGTGGCTGTTTTCGTTATTGAACTCGAATTTAGCAGTATAGTCTTTAAGCGGCCATTGCCGATTTTGTTGCACTTATCGATTGCATTAGTTGCACTTACGTGGCTGCGCACTTAATGTGACCTAAAGTAAAACGTGGTTACTGGCATGCAAGGCAAAACAAGCAACAAACAAACAACAAAAACAATGAAACCAAAAAATATTCCTTTAAAAAATAATATCCACGAATGTGCTGTTTTCAGCTCTGTCATTTGCTGCACTCAAATCATACACGAAACGATCGTTTTTCGCGTTTGGTGTGTGCGTTTGTGCGTGCGTGTGTGCTTGTTTTACCGTTATTACATTCCATTCGTACGTTTGTACTGTCGATCGTACACAATATACGAATGAGTTCAAAGGACGCGTGCGTTTATCGTTAGCCGTTAGCCGTAAGGCGCGTTTAATGCCGTCCGATTGCGTTGCGCGAAAGAACGAAACGAGCCGAGTTACGCATGCAGACTGCTTGAATGCCACATTGGCCCACAACATTTATACGAAGCGCCCTCGGTTGTTTGCGACGCACGGCCAACAGACATCAGACATCGTCGGCTGCGTCAATCGTCATCATCTTCGTTGTGGTTGGCTTAACAGTGCTTGGCAAACGGGTGTCGATACAGCAGTGCAGCAGCAGTCGATACAGTGCGAATGCTAACGACAAACAGTGAAACAACAGCAAAGGGAAATTCTCTCTCACTGGCTTTGCTCTCTCGCCAACGCGTTGTTCGCCATTTGTTCTTGTTTACTGTCTGTTGTCATTTTGCTATGGTTTGTTTTCTTGTTTTAAATTCATTCATTGAGCGTCTTGTCTCATCTCTACATCTTTTGGTCGCGTCGCATTGTGTGTTAGCTTGGCTTGGCTTGACTTAAATGTGTGTCACTCTGTCAACGGAAGTTGGTCAAGTCATTCCTCATTTACATACGCCATGTGTGTCATCAGCTCGAGTGATAGCAGAGGGCACCATTTAGTTGTTTTCGATGCTTCGCTTCTGTACATATATATGTATTTTGTTCGTCTTTATTTGCGCATCTCGATTTTGATGTGTGTTTTATATTAGCGACAAAGACTTAATTGGATTTTAATTTTGTCAAAGAGAATTCAATTTTCTTCTCCACTTGAATTATTATTTCCTTTTGGTGAAAAATCTCACTTGATTGGTTAGTGAGCTGCTATATTGAAAGATGATATTATGATAAAACCCGTTAATGAAATTTTCTATCCTTTACATATCTTTTCCTACACAACTTACCGAAATTTGTAGAATATCCGCTCTTCGCGCTACTCGCTCTCAATAAGAAGGAGTATGTATCAATCAAAGTGTGAAGTGGTAAGTACTAAGGACATCGTGAAAAGTGAGTAGTTCAGTGAGTAAGGTAGACGGCAGGTGTCAAATTAATAATTCGAGTTCTGTACTTATTCAGTTTGACTCGTGATAAGAAAGGAATCAGCCAAATAAAAAGCTATTCGCAACTGGCAAAACACTCAATCTATGTTCACATTAAGCCATTATAGTATTGTGTCGGCTGGCATAAGATACTGCTCGTTCATCCGTACAGCACAAGCGTAGCAGAAAAACACTTTCGCACTGGGTTTCTGTTCTGCTACCGACTCAGTTAGTTTGTATATCTGAAAAGTATAAGTCTTTAAGTTCTCAAAGGCTCTAAGAAACAAATGTTTGGAGAGACAATCAAATAAAAAATATACATTATTCGAACTCGTGATTCTTCAAAATTTTTGTAAGATGCAGGCGCCATTAGTGTGCGCATTTGGGCATTTCCATTTTAAGTGCACCCTATGCATATGAAGAGAAACAAAAATAAAAAGAAGAACGAGAAAAAAAAGAAACCAAATTCACATTTGAGATGAAAACATTAAGGAGTCTGCCAAGGATACGCGCCGCTTTTGACTTGAGTTACTTTTGGCGGAAGATTTCCGTTGCAGCTCAAGTAGGACAAGAAATAATAATAATAAACAAAAGAAATCAAACAAAAAAAGCTAGTGAAATAAATTGAAATGAACAGAAGAAAAGAAAGGCAAAGAAAAGAAAAGCCAAGTTGAAAGCTTCTCGAACAGGAAAATCCTCCTTGTGCCGCCTTTATGGCAGAACATAAAGTTTTATGGCATTTCACTTGCACGATGGCCAGGCCAACAAAAATTCGTATGGCAGCCGCACTAACAATAACAACAACGAACAGAAATCATGTAAATGCACCAAATAAGAATGCAAAGCTGAAATAAGCCGAAATGGAGCAATGAGAAAAATGAAAATATTACAATAACAACGACAATTGCAACAAAGATTTTTTTCAATAAGAAATGTGAATAAACCACATGGAAACCCAAACAAATAAGACGATGTAAACACACAAAAAATAAATAACATAATAATAATAATAATAATAATAATAACGACTCCTTTTGGAGCTTTAGGGATGAGGAAGAAGAGAAAACCAAGCACTTCTCTGGTGTTGATGACACAAAGCGCCTATACCTAACCTAACGTTATCTGCATTAAACAATTCTTCATTATCTGTGTGAACTTGAGTATATAAATATGTATTAATATATATAATTAAATATTACTGTTACATGTAAACATCTTGCATGGACCCTCTGTTAACAATATCACTTTGACAAGAAACGTCCGGTCGACTAATAACAGCACGTATTTGAAGTTGCCGCTTTCAGGAGATTTTCGATATGGAGCATTATGTACAAATCGAAAGCGTTGAAATTGTTCAGCTGTACATTCAAAATAACTTCTCAATTGTGAAAGCGCAACATGCGTAGTAAGAAAAGAAGAGAGTGCAAACTGGTCAAAGAACACAACAAATCGTTTGGACGAACTATTTTTGTCTTGTGGTACTGTCGTTAATTCCAGGCGACCGCATTATTCTTGGAGATCGACAGTGGAAATATAACAACCGTTATTGGGAAGCGTTATGGGGCTATGATAACCGATTTTTTGAAGTCGAATGTTCATGAAACTATTATGGAGCATTTCTGATTTCAATTGGTCCTCGGGCGCTTAATGCCAACACTAGACTTTTTCCTCTGAAGCTAATTGAAGTCAAAGGTATACATAAACAAGCCAATACAATGTTGAAAATGCTGCACGATATCATATTCATAAAGTGATGTTTATTTTATGCCTCCTTTTTTTACTAAATGCTTCCGTCTAATGTGGACCACCCTGTAGATGTCTACCCAAGCTTGAGGCGTAGTGGCACGAAACTAACAGAGTTTTTCAAAGAAACTTCTTCGCTGAACAACAGAAAAGAATATAAATTGAGAATATTAAAAATTAGAAAATTAGGAAATTAATAATTCTAAATGAGCGATAGAGTGAGTGCAAGAGAGAGAGGGAGAGAGAGAGAGAGAGAGAAACAAATAAATAAACAAACGAAAGAAAATCATTTAATGAGCAAGAGGAGCATTTATTGTTTTTCGGTTTAATGGCATTTCTATCTGCTGCACTTCTTTTACTGTTGTTGTTGTTTTTGTTGTTGATGACATTCTTTCTTTTTTCATTATTGCTTTGCCAGATGCTGATTTTACTGCTACTGCAATAATAATTCCACAATTCACTCACACACTCCCCCAAACACACAAACGCAACGAGTCTCTTCTGGCATTCTGAGTTCACTGGCAGCTTCCTATTTTCTTTGTGTCTTTGTCTTTGAGCATCTTTACCTAAGCAAATGTTTTCCTCTTCATTTTTTTCCTCATTTTCATTCACTTCTACGAGTTGCGCTTACTCCATTATTCAGGGTTTTTGTTCTTCAGCTTCGTCCTTTGACTTTTGAGCGTAGCTGAACAAAGGTAGAGAAGCAAAGCTAGAGTCAACTTCAACCGAACGAAGTACATTTTCTTGCTTATGGTTGTCGCTATCGTTGTTATTGTTGTTGCTACAAATGGCAAAGAAGACTCGAGTTGGTTTTTCTTTGGTTCTTGTATTTGGCTTCTTTTCTTTGTATTTTTCTTTTTTGTTGGTTTCATTGTTGCGCTAATTATTGGATTATGAGGCCAATGAATGCCTTCTTATTGGCACAGCCGCAATCATATAACAACAAATAACAACAACAAACACAACATAAAAATTCATTTTTATTTGAGCGAAGCGCATAATACGGAATAAAAAGGAATAACATAAACAACAATCGGCAACGAAAATTTGTATACCCTACACAAATCATTTTCTTGTTTTTTTTCTTTCTTTATTTTGTGTCTAATATTCACAATACTCATCTAGAGAGCTTCAGTTTTGGTATATATATCATGGTATTAAACATATTTCTGTATAAGTATTTGTATAAGCTATTATCTTAACCGACACTTAAGGGCTAAACTATATAACCAATTTTGATAAAAAATTAACCATTCTACAGGTTTCAATTTGCAGACGTGCACAATTCAAATTTTTTATTGTGGGCGTAAAAATAGTAAAAGTTTGCCACAAACAAAATTTTAAGAAAGTCTCATTCACACCGCCGTCACTGGTCCAAGACTGGTGCGCGACTAGTATCTTTGAATCCACCACGATTTCCAACTCTGTCCCTTTTACATGCACTTAACTGATGAATTTAACATGGCATTGTCATTGTAAGGGCCTGCGCCTTCTACGGCCTGCATTACCATTCACCAGTGATCATTGGCAACATGAGACCAGTTACTTCGCTAGTTCTACAAACTATTCCATGGAGTAGTTTTTGAGAACTACTTGGGTGCTTTCTAAGAGGGTGAAATAAATAAAAACATATAAATTATATTTATGAAAAAGCTAAGTTATATGAATTTAAAGCTCACTTTAGGAAACTCGTTAACTAAATAATTCGGATCTTAGCCACAAACACAACATGAAAGGCGGGCGTATACCAGTGCGAGTTTTTAAGTTCGGTGGCCTCCAACTCAAATGTAATGCAAGTACCTCTACTCGCACAAACTTGTGCACAGTTGACTTTATATAACTTACTTATTGAGGATCGTCCCTCATCATATAGCTCTTTGAGGTTACTATACCAGGGGATCATGTTGCGATTCTTACATATAGAATATTACATATTCTGGGGACGACAATGCCGAAGTAGAATATATATGGCAAACTCAAGTTGTTGTATTACAACACCAGTTGAATAAGAGTAAAAAAAAACTTTTCTCACACTTGTTCTCACTTACTCCTTCGCAACTGCATTACCTACGACTACGGAATTCACTAGCCACCAGTATACAAAAAGGTACTAGTTTATTACTGTTGAAACGGGGACAATTGCCAACAAGCATAATGCAGTGCCGCCTCGCATGACACATACACCCTACACACATATATTTTTCATCTCTCTTACAACGTCACATGTAAGAGAAAAATATAAATGTACGTGAGAGCGAAAGGTCATATCATTCCACTCACGATTGGGTCATGTTAGCAAAGGCTGAATATTGAATATTTTCGGATTAAGTGACTGAATATGCAGGAAGATTAGTATGCGAAGTAATAAAAAATATTATAAAGCGCACATGTATATACGTACACAAATATTTAGTATGTGTGTTTTACAATGCATCGATCTTCATATTTTTTATGGTTCCCTAGGTTTGAGTGAAAACTGATCTATTATTGGAACAGTCGTATGTCTGTCTGTCGTACCTTTACAGCCCATTTGTTATTACTGAACCGAATCGGTCCAGATTATGTTGTCTGATATATCAAACGACAGGCTTGCTACAAGGGTTTCAAATATATATATATATATATATATATATATATATTCTAAATTTAAAATAAATAGTTTTAAAGTTATTTAAGAAAATAGATAAAAATTTAAAAAATTAAAACGGAATGAGTGGATATGATTGACGTACGTTACCTACGCTTACGAACTACATGTATTAGGTCAATTCTGACAATGCATGATAGGGAATATTTGAAATGACTTGCCAAGCAACTTTTAAATACAATACAGATTTTTAAAAAAGCATGGTAACATATTCAACGTACGGAAGCTCTGTGCATTATTCTTCATTTTCTTGTTTGTATGATCTGAGGTCTATGAATATTTTATGACAACACTAAAATAATATATATATATATTTTTTTAAGTCGAAATGGTCCATGCCAATGAGATCTTAATATGTTCTGAAAGTCTGATTAATTAAGCTAAAGCAAGCTTAATGAAATAAAGTCGGCAATTCCGAAAGATAATCAGACTTCATATGCAAAAGAAAGAAGTTATTCAAAGCTCCTGAAGCAGCCGCAATTCGAAAAGCAAAATAAATCAAAATTTTGTTATTATCTGCTGTTTAAAATTACGTTTTTCACTCTCTTCTTATTTACTTTTTTCTTCAGGTTGTGCTTTTTCGCAGTGCTCCATAGTAAATGAAGACAACCTCAGCAGCGAGTACAGAAGAGGAACGTTTAATGAAAAGCAACACAAAATGGCTGGCGAAACGAAACCAATCAGCTTTGTTGTCTTTGTTGGCTCAACGAATCTTAATTGAAACGAGTAAACGAGGACTTACTAAAATCGCTCAGCATATTTGTGAATCCTTGAGCAGCTGTTACGGCAAATGGGGAAAAGTAGCCGAAGGCATACGGAAGGGCTTACACTCTACTTAAGAGTACCCGGTGCAATTGTAGTTTACACTTATAGCTTAATGGACTCTGACTTTCCAGTCATAGACGAATTCGCTTTGAGGTTGACGAGCTGCAATTAAACTATGGCAATGACAAGAGACCAACTACTTTCAAATGTGGCCTTGCGGTTAGTGAAAGTGTTACTTCTAGTTAGCCGCATAGAGGTGAAGCTACTTAACTACGAAACCAAGGCGTGCACAATACGGGAATGACAAAGACCACTGCAGGTGATCACAGGCAACCAGACATGGCGAGTTTGTTAATAATTTATTATTTATTGTTGTTGTTGTTGTTGTTATTATTATCATGCTTGTCTGTTTATCAGCTTTTATGTGTGTATGTGTGTGTGCCTATTTTATGCATAATTAAAACATATTTTGCTGTCTTGTCCAAACATAAACACCCCACAAACACAACTACACACACAGACTTAGAGCAAATCGCTTGAGCTGTTTCCATGTTACTTCCTCACTTTTTCAATGTGCTTAGTGCAAGCCAATGGGGCGTATGCGTAATCAATTTAAATTACATTTCTACACCCTAAAGCATTATTTTCCTGACGCCTGCATATATCCAGATACAAAGATACTTACTCAGTTTGAATGTATTTCGTATTTCGTATAATTAAAGCTGCCCAGACGGACAATGAAAAGGATTCTAATACATAGCTAAATATTTGATTATTTGCCGCAACACATATGAACAAATATCATACCGGCAGGCAAACAACCAAACAACCAAACAAATACGCACACACACACACAGTGTTAGCAAGAGATTGAAAGAGATACATGCCAAGCAAAATTGCTTCCGCGTATCTGTGTTGAATAACTGTTCAAACTTCAGCAAATGAAAAACTCAAATAAGCATTTTTAGTCAACATCAACAAATTAAACAGAAGCACAAACAAGCAAATAAACGAAATGATGAAGTCTTGAATAATTCGATTTGCGGGCTATAAAGGAAAATTCAAATATGTACGTAAATAAACAGATATTGGATCGCTCGCACACAGGCACTGTAGTTTAACAGATCACAGAGCATTGCCAAACCGCAACACATCACAGAAGCAGATGAGAAGTGATGAGGTTAGTGTCCAGACACAAGATCAAGACTTATCAGAGACTAACATTTGGACGTGGCTAAGCCCTGTCCGACACCTACAGTCCGAGACTAAACTCTTTCTGAAACAACACTTTATCCGTTTTGGTAAACATTTAAGTTTGTATTCTGTTGTGACGCTAAATTTGATCAAAATATTATAACCGGTGTGTTCACGGCAGTTGTTTGCACCAGTTGATTTCGAGTGTCCTCTGTCCTCAAAGGTGTATTTTTTCGATGAAGAATATAAATAAAATTCGCAGAAGTAGCTGAAGACGCTACCTTGTTCAGCGTTTGAAAAGTTTGTTTGCAAACTGCTAGAAGCGTTGGCGTATGTGCATTGCTATTGAATTGATTTTTTTTTTAAATTCCGGTTACTTATTTTACATAGTGCATACATAATAATTTCGCCGAATGTAGTGAAGCGCATAACAAAATTTCTGTTTACTGAATTTTATACTGAGGCTGTGCATGAGTGTGTGTGTGTTGTGCACAGTAAATTTCTTACTTGTTTAATAAAACTTAATTAATAAAGCTGCAGTCAAGCCGAAGTTAAATGGCTTTCTGGCTAAACAGAAAAGACCCCATTCACATTCAGAAACACACAAAATCATCTCAGAGAAATTACATACAATTACTGCTGGCTTCAATGCCAATTCGATTTTTCGAGGTTAATTCGATTTTGTGATTGTGATTGTCAAAGGAAACGGCGCTTATAATACAATAAATTAAAATATATGCGCAATAAAAGCGGCAAGAAAAAAAATTAAAATGTGTAAAAAACCAAGAAGAAAAAAATTGTAAGCAAACAAAATAAGGCGATGTGTGCACAACTCACGTATTTAATTAGATTGGCCGGTAAAGCGAGCCAGAAAAAGCTAAAATCGCTAGGACAGAACAACAAAACCTTTTTGAAATCGTAGCTCGCGCTTCGCAAAAGTGTCACACGTAGCCAGCACATCTTTTAGTGGTGTTTAGGCGAGCGCTAGTGTACATTTTCAAATTAGCTAATGCATACCAATACCAATAGTCTAAGGTATGGCAAAGGACACAAAATTAAAACGCACCATGTACAAACTGAGTGTAGGCAAAATAGGCACAACAGACAGATAATTGCAACATATTACAAAAACTAATCGAAATTGAATTAACGCCTAAGCCAAATGACAATTTTGCAGCTGTGCTGCTCTGTCAATTGGTCATGCTGTCACTCATTCACGCACTCACGCAGTCAGTCTGTCAGGTTGTGTACGAATATTGCCAAAAAAAAAAAAAACAGCGAGTCACAGAAACAGCCTGCTCCAACCGCTGGGAGAATTTTTTTCTCCGCTTCTCACTCTCTTACTCGCTCTTCAACTGCTTTTTGTTCGAGCTGCTGAAAATTGGAAAAGTTTATGCGTTTCTTTTACAAGAAAAAAGTGAAGCAGAAAAGTTTAAAAAAAAAATTCAGCTGAAAAGAAGCATTGGTAGATAAACAGAGGCAGCAGGTAGAGCACAGCAAACTTGGCATACGCAAAACGAACTCATTAAATTCAGATTAACTTCATTTATACAAAATTGTTATTTAAACAATTTATTTGACAACAACAACAACAACAATAACAAAAGCGAGAAAAATTAGATACAAAAAACAAAAACGTCTACAATCAACGAAACGCGCACCAAAAACATCAACAACCAATGGAAAATGATGTTTGTCATTCTTGTACTTGTTGTTTTTTTTATTTCTTTTTAGCTTTTTTTAAACTTGTTGTTCCTTTTACAATTGCAAATTAATCGTTTTTGAAATTTGCCTTTGACAGCAACTACATTTACAATTGTTGAGACGCAATCATTTAGACAAGATTAGCATATCGAAGAAATAGAGATGGCAGCCAGCGTACAACAACAGTGAAATCATTGTGAGTAAAATTAAGTTACTGATTTATTGAATTCGCATTGAAATATATATATGCTATGCTGTTTTCCACCAAAATATAAATAATTAAAATAAAAATAATTGCCACAAAGTATTTTTAGCAAATTACAAAAAAAGGCCAATTACTATAACTTGTCATTTATATTTTTTATATTAAATACTAAGTCAAACGTGATTAGTGATTAGTAGAAAGAACTCACGCAATATTTTTGTTAAACAAAATTAAAAATTGTTAAAAATCTGTTCAAAGGAAGTAATATGTGCTACAAATAAATAAAACTTATAAAAATAAAACCTTGGTGGGGACATAATGGAATTAATAGTGAGTAAGACCTCTTTTTTTGAATATTACATCAATTAATAGAACTTCTTACTTACAGCATGATTCCTTATATGTCTGTATGTAACTTCTCCTTCGACCTCTATTAATCTCATAAAAACCAAACTATTAGAGACGTTGAACTAATTTTTAATTATTATACTGTGTTATTACTTGCTAACGTAATTTGAAGTAATTCTAACACTTTATTCAATCATGGGTTGTGGTTGGTAGTGAACGCAGCTGTTGACATTTGTCTGTACACTGCGGAACAGACACTTGGTCTAGTCTCGTAAATTCACTTGAGGGCAGTGGTCAAACTCAACGACTTAGAAAATAGTACGTTTTTACTTGTCTTATTTTTAATTGAAATGAATTTAGTTTTGCATGCTTAACTGTAAACGGCTGGCATTGTTATGTTCGTAGTCATGTAGAACGCAGATATTAGCTTTGGTGTTGTACGCTGACCAAAGAAACAAGTAATAAGACTAGACTTGAATTTTAATACCACTTGGTCCCGCCCAATATGAGATCAGTGTGTGGTCATTTGCACCCATCGGTTCTATGGAAAAAAAGGGCGGCGGCATTAACGAAATAAGATTTCGGTGCACGGAAACACTAATTTTGGACCACTGCTCTATAATGGCCTTCAAGTCCAATAACGTCTCAAACAGGCGTCCGTTCTTGTAAACATTGCTTGAAAGGGCAAACCAAAGTTTTCAAACAGGATTTAAATCTGGACTGCACACTGGCCACTCCAAATATTCAACGGTACTGGTTTAAAGAATGGTTTTTGGCATCTTTGAAAAATGCATAGATCTTCGTGTTGAAGAATGCACTTATAATACTTCACCAATTGGCATAATCAAAGTCAATTAATACATTGTCGAGTAGGCCTATGCACATTTTGGTATTCATTTTTGTAGATTTGAAGCAGATTTGAGACTTTTTCTTAATTTCAAATGCTTACACATACCATCAGGTAGCCACCTCGAAAGTTTCTGTTATGACAAGTGTTACTGTCGTGGCGAATTTTGCCGTCTGGTCCATCAAAGTTGCACTTATTTTCGTCGCTAAAAACTACTTCTTCGCACTTATGCCACCAGAATTTGTATTATACTTCAAACTGTAGCCGTACATGCTTGTGACTCTGCTTTAACTGATGTACAGAGAGCAAATTTTCATATCGAATGATGTCATCAGAAGTTAGAATCTAACGAATTCGACAATTCATGTAAAATGTGTCAAACATGTGATTCCCCTTTTTTATTTTGCAACGCTGCAAACTTGTGTTCACACACATACAAGAATATGTATTTAAGGTTTTGGGGAATTGTTGTATTTATTATTATTTTTAGGCTCAAAATTTGACATGGTCTTCCACCAAATATATTATTTCCCACGGCTATGTAGGAGAAAGTCTACGTCTTCTGTTGTATGGTGCGGTAGCCGCTCTTTATATCGGATATTTAACTGATACTAAAATGGTTAGCTAATAATATTTTTTATAATTTCAAATTACTAAAAAAGAAAAAAGCTATTAAACAGTTGTTGTAATTGCTTCTCTTTAAACTGAATGACATAAGCTGCATTCGGATATCGACTAATAATCACCGCTACATACAATAGGGGTATTCAAAATTAAATCATTTAGTTACTCATTAGATGAACAAAAAAATATAATAAAAATACAAACAAAATTGCAATACTTTGTAACACTTAATTGCATTTTGCCCAAGACAAGAGTAAAGAAAAGTTGTGCAACAAAAAGAGCACCGACAGACGAACGATAAAGGAAAAACGCAAGAGGCACAACGCACCGAACAAAATGCAATAAAACGAAATGTAATACATAAATAAATAAATAAAAATATAAAAAAATTGTTTGCAAATAGCTCGAGGGATTAATTTGTTGTTACAGGGCTGGCTGCTCTTGGCAACATTACACTCAACACACAGAGCGCTGCCTACACACATAGATCGCTACGTCAGTTCAATGGACTCTTTTTGTTTTATTTTATATTATTTTTTGTGTTTTGTTTTTCATTCTGTGTTTACCCCGCTGCACTGTACAGTCCGGAAAATTTGTATTTTCCTACTTTTGACTCGGTTCGGGCAAATGAAAATCTCAAAATATTTCCATGACATCGAATTTAAATTGTTTTAAAAATAGTCGAATTACTTTTAAAACGACTTTCGCACAAATTACAACTTCCCTGGAGAGGAAATGTACGCACACACAAGGCTGAGCTTACCGGTCTTTGTTTGCGTTCGGTTGCCTAAGTCCAATGCCTTGGGCAGCAGTTGAAAATATTTGAACGAGAAGTTCGACTTGAGCAAGTCCTTGAGCCAATATTAGGAAATTACCAGTAGTAATCACTTCTCTTGCATAGCAGTTGCACATTTATAGTATTTCAAATTTAATATCGAGTAAGAAGTACAATTTTATAGGGTTTGAACTTGTATAGTGTATCCAAAAAAATAAAATAAAATAAAATAAATAAATAAATATAAATAAAAAAAATTAAAAAGAAAAGAGAATAAGAAAAAATAATAAAGCTAACGGTTAAATTTATATTTTCTAAGAATGGCGGGAACAGCAAACATAAAAATTACAAGAAAATATTCAATTTGCTATTACTATTATTATTAGGAGCGTGCAATAATTCTGGTCAGTGATATTTTATGGTCAAAATTCGAACTATCAGTTTAAACGGCTGGCAAACAGCTATCTACTACGATTATTTTGACATTTTCATATGATGCATATATGTACCCACATCAGTTGAACCAATTGAATAACGCATTGTTGCTAAAAAGGCCAGCAATAGCGAGCAAGAGACGGAAAGTCATTCTCTTGCATGACAACGCTCGACCACACGTTGGAAGAGTTGTAAAGGATACACTGTTGGAGCTCGAATGGGAAGCACTGGCGCACCCAGTGTACTCACCAGACATGGTTGATACACGGTTTCGAAATGCTCAGGAAGTACAAAAATTTATCGATGATTGGATTGCTACCCACCCAGACAGTATGGCATGTTGCCACAAAGGTGGGAAAAGCTTGTAGAAAATAATGGAAAAATATTTCAAATAATAAATATTGTACCAATTTTTCTCAATAAATGCCTTTATCCAAATTTGAATGCAAACAAATTGTATTTCAGATGGCAAGAGGAATTGTAAAATAAAGGCGCCAAGTAAGTACGGTCAGACTGTTTCGACTCGATATCTTGAAACGGCACAAACCTCACTCAGCTGACTATTTCTTCGCCTCCAATTCCCGCACAAACTCTTCTAACTCCTTTCAAACTCAACGCAACTTAGTCCATTATGCATTCGAATATATGCATGTATGTATATCAACACAGGCTCATTTACATATGCTATACAAATACCCACACACACACACAATGGAAAAATGTCGGCCAGCATAGTTAAAACATGTTTCACTGTCGGCCAGAACAACATTGGCAACGAAAGCGTGCAAACAACAACAATAACAACAACACGAAGCCCAATTCCAAACTCAAACCCTCACAAAGGCATCAACTACAAGTACCACCAAAGTGCATTCAATTTATATTTTTCATTTCACTTTAATTGCGTTGTTAATTGAAGTAATATAAAAACAATTGAAGGAAATGGGTTTTCGCATAAATAATAAATAATTTAAACTGTAACGAGCAACTGAGGCACAAACATACTAAAAACGAATCAAACAACCGAACCGAATCAATGCAGCAATAACAATCGTTGCAAGTGCCGCTGAACTTCACGCCAAGGAAAATTCTCGATACTCTATACCGAAGGCGTCCTCGTAGCTAGTGCTCTCTGTAAATACAATAATTAGTTATAGTATTATTGTATTATATAGACTATCTATATAGATGCATAAAAGATGATGGTAAAACGCGTTTGTTTCCCGCTGCTACATGTAATTTTTCAATCAATTTAGTTGGTTTTTTTTTATATGTCAATAATTGCGGCACGAAATTTATAGTTAAAAAAAATAAATAAAAAAATAAAAATATAGAAAAACATTAAAAAACATTAAAAAAATTTTTTTTAAAGTTCTTAATAAAATTTTTAAAAAATTTGTGTTTGTGGACCAATACTTGCTTTGAATGTCACTGATTGCCATTTAACTAAATTATTGAATTTATTAATTTAGTGAAATAAAATATTTATTTCGTTAGCATTTTTATTTTTTTATTTTGTCGTTTATAGTTGCAATTGCATTTATTGCATTGTTAGCTCATTAAAATAATGCTTCAAAGCGGATCAGACTTAAGTGGTTGTACTTGGGAAGCGAAAGGAGCTATTGCTGATCAAACGGCCGAGCAAGGGAGGAGGGCTACAGCGAACGAGCGAATCAGACAAGGAATGGCTCAAAGTTATATATTTTTTTTTTTTTTCTTCTTCATATTTTTCATTAAACTAGACTGAGCGACAGCAAAGCGAGGCGGACTACGCTAGTCGTACTATAATTAATTTTAATTTAAAAAATAAAAAAATAAAATAAAATAAAGAAATTAAAATAAACCGCAAGCCTTGTCTAAACAATTGATAGTACATTTTTCGCCTAGAAGGACACTCACTTTATATATATACTGAGCTGATATTAACTCTTCGAAATTTACTAATTTCTGATTACTTTTGATAGGTAGATAATGCCTAGCTAAGATGTGCTAAACGTATGTTACATTTACTACACAACGTTGTATTCAATGTTGTATAGTACGTTTGCTACCACCTATAGTACACCGTGTACTTAACAGTGTACTCATTATATTACTCATTGTTATACGCAATAATGTACTAAATTATATTTTGCATAGTGTACTCAAGTATGTGCTCAAGTGTGTAATGATGTCTTCAAAGTGCCCCGCTATTTGTTACAAACTACATAGCAATGCCACAACACCACGAATTACGTGTAGCATACACAACTACAACAGCAACATTGAAGATCGTATTTCCGCTGTCCTCATGAACTTACGATCCGTAACCTCCGCGATGGCCTACATTGCCCAGCAAAGCGCTGGGTGTCAAACAAAGCCCAGACGATTCGAGCTTGTTTGAAAAGCGAGGCAACGTGAATTGGACATGGTTGCGCTGCATGAAACACGATTTTGTGCGCGTTGAGCTCGTTCACATGGATTCTTTTCCTTGTTTTTTAACTTTTATTTGAAGAGTAAAACCAAAAACAAATTTTAATATATATATATATATATATATATATATATATATATTGAAAAAATTTAAAAAAAGTATGTTAACAAATTTACACAGTTACCAACTGAAATACTCGTTAACCAAACAATACAAAGAACTCAGTTCAGTTCATTTCAGCTCAACTCGGATCAAGCGAAACGAGGCATACAATCAGGCAACACCGACGTTGGTAAGCCTGAAATGCTGCCATGTTTCTTTTTTATTTAATTTTTGCTTTTGCTTTTGTTGCTGTTGTAATTGTTATTGTTGTTGTTGAGCACGCCATTATAGACACACAGAAGAGGACATTCATACTTTGATCCTTGATGCTGGCTACATTCTGCTTGTTGCTGTTCGGTCCATTGGCTCATTTATTTATCGTTGTTGCTGTTGTGTGTAAACCATGTTGAAATGCATACTTTGTCGCCCCCTTTGGCCAAGAGTTAATAAAATTCATTTCGCGTGATTTCTGGTTTTAATCGTTGAGTTTATTGACGCCTTACGCATACGCACGGCTGGTTCACTACGAGCCGCTTAAGTATAATTGTGGTGCTTATGAAAATGAGCATTTCGAAAGTATCGAAAAAGGATCTGTTCGCTGTCTTCTTCCTTTTTGTTTTTATCTGTTTTTCTGGTTTTCCTTACACACTTAAGTGCTGATATGCCTTTATGAATGAATGCTGCTGCCACAGATGTTGTAAACTGATGAATTTTCATTTTCATTGAAGTTGCTGTTGTTATAAGAAGAATCATTTCAGTCCATAAAAATTTGAGACACTATTTAGAAAATATTTGGTGCTTACTTTAGACTTTAAGGTAAAGGATTATGACAACGGACAAATATGAAGACAATAATGAAGAGGACAATAATGAATGCTGAAGATGTTGTAAACGATGAAAGGCATGAAATTGATAGACGATGAGGACGATAGATCTGATTAAAGCATGAAGCGGTGGAAATTATAATGAAAACGATATTTGAAAAAAATAAAAGGTTGGTAAATTTGCCCACAGGAATTTTAAAATACAAAACAAGATGATACCCACAAAATTCGTATCAGAAGTCAACAATGAAGCAGTGGCGACACACCCATAAGCCCAAAGTGTCCAACCGTAATATTTGTAGCTTCTGATCAAAATGCTAGCAAAGCAACTAACTAATTTGTTATGCCAGCGGCAAAAACAAAACTAACATTAATAAAAAGAACATTAACAACAACAACAAAAATAAACAGCCACCATAACAACTGAAGCAATAAGAACCACAGTCAAATGTAAGCGAGGCCATAGGGTAGCAGAACACAGATTCCTCGAGCCTTAGCGTCACTTAACAGCCACTGGAAGTAGGCGAACTGCTGTGAACTCATTTTGTGCTTTGCTAACTTTGCATATTTTTAATTATTCCTGGTATTCAAACGATGATGAACGGTTTGAGCACGAAATTCCTTAATTATTTCGATATACGAGACTGAGAAAAACGATGACTCACCGCATATCAAAGCGAAGTATGTCCGTCCTACTCTTCTGAATGGTACAACAACAAAAGTTTATTTTACTGCACAGAAGATAAAATATATATATATATAATTAGATGTATGTTTATCTCTTTGCCTGTTTGTTTGTCTGTTTGTATGTCCGTCCCTTATGGACGCCGCCGCCGAAACCGCTGGACTGGTTTTGATGAAATTTTCAGGGAATCCATAAGAATCCTTAAGAAGATAACTGCAAATTTTGGTGCGAAAAAATCGTTGAATTCGCTAAATATTAAGACCAACTCAATTTTCTGAGAATTGAGTTTGCCGTCAGTGCTGCTCAAACTGTACAAAGACGAAGACTTGGCACCACATAAACAAAAGTTCATGTTACGACGGCTGTTGAGGTCAGCGGTAGCTGGAGCCCGGAGCCGTTGAAACTCAAAACAAATCGAAAAACTCGGCAGCTCAACAACGGCTTGATTTAGATACTCCATGGCAAAAGAACGAGACACTCGCTTCGAAGGAAATTTGGACATCTTTCCTTTCCTCATTCGTTAATAGGCTTGTATTTGTTTCGGGGGCTGCACCGCTTAGTTGATACTGACGTATGGTGTTTCCACCACATCATACTTGAATTATCGTGGGGAGCTTTTCTAAATGGCTCAATTCCGCTTAGAAGGTCACTTTGAGTGGAGCCTATGGCTCACACGGCATGGGTTGCACCCGTCGTCAGACTATTTGAAAATCACTCTTAGAGTAGTAGTATTCGGATTACCAGTAGCGTTGATTACACTTGTTAAAGCGAACTACTATAGTACACTATAGTAGCAGGCAAGGTCTGCCTTTAGTATCACAAAAGTAAATCAAAATGTCATGTTTCTTGTGCATGTACAACGCATGTTGGAAAAGTGACATTTTCTTGCGTTTCAATTTTACGGAGTGCCAATGCAGAGCCGAAGAACGCAAATAATTTATTGCATTTCTTATTTTTGTTGTTGTTTCAGTCCAATAATTAAATTTGCATTGTGCAACAAATTTGATTCATTTTGATTTCTTTTACGTTGCTGCGTTGCATTTTGTTAGTCACATAAGCCGTGGACCGTGCACATAACCCGTGGTACTATACGCTAGAGCGAAGGGAATAGAACAATAATAGGTAGGTGAATGTTATGTCACGCATCACGGCACGACTAATGTGGATTTTAAAGAATCGACAAAAATAAGTTTAAATAAGTGAAAAATCGTGTACGAGAATATGAAGAGGGGCGTTGGTCCGTTAGTGCCTGTGTGTGTGTCTGTGTGTATATATTTCAACATTCGACATATGCAGTAAATGTGCCGCATGTGCAGTGTTGCATATGGAAAGGCACATTATAACAGTAATTATTGTCATCCTTGCGCAAAGTACAACATATAGTACATGTACATACGCGTACGTTCACAACAAATGCGTCAACCCAGACAGTCAATCGTGCCAGTAGGAAAAAATTCATTTCTTCCATGTGATTTGCTCTACATCAAATAATTAAGTTATATGCATTGGCCGCAAAAATCATGCTTACTCTTAACTACTTTCGTAACTTGTTTGTAAGATGTTGAGCAAACTCGAAAGTCTTTGGAGTTCTTTTCACAACTCATTAATCTAATTCGTACAACAACGGAAAGTGTTTATCGTTTTTTGTTGTGGCTTCTTTTTTACGAGAAACTCTAGAGTAGGGAAGAGCAGTAAGTGTGAATGTAGGCGTAATGTTGTACGTGCGCTTACTCGTTGCCTTATAGAACTGGCTAGGGTGCCTATAACGCGGCTACTGTCATCACAACCTAACCTGGACGTAGCCTACACAAGGCAATTTTTTTTTCTTTTTTCATTGTAAATTTTTTCGCATACTTTATACTGAGAATACGTAGTATGTGTGGCCTTTTTAATGGGAATGTCGTTATGAAAAAAGTCTTGCTTACAAAAAGTCCCACTGGGAAGCTAAGCTAAGCTAAGCCGAGTCAAACTAAGCGCAAGTCCTTTGTGTGTGTGTGTGTGTGCGTGAGTGTGTTTTTATGTTTCTTTATTTGTTTGCATTTTATAAAATTTGCATAAGGACATTTGCACATATGCGGTATGGTTGTCGTTATTGTTGTTAAGAGTTTTGCAGGCGCTTTTCATATTTGTTGTTATATTTGTGATATATCACAAAAAGGCACCTTGAATGAAGTTGCAAATTATTTACGCCTTACTTTTGCAACGTTCGCATTTCGTCTTCTCATTTTCCCGAGTGCGAGTCATTTGTGTCGTCCTTGTTTTTCTTGTTGCTATTGTTGCTTAAATCAAACACATTCGTGTTAATCTTCTTTCTTTCCTTCGCCTGCTCCGTCGCTTTCCACCATTATTCAAATTAATCTTGGCTTGATAAAGCTCTGCAAAATAGTTTAATTACTTTCGTTGTGGCTTTCATTTCAACACACCCGGCTAGAAAGCCTTGAATTGTTTTTCTATTTCCTTTTTCTTTTTCACTCTTCTTGCTCTTCGTGTTGATGTTGTTGTTCTAATTTGTCAACTGAACGATTTTAATTCAGTTGCAATGCATGTTCGACTTGTTTATGGTAATTACAGCTTAAACAGCGAAACATTTTTATTTCAGCAAGGATAACGATGTGTGAAAATGTTTCTTGAGTTGATTATTATAATGTATTTGTTGTTACCGTTGGCGTGACCATTGGTGGACATGGAAATGTCTTTGGTACTTAGATTAGTGTACATTCTATATCTATAAAATTGGAAGCACAACTATCTGCCTGTATGTCTGCTTTAGACGCCGAAATCGCTGGACAGATTTTTATAAAATTTTGAGGGAATCTCTAAAATTACCTGTCAAGTTATCCTGTGAAGTTAGTAGCTTTATTATATTGCGAAAGTCGGGGAAAAGAAATAAATTAATTAGTGATTTTTTCTATTATTTTTTTTATGCCATTTTTCTTTATGTACATTTTACAGAGCATAGTTACACAATAACTTAACAACTATTACATTAAATTTTTTTTTTTTTTTATTTTTTAAATTAAATTATAACATTAAACGCAGTAAACTGCATAAAACATTTGTCGGATTTAAAAAATAATGACGTGAATTACATTAAAATTAAAAAATAGAGTATATGTATAGTGTAAGTGAAATAATGTAACATGGCTAAGGAAAGTAGCAATACCAAAATCTTAATTATTAATGAGATAAAACTTACAACTACTAACTTAGAACTAGGGTTGGCATACTAATCCTTAGACTAGCCTAAGAGATCGGCTTTTCTCCCTTATTTAAAAACTATACATCGAATAGTCTCTGTATCTCTGTCTATATTATGAATGCTGACTAGTATCTCAAATGTTTCTTTTTATCACACTGACGACGCTCCCGCTGTAGTTGAATATTTGGTTAGCCAGTCATATATGAATAACCATTTGATTACTTTATATATTCAGGTGGTTGAATATAATGGATCTGGTTTAGAATGTTGGATATATTTCTTTTTAAGTACTTCGTGTATTATTGTTAAGAGCACTCATGCTCTAGCTCACATAAATACATAGATTATTCGTTTTTAACACTTAAACCAAAAGTCAGACAGTTAAATAGGAGTGCTTTTGGATCATATACTGAAGTTTATATAAAAAAATTAATATCTAAGCCTTTTATTATAAAAATAAAATAAAATAAAAATTCCCGCAGCCAACAAAATGACCCCAAAAGTTAAAAATCTTTGCATACTTTTATGAGTGGAAGGATTTTTTTGCTGCTATTTCCTGCTGCTGCCTTGGCAGTAAAGTTCATTAGAGTAAAATATGTCTTCGTTGGTCTGACTAAAGGCGCTGATAACGTTGCCGATAGAGATAATGTTAATGGTGATGGTGATGCCGGTACTGGTAACGACAACGAAGGCATCAACGTCTTCCTCATTTGATTTGGGTTTATTGTTGATGACGACCATTAAAATTGAAGCCTATATGCCGAGACACACATACAAATATGTATGTGCACATATATTAATATATCGTTAGTGTGCCGAAGAACAAGCAGACTACGACTACGCAGAAGGCGGAGAATCGGTGAAAGTGTTGCAAGCGGTAAAAAGTAGAAGGCACAACCGATGAGAATGCTTCAAAAGTGTCATCATTGCTTGCGTGAATGCGTGTCTGTAGCTTTTTCTCTGTTTGTCTCATATGAACTGCCGACTTTTTTTTACTTTCATTAATTTTTTTTTTTTTTCATTACTCATTTGAGAATTTCTTTTTCTCTCTCATCATCGTTGCATGCTTTTCACGCTTCCTTTGCTGCTACTGCCGCTTTTAAATTTTTACAACATTTTTCAAACCTTGACACGAAAAAATGAGCACACATATCCATAATGAATGTGACTATGTATGTGTGTTAGATTTGTTGTTGTTGTTGTTATTACTTGCAGTTGCATTTGGCGTTCTCGTTGGCGTTCTCGTTGGCGTTGGAGTCTGACACCAAGCTCTGGCGTTGCAATGAACACCCACACATGAACACACAAACACTGAATGGCTACGAATATATGTTGTTGTTGTTGCTGTGGTAGCTTGGCTGCTTTACATACAGCACTGGCCAGCCAACACAGTAGTCGGAAAACGTGGTTGGTTTAATCAGTTTCCATTCGCTAACTTGCTCTATAAATCTAGAGTTATATAACTCGCAGAATTTTTCCCACATTTTTACGAACAACCCACGCGTATGGAAACCCTACATTTCTGTTCAGTTTTTGCTTTTGCCGACAAGGCGGGCATTCAGCCAAGGAGCAAAATAATGATATAAGGCGTCGACTTCGTATATGTGCATATGTTTGTTTGTGTGTGTATGTGTGTGTGTGTGGATGTAGTGGTGTTGAAGCCAAACAGTTAACTGCGGTTTTCATGGCTCATATCAGCGTTGGCAAATCGCTGCATTTGCAATGCAAAACAAAAAAAAAAAAAAAAGGACGAAAGCAAACAAAAAATAAGAAGGAAAAAATTTTGGTAGCAGCAAAAGGATATGTGCAACGGCGACTTCGTTTGCTTGTCGAAAGCGAAAATGATCGTTTGAGCGAAAATTTAATTTCCCAAAGGGTATTTTTTTGTCATGGCATCTTTAAGCGCTCAGGAACGACGTTTTTCTTTGGAATTTTTATTAATTAATTTTTTTTTGAGCTATAAACAATTTTATTTACACATACAGATAGGCATGCGGACATCCACAGACAGATGCACTGTGAGGTGTACGCGTTCCTATAGCCATTCATCTATCAACGTACTCACTTGCTTTTGTTGACTTATTAAATTTCTTGATTCATTTAGTCTACGTGACGATCCAAAATTATCTTGCAAGTCAGAAAGGTACTTAAAAGAAAACACGATAATGTGAGATGGATTCATTGTCCTCCTCTCTAAGGCAGGTACCATTCATGTATTTGAATGTATATTCACTATATTTGAATAGGCATGTCATGGAGTACAAAGTCAGACCTTGCCTGCCATTTTCATTTTCCAGCGCCGGTCCACAACCTTGGCGGGGGAGCGACGTCGACTGAAGAGGCTCGACTCAAAATGACCTTATAAGCAGAAGGTTGTCATCTAGATAAGTGCTCCGATAATTCAAGTATGATGTGGTGGAAGTACTATACGTCAGTCAGTCTCAACTCGCAGTGGAGCTCCCGATACAATGACAAGCCTATTAACGGGTGAGGAAAGGGAAGATGTCGCAGCTCCCTTCAAACCGAGTGTCTCGTTCTTCTTCCATGGAGTACCTAAATCAAGCATAACCGAAATAGCCGTTGTTGAGCTGCCGAGTTTTTCGAATTGATTTGAGTTTCAACAGCAAGTGATGGATAAGAAAATAATAATATCTAACTTGTGAGATACAGGGAGAGATAGGATAGTTATTGGTTAACGTGAGTGGAGAATGTGAAGGGAGTACAGCCCAGCTTACAAAGCATTGTGCTATGAAGGCATCAAATTTATTTAGTTAGTTACATTAATAAGTCGATAGAACCGGTTTCCAGCTACCGCTGACCTCAACAGCCGTCATAACATGAACTTTGGTTTATGTGGTGCCAAATCCCAAACGCATTTCGCTTCAGTCAAATTTAACAGGATATAAATAAACCAGATAACAGAAAAGATTTTTTGATGGTGTGCGAAATAATGCGGATGATAATCTCGTACCAAATCACTTTCTTCTAACTTCGCGTATTCGCTCTTCCAGCATTGCATCCAGCTGTGTCATGAGTAAATCGCGGCTACGTATAAAGTTATCATATCTCTGCGGGTTTTCTCCCAGCAAATCGTTTCTTTGTTCCCTGGTATCGAAATACATCTTAATAATTGGGGACAGTTGCGGTTCTTCTGGCAAATAACAATTGATGAAGATTGGCTTTGTGCAGTCTCCTCTCTTGATACTTACAACGAGCGAAACTTGAAGGATTCGCTAATGTGGAACGCCCGTAAGTTACATTAGATATTTTTATATCCACACGTATATATAATTTTAAGTTTCAAAGATAAGTTTCTAGTAGTAAAATACATTTTCATGACCGTCCTAGCGTCTATTTATCTGCTTACTGGATCCAAGGATTTCAAATCCAGTATGTCGTCCAGGGTATCATTAGGTGTCGTGATGCTGAGCGCTGCAGACCTTTGGAACTTTTATTGCCAATACTCGTATATTGCCAAGTGCATACCGCAACCCCTGACATAAAAGTGGCTCTCAATTTCGATATGTCTATTAATCTTATTGTGCACGAATACAATCCCCACTTCATACCAATGCCGGTCTTACAAATAAAAAGGGCTACCAGGAGTTTTTCTGACTCTGTTTTCTCTTATCGTTAGATGCCAATTTTGCTTCAGATAGGATATTATAATTCTGAGTGAGTGAAATCCTAGCTCCAATGATGATGACAATGATAACTTAAGTGTTGGAGGCTTCTACTTCCTCAAGTACAATGCCAGTCAAATCATCAACATGTGTACACCTTAGCCCTTAAAAACTGTCTTTCGACATCTGTTCTTAGAATTATTTGTGGTGTTACTTTTTTGACCTAGCAGGCTTAAAAAATTTGCTTGGTGCTTGCTTCTCCTTCAATATCCGTTGCTTCTGCTGGAACGAAATTGGCTCCATAAGGTCCACCCAAGTGACGGCTCGCCGTGCACTTAACGTGTGCTAGCCTTGGTTTGACGTGTTTTTCTCCACCAATGGCGCTCAACCCCAAAGACTATAAATACTACCAGAGGTGCTTGAACCAGGCAATTATGCTCTGATATGTATGTGGTAAAACATTTCGATTGCAAACGGACACCGGATTTATTACGCAATTTCCGGTGACTTTATTACCATCAATACTCTTCGCTTATCAAGATGGACTAGTAACGAAAGACGATTGCAGCAGCACTGACATGAACGTGGCAATCAACAGGCGCCACAAGGACATCAATGTATCGACTTGAGGGTGAAGCACAACCTTAAAATAAAATAATAAAAAAGAAAGTAATGAAATTATAAAGAGAAGAGGTGAAGGCAAATGGAGCAACAACGCGAGAAAGTATCACCACTGGTTGTTAACACAAGCCGGCGTGTCAAAACCCTTTTTGCCAGCAGAGATGGTGTCAGAAGCAGATTGCCTGTTTCACTTTGTTAATTACGTTGATTATTTTACGCGTGTTTCTCATTTTCTGACTTTCGACTTTCGCTCTTGGTAGTCTCCTTTAGCAGACTTACCAAGAAAAAATAAATAAATAAAAGTCTTGCAAAAGAGCATCATCCAAGAAATAAGTCAAAAAATAAAAAGAAATAAATTAAAAATACAACAACGAGAGTGACTCTTTAAATTGTCACAAGAGAGAAATTAATGTTAAAAATCTGCAAGAAAAGAAAACCAGCGAACGTTATGTAATGGAGCGAGAAACGAAGAAGAGAAAAAATATATAAATAATCCCCATGCGGCACTCTTGTTTTCCGCCTTCATAGATTGCATACAGCCCATGGCAGCGGCTGTTGCTCTTAACCAAAGCATAGCGGGTGGTGGTGGGAAAATTCGGAGAGTGTTGGTTAGTGTAGGCACGAAAATGCGAAGTGAAAGTGAAAGAACCGAAGGTCGTCGGAAATTTATGAAATTAAAAACGAAAATAAGTCTACAAGTCATTCCAAAAACAATGGCAGCAGCAAAAACAAAAACAAGAAAAATCCCACCAAAGCAGCATCAACAACTGCAAAGCAATTTACGTTCTATATAAGCGTAAGGAAGTTGAAAGGAAGAACAACGAAAGGAATAAGCAAGCAAACTATTGAACGAAGCTAAAATATAGCTAAAGTGAGTGAGAGTGAGAGTGGGGGAAGGGGGGGGGGGGGGTGACAAACGATAGAGAGATATACAGGGTGATAGAGCGATAGCGAAAGAGAGAGTGAGGGAAAAAACCCATTATCTCCGTTCAAATGGAAGTCGAGCAATCATATGTCCAGAATTCCTCAATAAGTAAACGTATGCTATCGTAATGCATGGTATGATATTTTAATACAACGGCTCTGTATAAATCCTTATTGTCATTTTTGTTCAAATTGTTCTGTTATGTTTGCTTCTGGTTATTTGATGGAGAAACTGTTGCCTCCCAGCTTCTATTGAACTAAGATGCAGACCTCGTGTTCATGCATTGCAATGGCATTTCTTCGCCGCTCATCTTAGCGTAATAGACAAGAACTGTAAACAGGTATTAGCTTAAGATCCAAAACTCATGTCCATCGATTGTAGCGAGTGTTAAATTATTTCCTTTTTTTTTCTAACTCTCAGGATCAAGCGTTAAGTAAGTTTACATCGTAATCCCTCGCGCAATATTGCTCTTCAAAGCCACAAGTGATTGCCATAATTACTAAGGATTACTTTCAGTAAATTCAATTTGAGCCTGAAATTCTCTCAAAAGTACGACTACGCCGATGCAATGCTCAGTCATTTATCTACGACCATGCAATATCCCCACACACACACAAGCTGAAAGTCATCAGTCACACGCGCAATCGACAGTTAGTTACTATGTCAACAGTCAGTTACGTGCGTTTTGCATTTGACAAGTTTGGTATGACTTCACTTAACTTATTTCAACTTGGCCGTCGTCAATGTGACATTATCGGTTGAGGTTGATGGCATTCGTGGCGTTCGTGGCGGAGTCAGTCGAATGGCTGGCTAGATGGTCGCTTTGTTGCCAGCACAACACTCACAAATTCCTCGGCCGATTTTGTGTTTGTTATTTTTGTTATTGTTGTTATTGTTGTTGTAGTTGATGATGATGGCTGCGCTGTTTCGTCTGGCAGCCACAACGCTTATCGCCATTTTGCAAAACGGAAAATGTTAATAAAACGTGACAAACACTTCTTGCTTCATTTCCGCCCACAACCTCCGGTCGCGATAATGACAAAATTGTTGGGGTAAGCATTAGACATTCCCATGACATACATAATTCTGTGTAGCACTGTGTCTCTAACTGATATTTGCTCCTTGTATATTCGTTTTAAGTGTTGCCATAACCCCGCACATCCGCACCAATCAGGACAAGTCATACTTCATGTGGCGTAGTTTTCCTGATGGGCATTGATGGTTACTACGATGCAATTTAGATACGACTATGAAATCATTATTGAATTATTCTTCTTCATTGCGTATATAAGTTCTTTTGAAGCTTTCATCAAAAACGGTTAACTGCGCTTCACTCTGCTGGCCTGCTCGTACTGCTTAAGTTGAAGGCATACTGATTTTAAAGTTTCTACAGAGTGTCAACGCCTGGAAAATTGTCCAATAATAAGCGTGCACGTAATAAAAACATCTCGGTGCAGCTATTCGACTATCCATGTCACTCTCTTTCAAGCACTCGTCGCCAAGCCAAAACAGCCGAAAACTTATTAGGCCCGCTGACCCATAAATGTGCTCTTGCCAATCAATCAACTAAGAAATAAGGATAAGGAAAAAAGAAAAACAAAAACAAAAAGAAAAGAAAAGCGAAATATGAAAACGGCAAAGCATGTAAAAGGCGAGAGCAAAGCGCAAGGCATTTACGTGGACATGCCAAACTCAGAAGGACCAGAGGCTATTTGCCAAGTATTATGGAAATGAATATCGACGAAAAGTTTTCCGGCCACCTCTCTCTACTTTCGGTTCACTGTTGTTGGCAATTATCCGTGCTATGCCAAGAAATCCGGTGATAAAACTGTCAATCTCAATCAGAGACTTCGTCATTACACAAGCCAAAGTAATGAAAAAATATTCAGCTCAAATCATCTCAACTCAACTCATCTGAACTAAACGCAATGCTATGCCAATCAAATCACACAAACCAGATAAACAACAAAACAAAAAAAAAGAACAAAAAAAAAAAACAACAACAAATGAATAAATAAAATGAAAAATCCCATTTCGGCCAACATAAAATTCTGATACTCTTCGAGTGAAGTTGAACGCAACAAAATTTCCAAATAAACTTATTTTCTTTTTTATGTGTAACATATTTAGTTTCGGTGGATTGCAATGTTACAAGTGTAACGCTCGCATACAATCAAACATCGTCATCGGCTTACGCACTAAGCCATACGTAGTAGTTCGGGTCGCTTCCCACATACACTTAAATAATTTACATTTATATACATGAGGTGAAGAACTTATAATATATAACCCAACTTAGTCTTAAGAGAACTAGCTAAAAGGCCTTCGACTCGACGGCATAAGCATAAGCAAGAATTATAGAAAAATGTGTAGTTCCTTTTTATGAATCTTCATTCTTATTTGTGATGATGAACACATTTATGCCAGGTGGACTTCCATTGCATTCAGTTAATTATGCTCAACGCGATAAAACGCTGGTATGTTCTATTTCTTCTTCTTTGTTATCCTTTTTTTGTTTCAAATAATACAACATTATCGCAATTGTCGTAAAACCTTAGTATTATTTTATAAGAATACTGACAAGTTGCGCGCTTGAATCATTTTTCACAACATGAAAAACTTAGCGACTAATTTTGAAACTCAACATTGACATTTTTTCAACTATCCATTTCCAACAACCATTAATTTTCCATCCATTTTGTTCAACTGTCCATTTGAGTGACTCCAACAATCCATTTCAAACAAATACTTTTGTTCCTCCCAAATAACACAAAAACATTGCGACGGTGGCTATGGGAAATTTCAATTTCCAATTCTTCGATTTACCTGCGGTCAAAACCTCTAAACCTCGTGAGTGTTAGGCACGCTCATGCATATATAGTATACTATATATGTATATATATATTTTTTTCGTAACCCGAACTGCAGTTAGACCCACTCTCTTGTTGTGATCCTTCAGTCACTCTCAACTCCGATCGAGTCGTATAATAAATTATACTAAGCGAATAGCTTTACTAAGTGTTAGCCTTACCCCTCTACTGCCTCAATCGGCAGTAAATAGTTTGAACGGAACAACACATTTTTGGGTTTTTAATTTTAGGGCTCAATGAGTTTTTATTTTTTTTTTCAGAATTTATGAAGTGTAGTGGAAAAGTAGTATTAATAAATCCCGAATCATTAATTGGATTAGATTTGTTGATCAGTTGAGCCATACCACTTTCAACTCGAAGCCAGTACACTTCTTATGGTCCAAACCGTAGGAGGAAGAATAGCATTTTTTAATAGAAAACCAAGAAAAAAAGTTGTCCAGTAAGACCGACTGATTACATCAGAGGGAAGCAGGGGTTTTCCACATTTCTTTATGTCTCTCGTGAATGACATCCGACATGGTCTGCACTGTGTTTCAAATACAAATGACCATGTGATATGCCGTGTAGCCGGGTGTAGAGCGCAACAAGAATAATCAAGAGACTTTTATGCAACTTTTTCAGAACAACTTTTTTCACAATTTTCCTGCAATTTTCCATTTTATCGTTTTCCGTTTGGCGTCTCATGCTTTCTTCTGCTTCCTCTTCTTTTCGTTGTTGTAATTTGATTCCCGGCTAGATTGAAATTAATTCAGAATTTATTCGCAATCATTCTCATCGAAACGCTTGCAATTATTTGCAATTATTTTGCCACCGTGGCCACGCCCAACGTCGTTCTCGTTGTCAGCGACGTCGACATCGACAGCGAAAGAAATGAGGCCATTTCCATTTATGCATTGCTTCAAGTTTTCGCGACCGCTCAAGAGGCTGGAACTTGTTAAAATGATGATGGTCCGTATGGCAAGATATGGCCAGTGCGGGCGGTGAACCCCATTATGGCACAGGAGGGCAGCGGAGCGTAAAAGTGCAAGCGTAGAATTCGTAATTAACACCAGCCAGAAGTTGGTTGCATCTCGACGATAGTCGCGAAGCGAGGGCAATCTATAATGAAAACCGAAAATTGTTTTTAATAGCATTTCCAACTTTTATGCGCTCATTAATAAAATACTTTCGAAGTTTGGAAATTAAGACGACGCCGGCTGCACTCAAGTCGCTCTGTATGAAGGAGTTTGATAATACTTGACCACACATATCGAAACCGGCACTGTCTTTATTAACAGTCATAGTTGTGGTCGTTTTAGAGTCGACGCAATGCTGCAACAGAATGGTATAGTGGTATAGTATAGTTCGCTGAAAGTTAATTAATATGAAAATCTGTTGCTACTTACAACAATAAAATACTGAACAAAGCTTCGCACAAATTTGCCTCAATAGCTGGATGTATATATTGGTGTACTACGCCAGAGCAATAGAGTTTTGTAGCAGTAGACTGCAGTGTCATCGGCATAGTTTTTGTAACAATTTTGAATTATATCCGAAACTGGACTCAAGTTTGTGTCGAACGAAAATTTCTGCTTTACTCACCCCAATAACCAGAGAAAAAAATTGGTTGATACAAAATGAAATCTAATAGTAAAAATCGCCTTAACTATGTCTGTTTTTCAAAGGAAAACTTAATAAGCAAATCCGCATTGAAGCTTCTAAATAGTGTATATATATGCAAAGGCGATTATTCATATCTACTTTACTATTCAGAATTGCCTATAATTTTTAGAGAATTTTGAACCTAATGCGTTGGGAAACTAGAGACTGTCGTGGGCTCACAGAAAGCAAACAAAATTAACTAATAATTTAGAATAAGAATTTAGAATAACAATTTCAAAAAGAACTTTAAACTTTTTCTGAGTGGAACGTTTTTCTGCCTCTTAGGCAAGGGCAGCACCATATTCACTATGCGTCTCCTCTGCTGACATACCAGTACCGTCGTCGGTGTCCCCATTATCAAAACTATCTACCGTGCTCTGTGTGAAATTTTCATTCACCCCTAATTCTTTAACTCTGTCAGCATAGCTTAAAGTATTTAATGTGTTCTCGTATGACTTTAGTCCAGGCGATATCATGGCAATCATGCACGTCGTGCTTCTCCCACCACCTACAAAGGAATCGCGCAGAACCTGCGTGAGTGTCGAATCACGGAATGGAATATGCTGCCTTTTAAGGCACATAGCACGTATGCATTCCTTCAGAGCCAGTAACGACTTGTTGATATTGTAGCCTTCCCTGCATGTCTGACGTGTGGACGACATCGTATCAGCACCCCTCTCGTTTCCAGCCAAATCCACTACCGACAGTTGCCCGTGCACCAGAGCCGAGTTGCCTTTGCGTAACAGGATTTGGAAGACGGCATGTGATCGCGATGAGTTCGAATTAGCTGATGTTTTTCCTGTAGTACGCACAAGATTGCATTTCTCGATGAGACGTAGTACCTCGTTTACGGATTCCACACACTTCTCGGTGAGACCAACTATGTGTACGTGGTGCTTTCCATCCTCTTGCACACGCAACAATGTTTTCTTATCCGTAAGTAAATCATAGACTTTTGAATCATAAATCTCAAAAAAACTACAAGAGACACTCATATCCAGATTGCGTTGTTCTTCTCGAGCTAGTATGCCAAAAATATCCTGCGTCGCCATTGCATAGATACCATTTTCATAGTTCTGTTTGTCATTGTGGAACTCGCCGGCCATCGTGTGTGTCTTGCCGCAGCCGGTTTGCCCGTAAGCGAAGCAACTAGCGCGGCCACCCTTAAATATGGACATGACCAATGGTTTGGCTGTGTACTCGTAGACCAAGTTGTTGGTAGTTTCCTCGTCAAAGACATAGTCAAATCGGAAATTATGATTCTCCAAGTACGAGGTCCTATCGACTTTGTTGCGAGTCTTGTGCACAATGAGGCAATCTTTTCGCGGTACCGAAACAATATCAACCTCGTTCCGCAACCGCTCTTCGCGACTAAGCGGACGCTTACGAACACATACCGTTATTTGTTGATGGTCGATATCCATCCCTCCTATACTACGCAGTGGACTAAACTTGATTTTCTTTTTATACTCGCTCATCAGGTGTGATGTTTGGAAATTTGGATTGCGCGGATGCTTGTCCTTGTTAGACGGAGCGTTACATTGTGCGGTAGCATTTATATTCGAGGTTTCACGAGCTTCACTTCTGGCCGGACTAAATATTTCTCTATTAACTCTTTTAATGTCTGATAAATTTATTGTTGTGTTTTTTATGCCACTTGTCTCGATCCACTCAACCGCTACTGCCTCTATCGTTGGGTCGAGGCGAGTAATTATCACCTTATGCGTGAAGCCACAGTTGTTTTGCCTTTTTATTGTTTGACCAACCGCTAGGAATTCCATGTTTAATCTGAAAGAGAAGCGTTGAAGAGAAACATTAAAAACTTCCATTTTTGTGAGATTCTTAGTTGCAATTCGCTTATCTCACTTTGTCTATTTTTTGTTGTATATTTGAAAATGTTGACTGTAAGATAACAAAAAATCTGTTCAGTATAAATCAGTATTGCACATTGACATTTAAGGAAAGGTGTAGTTGAGATATAAATTTTTTAATGAGTAGTATTTCGTAGGTATTTTGAATACATTAATTGGTAATATTTGGGCATTTTGATTGTGGGCAATTTTGAGCAATGTCTTGCTGAGTTATCTACTGCTAGGTCGAACGAGCTCGGTTCTTTTGTTACGTGAGTCTAAGTGAGACTAGTTCCCCTATGCTTACGATGCTCTTTTAAGTGAAGCAGGCATTTGATTGAATGCGATAGGTTACTCTACAAAGTGAAAAAATGTCTACGATCGCTAAATGTTTGCCAAAGATGAGAACACAAAAATATATATCACTCAAGTTGGTCCTTACTATGTGCGAGTATGATACTTTGCTTGTATAGGTAAAATACTTTGGATTTGACTACCTCTCCCCCGAACACAAAACAATTTTCGTATGATATTAAGAACGTATTCTTAAGGTCTGCTCTTAGAGCAAGGACTCAATTAAAGTAAATACATTGGTACAAGACGCTGTGACATATAGTTCTGAAAAGCTTCGACTGCCCAGTGCCGCCATATGGAGTCTCCCTCTTATTAGATGGACATTGCACAAGAGCTACAGATCTATGATCGGCTTAACAGATATGCTTGATGTATCGAAGCCTATGAATTGATGGATTTTGAGGGTAAATAAGAAAGCTGAGTAATTAATATTAATTCTTTTGTAAATCCTTGTTCACTTCCCTTTGGACCATAGTGTGTCGTACTCTACTCTGTGCCGCATTTTATTAGGAGAGTTGGAACAGTGCCTCAAGTGGGATACGAACCCACGACTTCTGGGCCGGCAGGCTTAGTAAACTTACTACGCTAAAGTACCGGCTTTATTATTAATCGGAACTACAATGAGTAAATATGAAATGGATTTCAACGGAACTTTTGTACAATACTTGTGAAACTGTCATTCTCTTCTAGATTACGTTACAAAAGTGGATGTTAGCTGGATATTAGCTGACATATGTATATAACCTTAGAGGGAGTCCGTTTGTCTGAGCAGACAAGATTACATTATTGATTTGACTTATGTTTAGACAATGATCACTACACATACAGAAGTTCAAGACAGTCCCTCCTGGATAATACAAATATAAGACGGTGCAAAATTTCAGCTATGTCTATAGCTGACAATTTCAGATACGCACGTAACTGAATATTCAAGTCGTCCAGTTGAGTTGATCAAGAGTATATATATATAAGTTGTGTAGTATAAAATTGTATAGTCGTGTCTAATCCGTGAATAAGATCACAAGTACTAAAACAAACTGAGATACTGGCTGATATCCACTGCTTCTAATTATGGGAAAGTGAAAAACACTGTCAGCTGAGAAAATCGATCAGATCCATGCCTACAAGAACAATGGCATGGCAAATAGGCAAATCGCGAGTAGAATAAATCGTTCGGTCTCGGTCGTGGACTATGTGGTAAATTTAACAACAACAAAAACAGGAATGGGTAAAAAAAATAATAACCAAAAATATCGGATCGGAAAAAAGCAGTTCTAATTCGGGCTGGAGTGAAGAGTACTGCAACTGCATTCAAAATTAAATGGGATCTTAATACAGCAGTGTCTATACAAACTGTATAACATATTTTCGAGGGCAGTAGTAAACTGGTGTGGAATGAAATGAAGTCAGACATGTCGTGGACGGAAAAAAGGTTCAACCTTGACGGAGCAGATGCTTTCCATTTCGGCTGACACGATTTAAAGGTCCAGAGCGAAACTTTGCTGGGTTCTGCGGCGGTTCTGCTATGAGATGTCCAAACAGAGATGAAATTTTTTAGCACGACAACGCTCTAATATACCGTGTATCATAAGTGGCAGTGGTTTTTGCATAAGTGGTTTTTGCAGAAAGAAATAAACCTATTGGAGTAGGCAGCGCGATCTTAGGACTTAAATCCCATTGAAAATATGCTAAGAAATCTGTCGTGTTTATGACGGTCAGACTGTAGAGGAGTTGCGCAGTGAATGGACTCCCAAACATGACGTGTCTTCAATTGAATTCCGGTGAGTGTACTATTCACTACGTGGCGCGAATAAAAACAATTGCTACTTACTGTTCTTTTACGCTTTTCTGGATAACTTGCCAAATATTTAATATTGTAATTAATTTGTAAACTTTGGTTACTTATTTAATTTCTCTTCCACGTTTTGAATTTCTTTGCCGTGTTTTTTTCCTACTGATTTTGAGATATTGAATTTTGATTATGTGACGTTAAACTCAAAAATGTTCTAGTGTAAATTTTTCGTGCGATGTGATTGACTCAAGAATTTAATAGTGTTGCAAAATCACAACATCGAAATCACCCTACAATTCCTCACTATGGATAATACCAAGAAACGGGGGCTTCAGATCTCTAGAAATGCCGTATGGTAATCGATTACCCTAAGCTAAAATAAGACCTACACCAGACAAATACCCGATTCCTGACATAATCACAATTCTATCTAACTTAGGATCGAATAAATATTTTCCAACAGTTGATCTTAAGAGTGTTTTCCACCAAATTACTTACATTGAAAACCTGCTATATTTTTTATGTGTACTACTATTCCTCCTCCTACTATTACTACTAGTGCTACTACTTGATGAAAAAACTACTAAGTGAAAAAATGTCTACGATCGCTAAATGTTTGCCAAAGATGAGAACACAAAAATATATATCACTCAAGTTGGTCCTTACTATGTGCGAGTATGATACTTTGCTTGTATAGGTAAAATACTTTGGATTTGACTACCTCTCCCCCGAACACAAAACAATTTTCGTATGATATTAAGAACGTATTCTTAAGGTCTGCTCTTAGAGCAAGGACTCAATTAAAGTAAATACATTGGTACAAGACGCTGTGATATATAGTTCTCAAAAGCTTCGACTGCCCAGTGCCGCCATATGGAGTCTCCCTCTTATTAGATGGACATTGCACAAGAGCTACAGATCTATGATCGGCTTAACAGATATGCTTGATGTATCGAAGCCTATGAATTGATGGATTTTGAGGGTAAATAAGAAAGCTGAGTAATTAATATTAATTCTTTTGTAAATCCTTGTTCACTTCCCTTTGGACCATAGTGTGTCGTACTCTACTCTGTGCCGCATTTTATTAGGAGAGTTGGAACAGTGCCTCAAGTGGGATACGAACCCACGACTTCTGGGCCGGCAGGCTTAGTAAACTTACTACGCTAAAGTACCGGCTTTATTATTAATCGGAACTACAATGAGTAAATATGAAATGGATTTCAACGGAACTTTTGTACAATACTTGTGAAACTGTCATTCTCTTCTAGATTACGTTACAAAAGTGGATGTTAGCTGGATATTAGCTGACATATGTATATAACCTTAGAGGGAGTCCGTTTGTCTGAGCAGACAAGATTACATTATTGATTTGACTTATGTTTAGACAATGATCACTACACATACAGAAGTTCAAGACAGTCCCTCCTGGATAATACAAATATAAGACGGTGCAAAATTTCAGCTATGTCTATAGCTGACAATTTCAGATACGCACGTAACTGAATATTCAAGTCGTCCAGTTGAGTTGATCAAGAGTATATATATATAAGTTGTGTAGTATAAAATTGTATAGTCGTGTCTAATCCGTGAATAAGATCACAAGTACTAAAACAAACTGAGATACTGGCTGATATCCACTGCTTCTAATTATGGGAAAGTGAAAAACACTGTCAGCTGAGAAAATCGATCAGATCCATGCCTACAAGAACAATGGCATGGCAAATAGGCAAATCGCGAGTAGAATAAATCGTTCGGTCTCGGTCGTGGACTATGTGGTAAATTTAACAACAACAAAAACAGGAATGGGTAAAAAAAATAATAACCAAAAATATCGGATCGGCAAAAAGCAGTTCTAATTCGGGCTGGAGTGAAGAGTACTGCAACTGCATTCAAAATTAAATGGGATCTTAATACAGCAGTGTCTATACAAACTGTATAACATATTTTCGAGGGCAGTAGTAAACTGGTGTGGAATGAAATGAAGTCATGACATGTCGTGGACGGAAAAAAGGTTCAACCTTGACGGAGCAGATGCTTTCCATTTCGGCTGGCACGATTTAAAGGTCCAGAGCGAAACTTTGCTGGGTTCTGCGGCGGTTCTGCTATGAGATGTCCAAACAGAGATGCAATTTTTTAGCACGACAACGCTCTAATATACCGTGTATCATAAGTGGCAGTGGTTTTTGCATAAGTGGTTTTTGCAGAAAGAAATAAACCTATTGGAGTAGGCAGCGCGGTCTTAGGACTTAAATCCCATTGAAAATATGCTAAGAAATCTGTCGTGTTTATGACGGTCAGACTGTAGAGGAGTTGCGCAGTGAATGGACTCCCAAACATGACGTGTCTTCAATTGAATTCCGGTGAGTGTACTATTCACTACGTGGCGCGAATAAAAACAATTGCTACTTACTGTTCTTTTACGCTTTTCTGGATAACTTGCCAAATATTTAATATTGTAATTAATTTGTAAACTTTGGTTACTTATTTAATTTCTCTTCCACGTTTTGAATTTCTTTGCCGTGTTTTTTCCTACTGATTTTGAGATATTGAATTTTGATTATGTGACGTTAAACTCAAAAATGTTCTAGTGTAAATTTTTCGTGCGATGTGATTGACTCAAGAATTTAATAGTGTTGCAAAATCACAACATCGAAATCACCCTACAATTCCTCACTATGGATAATACCAAGAAACGGGGGCTTCAGATCTCTAGAAATGCCGTATGGTAATCGATTACCCTAAGCTAAAATAAGACCTACACCAGACAAATACCCGATTCCTGACATAATCACAATTCTATCTAACTTAGGATCGAATAAATATTTTCCAACAGTTGATCTTAAGAGTGTTTTCCACCAAATTACTTACATTGAAAACCTGCTATATTTTTTATGTGTACTACTATTCCTCCTCCTACTATTACTACTAGTGCTACTACTTGATGAAAAAACTACTAAGTGAAAAAATGTCTACGATCGCTAAATGTTTGCCAAAGATGAGAACACAAAAATATATATCACTCAAGTTGGTCCTTACTATGTGCGAGTATGATACTTTGCTTGTATAGGTAAAATACTTTGGATTTGACTACCTCTCCCCCGAACACAAAACAATTTTCGTATGATATTAAGAACGTATTCTTAAGGTCTGCTCTTAGAGCAAGGACTCAATTAAAGTAAATACATTGGTACAAGACGCTGTGACATATAGTTCTGAAAAGCTTCGACTGCCCAGTGCCGCCATATGGAGTCTCCCTCTTATTAGATGGACATTGCACAAGAGCTACAGATCTATGATCGGCTTAACAGATATGCTTGATGTATCGAAGCCTATGAATTGATGGATTTTGAGGGTAAATAAGAAAGCTGAGTAATTAATATTAATTCTTTTGTAAATCCTTGTTCACTTCCCTTTGGACCATAGTGTGTCGTACTCTACTCTGTGCCGCATTTTATTAGGAGAGTTGGAACAGTGCCTCAAGTGGGATACGAACCCACGACTTCTGGGCCGGCAGGCTTAGTAAACTTACTACGCTAAAGTACCGGCTTTATTATTAATCGGAACTACAATGAGTAAATATGAAATGGATTTCAACGGAACTTTTGTACAATACTTGTGAAACTGTCATTCTCTTCTAGATTACGTTACAAAAGTGGATGTTAGCTGGATATTAGCTGACATATGTATATAACCTTAGAGGGAGTCCGTTTGTCTGAGCAGACAAGATTACATTATTGATTTGACTTATGTTTAGACAATGATCACTACACATACAGAAGTTCAAGACAGTCCCTCCTGGATAATACAAATATAAGACGGTGCAAAATTTCAGCTATGTCTATAGCTGACAATTTCAGATACGCACGTAACTGAATATTCAAGTCGTCCAGTTGAGTTGATCAAGAGTATATATATATAAGTTGTGTAGTATAAAATTGTATAGTCGTGTCTAATCCGTGAATAAGATCACAAGTACTAAAACAAACTGAGATACTGGCTGATATCCACTGCTTCTAATTATGGGAAAGTGAAAAACACTGTCAGCTGAGAAAATCGATCAGATCCATGCCTACAAGAACAATGGCATGGCAAATAGGCAAATCGCGAGTAGAATAAATCGTTCGGTCTCGGTCGTGGACTATGTGGTAAATTTAACAACAACAAAAACAGGAATGGGTAAAAAAAATAATAACCAAAAATATCGGATCGGAAAAAAGCAGTTCTAATTCGGGCTGGAGTGAAGAGTACTGCAACTGCATTCAAAATTAAATGGGATCTTAATACAGCAGTGTCTATACAAACTGTATAACATATTTTCGAGGGCAGTAGTAAACTGGTGTGGAATGAAATGAAGTCATGACATGTCGTGGACGGAAAAAAGGTTCAACCTTGACGGAGCAGATGCTTTCCATTTCGGCTGGCACGATTTAAAGGTCCAGAGCGAAACTTTGCTGGGTTCTGCGGCGGTTCTGCTATGAGATGTCCAAACAGAGATGAAATTTTTTAGCACGACAACGCTCTAATATACCGTGTATCATAAGTGGCAGTGGTTTTTGCATAAGTGGTTTTTGCAGAAAGAAATAAACCTATTGGAGTAGGCAGCGCGATCTTAGGACTTAAATCCCATTGAAAATATGCTAAGAAATCTGTCGTGTTTATGACGGTCAGACTGTAGAGGAGTTGCGCAGTGAATGGACTCCCAAACATGACGTGTCTTCAATTGAATTCCGGTGAGTGTACTATTCACTACGTGGCGCGAATAAAAACAATTGCTACTTACTGTTCTTTTACGCTTTTCTGGATAACTTGCCAAATATTTAATATTGTAATTAATTTGTAAACTTTGGTTACTTATTTAATTTCTCTTCCACGTTTTGAATTTCTTTGCCGTGTTTTTTTCCTACTGATTTTGAGATATTGAATTTTGATTATGTGACGTTAAACTCAAAAATGTTCTAGTGTAAATTTTTCGTGCGATGTGATTGACTCAAGAATTTAATAGTGTTGCAAAATCACAACATCGAAATCACCCTACAATTCCTCACTATGGATAATACCAAGAAACGGGGGCTTCAGATCTCTAGAAATGCCGTATGGTAATCGATTACCCTTAAGCTAAAATAAGACCTACACCAGACAAATACCCGATTCCTGACATAATCACAATTCTATCTAACTTAGGATCGAATAAATATTTTCCAACAGTTGATCTTAAGAGTGTTTTCCACCAAATTACTTACATTGAAAACCTGCTATATTTTTTATGTGTACTACTATTCCTACTCCTACTATTACTACTAGTGCTACTACTTGATGAAAAAACTACTAAGTGAAAAAATGTCTACGATCGCTAAATGTTTGCCAAAGATGAGAACACAAAAATATATATCACTCAAGTTGGTCCTTACTATGTGCGAGTATGATACTTTGCTTGTATAGGTAAAATACTTTGGATTTGACTACCTCTCCCCCGAACACAAAACAATTTTCGTATGATATTAAGAACGTATTCTTAAGGTCTGCTCTTAGAGCAAGGACTCAATTAAAGTAAATACATTGGTACAAGACGCTGTGACATATAGTTCTGAAAAGCTTCGACTGCCCAGTGCCGCCATATGGAGTCTCCCTCTTATTAGATGGACATTGCACAAGAGCTACAGATCTATGATCGGCTTAACAGATATGCTTGATGTATCGAAGCCTATGAATTGATGGATTTTGAGGGTAAATAAGAAAGCTGAGTAATTAATATTAATTCTTTTGTAAATCCTTGTTCACTTCCCTTTGGACCATAGTGTGTCGTACTCTACTCTGTGCCGCATTTTATTAGGAGAGTTGGAACAGTGCCTCAAGTGGGATACGAACCCACGACTTCTGGGCCGGCAGGCTTAGTAAACTTACTACGCTAAAGTACCGGCTTTATTATTAATCGGAACTACAATGAGTAAATATGAAATGGATTTCAACGGAACTTTTGTACAATACTTGTGAAACTGTCATTCTCTTCTAGATTACGTTACAAAAGTGGATGTTAGCTGGATATTAGCTGACATATGTATATAACCTTAGAGGGAGTCCGTTTGTCTGAGCAGACAAGATTACATTATTGATTTGACTTATGTTTAGACAATGATCACTACACATACAGAAGTTCAAGACAGTCCCTCCTGGATAATACAAATATAAGACGGTGCAAAATTTCAGCTATGTCTATAGCTGACAATTTCAGATACGCACGTAACTGAATATTCAAGTCGTCCAGTTGAGTTGATCAAGAGTATATATATATAAGTTGTGTAGTATAAAATTGTATAGTCGTGTCTAATCCGTGAATAAGATCACAAGTACTAAAACAAACTGAGATACTGGCTGATATCCACTGCTTCTAATTATGGGAAAGTGAAAAACACTGTCAGCTGAGAAAATCGATCAGATCCATGCCTACAAGAACAATGGCATGGCAAATAGGCAAATCGCGAGTAGAATAAATCGTTCGGTCTCGGTCGTGGACTATGTGGTAAATTTAACAACAACAAAAACAGGAATGGGTAAAAAAAATAATAACCAAAAATGTCGGATCGGAAAAAAGCAGTTCTAATTCGGGCTGGAGTGAAGAGTACTGCAACTGCATTCAAAATTAAATGGGATCTTAATACAGCAGTGTCTATACAAACTGTATAACATATTTTCGAGGGCAGTAGTAAACTGGTGTGGAATGAAATGAAGTCATGACATGTCGTGGACGGAAAAAAGGTTCAACCTTGACGGAGCAGATGCTTTCCATTTCGGCTGGCACGATTTAAAGGTCCAGAGCGAAACTTTGCTGGGTTCTGCGGCGGTTCTGCTATGAGATGTCCAAACAGAGATGAAATTTTTTAGCACGACAACGCTCTAATATACCGTGTATCATAAGTGGCAGTGGTTTTTGCATAAGTGGTTTTTGCAGAAAGAAATAAACCTATTGGAGTAGGCAGCGCGATCTTAGGACTTAAATCCCATTGAAAATATGCTAAGAAATCTGTCGTGTTTATGACGGTCAGACTGTAGAGGAGTTGCGCAGTGAATGGACTCCCAAACATGACGTGTCTTCAATTGAATTCCGGTGAGTGTACTATTCACTACGTGGCGCGAATAAAAACAATTGCTACTTACTGTTCTTTTACGCTTTTCTGGATAACTTGCCAAATATTTAATATTGTAATTAATTTGTAAACTTTGGTTACTTATTTAATTTCTCTTCCACGTTTTGAATTTCTTTGCCGTGTTTTTTTCCTACTGATTTTGAGATATTGAATTTTGATTATGTGACGTTAAACTCAAAAATGTTCTAGTGTAAATTTTTCGTGCGATGTGATTGACTCAAGAATTTAATAGTGTTGCAAAATCACAACATCGAAATCACCCTACAATTCCTCACTATGGATAATACCAAGAAACGGGGGCTTCAGATCTCTAGAAATGCCGTATGGTAATCGATTACCCTAAGCTAAAATAAGACCTACACCAGACAAATACCCGATTCCTGACATAATCACAATTCTATCTAACTTAGGATCGAATAAATATTTTCCAACAGTTGATCTTAAGAGTGTTTTCCACCAAATTACTTACATTGAAAACCTGCTATATTTTTTATGTGTACTACTATTCCTACTTCTACTATTACTACTACTGCTACTACTTGATGACACAGCGGCGCAAGATCAAAATTATATTACAAATAAGAGTTATACTTTAGTGTTTTAAGTGATCAGATCACCACAGAGTAATTTCACTAAAAATGCTCTAGTTTATGGTTAGAACTGGTGACATCTCGCCTGCCAGCTTGCCAAAAATCAAAAGTAAGAATCGGAAGAAAACAAATTGTAGGTGAAATATTAATAAATTATAATTAAAGAATATTGTGAAATTAAAATATTTCTATTGGGGGGTTGGTGAGCTTTTCAAGGCTTATACATGTAAATAAAAACTCCCTAGAAATACCCCTAAAAACACTAAAAAATACTAACACCTATTTTACACCAAAGTTGGAAACCCTGCTATTTTTTATAAACAAAGCATGTGGCGCAATAACGATTTATATATTGAAAATGAAGATTAATGAGGACGACGCCTTACTGGTCCACCCTTCCTCGACAGAGTAGAGGGATGGCCAGAGGATCAGAAACGATTCACTAACTCTTTGTAACACATTTTGAATTTTAACTATTTTGCCGTTACTGAGGCGAACATCAATGCCTGACACTCCGCCTACAGATAGGGACATTCCACATAAGCGGACAATAGTTTCTTAATTTTGCGTCAGTTGACTTGGTGAAAATGGCGCTACACCAGTCGCTCGGCCTTCGAATTTAATTTCCACTTTGCTTTTCCAATCCGTCCATACCTTTTCACAGGCAAGACATAAGAATTGGGTTCAAGTATAAAATTTGCCTTTCACCATCTTTCAGTCTTTAGAGTCTTCAGAGAGTGGAACCTACACTGATCAAAGAATCAGTCAGTTCCTATCACAATGAATCCACTAATCACTTTTTACATTTCATGTAGCCCTAAGGAAGACCAAGTCAGCCGATAAAGTTAAGAATTATGGCATTCTGGCTTTTATTTTGATATTGTCCCCTATTTGTGTTCATGGACATTACACATTCAAAAATAAAATAAAAACAATGAAATTGATTATTTATGTTTGTGTTTCAATCAATATTTGTATTTGCAATTGGCGATTACGACAACCGGGTTCCACAACAAACCCGATTAATTGTTTGTTTTAAGATCAACAGGAACAAGTGTCATGGCGGTGCTATAATTTATTTCGCATCTCAAAACCATTCAGGCTATTTTAACTAACAGAATAATAATACCACTCAACTAAGAGTAATCCGGTTGATTTCGTTTTAAGCTGTATTTTAGTTGATCACACAAAATGTAAGCAACACCTTAATCAATATCTAAGAAGTCAGAAGTCTTTTGAAGGCACCATTGAGACCATCACAATGTCTTCCTCAAACGAGGTGTGTTAGGGATCACGGCCCAAGTTACCGTCTCGGCACTATCCTCAGCAAACTATAAGATAAATATTCATTCGTGATTTTTTTGTTTCCTAGATTGTGCGATGCTTCTTCGCTGCTGGCTGTTCCGGTTTTTCCATCGTGATTGTCAATTGCTTCACAAATTTCATTATACCTCGCACTTGAACTAACGGTATATTTTCATTATATAAACGATCGTTTTCCATAAGAACTTGAATTTGATGGCGATTGCCCTTGTGAAATTCCAGTCCAAGCCCTTCAATCAAACTCTTGGAACGCTGCAGCGGCACTGATGGAAAGATGTATTTTTGACAATCGGTGGGCGTCATCAATTGTTCGGAGTCATTGTGTCCTGCATATTGACATACGGCACCACCCTGTTGTGAACTAAGTTTCTTTGCACTTTGTATGGACGCACGTTCATATTGCTACTGGCTTTTTGCGGTATGTCGCTGGCGACGAACTGTGCTGCGTGTCGCTGGTAAATGCTCGCCGATCCTGAGTTGATGCAGCGTTCGTCAGTTCTGGCTTGGGCGAACTGTTGCGATTGTGTTGTGGCTACCGCGGCCTGTTGTCGCTGTTGTAGCACGTTCTGTAGATACATATTTTGTCCGGTAGCCGAGCGTACCAACGATAACCGCGCATTGCCTTGGCTGCACTTGTTGGCCGATGAGGTTGAAATGGCTGCTGCTGCTGCATTGTTGTACTGATTGGGTTGTCTATTACTGCCGAGTATTAGGTTCTCCATGGGCCTCCGCTATTGCAAATCAATTGCGGAAGCGCATACAGCATAAGATTGTTGGACCAACACCCGAGCGGGTATCATGGGGAGATTATACTGGGAGGGCATCCAAGAGCTATTTGCTAACGCCTATTCCGACGCCCATGTCAGCATTCGTTGGCCGCTTGAACGTTGATCCATAAACGGTTGTTGTTGTACAGCAGGAGCTGTAGGTTGTGGCGGCACTGGTGGAGGATGTATACCATTGACGGAGCTATTCACATTAGGAAGATTCGAAAGATGAGTAAATTCGAATAACCTACCTCACTAGGCCAATAGTCCTCGAACTCTGTGCCTTTTCACAAGGAGCTTTTGGCATCAGTTAATGAGATGACAGCGACACTTGAGCAAGATAAGTTGATCGTATTACTTTCGCCCTGCACTTTCCAGCCGAATTTCAAATAGGCCAAGTCCCAGCCTTGTAGGATTTCAGCTCTGACCTCCAAATTCTCTATTATGTCTTGGACCGCCATTTTGCACCGTGTACGGCACTACCAACTCCTTAAAGCGGATGAAGCCGCATTTTCCGGTGGTGTCTTGGTGCTGGAGAGGAGAATGCGATAGCCAAACTCAAGGACCTGCAACAGATTCTTACGCAACACTGAACTTTATCAAAAATATAATTTCAGAATTCGCCATCATAGTGGTTATGGCTGATGTCGTTGAACAGGCGCGCCTCCGCGGGAGTCATGTAGGAGTAGGAGCAAGCGTGTTTGCCGAGCAAGGGTTGCCAGGTGTAATCCATTGAAATATCTAAAGCGTGTTTTTTTTATTAGCCACGTCAACGAGCAATATTTCACGTATGAACGGAGTATATACGGGATGTGTATCTCTCCGAATTTAGCATATCCAAAATGGCCGATCAGTGATTCTTCGTCGCAGGGCGGCCTTCTTTCTTATCACCACCAGCGGAAAGAACATTATTGTCGCGTTGCGGCAAATGTTGGCCGTTTGCGCCGATTACGCTTACCTATGAAATCCGTCGCTACTCATTTTAAATACTTTTTTTCCTTTAAGCTTAATCGATTCAGCTGATGAAACGACAAGAAGAAGAGGTAGTGATGGAACACTATCGATAGTACGCCTACTCGTTGGTTCGTTAAACGCTAGTTGAAATTATAGATAGTTCTGGAATACTAGAATTAAAAGTAAACGGCAGGCGTAAACTTCTAATACAAAATAATTAACTGCTTTAAGTTACAAAGCCTGGCTTGCAACATAAGTCATTGCAATTGGATGTACATTTCCGGACTTCGATTGGTACGATGGCTACCTCTGACTGATTTGACTGAAAAAATCTTGTTGATCACCGTTTTGTGAAATGTTATTAAAACTGAATGATTTAGAACCTTTTCAACACAAATTGATAATAGGCACTAGAAAATGGCTAACATGCGACACTAATGTGCGAATACGGTCATAGTCTATCCACGAGGAAGTTGTTGCTGTGCATTAGGTGAGATTATAAGGATCCTGTGCATTATGAGCATCCTCATCTGGGCAAACTATGAAATCAGAAGCAACCAGCCAAAGTATTGGATGAGAATATGCTAGAGAATATATTTGGGGTTTGCTTGGTGTAGAAGTAGGGCAAATGACTGAGCAGATCAAATAGAGTTGGTAGCATTAGTAGGAGTTTGATGTTGCCTCATCATTTCAAGCTGTGCATATATGTGTGTAACTGTTTGCACACACACACACACAGACACACACACACACTCGCAGGCACTCAGATTTGTTGCGCTGTTCAGCTGTTTCTGGTCGACGACTGCTTGACTGTTTGCCGCCTGTTCAAGAACATGACAACGGCTTAAGTTACTAACGTCTTTCTAGCACTTCGTTCTACCCTACTTCGTCGTCTCTCAACAGGACAATGTCGCGACAAGTCAGACTCGTTGGAACAATACCAATGACATTTTCATCCCATTTCATTCCTTCGTTCGGCCATTTCTTCGTTTGCGTTTGAGCTTTGCCATTGTCCTGTTGCTGCTGACGCCTGCTGCTGTCTCAATATGTTGATTGTCTACATTTCCGACGGCTGTTTGCATGTAACTCGTCTCAACTTAACGCAACCCAGCTCAGCACATCTCAGCTCAACTAAATTAAAGCCAAACTCTCACACCTACAAACACATTGGCTTACTCCACAACTGCCTGTCATTCCGACAGCCACTAACGAGTGATGTGCGCTTTCCTGTGTGACAAAATCAGTGGAAATGCATTTGGATTTTCTGTTGTTACTCGAATGCTTGATAGCGAAAGAATTATTTATTTCGTGCGATTAAAGCACATAAATCGGATATTAAGTTCACTTTGTAGATGCCTCATTCGAGGCACTTTTGGATTCTATAAGTGAAATTGAGATTTATTCGTATTGTGTCTTAGTAATTAGTGATTTTCGTTACATACATAAGATACATAAGAATAGAAGAAGAAGTCGTGTGTCTCTTGTCAACCAGATCGATTCTTTTGTGGAAATATGTGCAAATTGTCGTGTGAAAATTCAGAAAATAGAGCAATTGCGAAAAAATGGAAAGTGAAAAAAACTTGCCTAATGACAGTGTTGCCAACTTTGAAAAACCAAAAAAGCTAGATTACCAAGAAAAAACCAAAAAAGAAAGTTGATTGAACTCAACTTGGATACTAGATTACTTGCACACAGTGATTGCGTGCAATACCTTACAGATAAAATTAAGTTATGGCTATGAGTCTGCATCCAGACAACTCCTACCAAGGCAATCAAATAAAAAAGCGTAGTAATGGAAATGGGTTATTTTCACCAGAATCTCTGGAATTCAGTACTTCTACCAAAAATTGGAAACTGTTTGCTATATTTTAACACTTTACTATACTAACGCGTGTATAGACGTAGGCGGGTGTAGGGGCTGAAATATATTACGACGAGAAATATATTATTTCGGCCATCAGTGATGGTACCATTAAAGTCTGGTCAACCTCCAATTACGAATGTATGCGTACATTGACTGGCCACACACGTGGCATTAAGTGTCTACAGTGTCGCGACCGTCTTGCTGTAAGCGGAAGTTCCGATAATTCAATAAGGGGACTTTGGGACATTGAGTGTGGTTTTTGTATACGCGTGCTCGAGGGTCAAGAGGCAATAGTTCGTTGCATGCGTTTCGATTCGAAACGTATCATTAGTGGATCGGATGATGGTAAAATTAATGTTTGGGACTTGGTCGCCGCGTTGAGTTCGCTTACAAAATCAAGTTCGCTCTGTTTAAATACGTTTCTGAGGCACACCGGACCTGTCTTCCATCTAAAGTTTGACGAATTCCAAATTGTGAGCGGTTCGAATGATGGTAATAAACTGATGTTCGACTTTTTGAGTTTTAGACCAAATTAGAACACATTTTTAAATTAAATATTATTTAAATATTAATAATAAATTAAAAAACCAATTAGCACAAAGTTCTTGAGAGCTTTTCTCATTTGTACTAATTTTTAGATCACAGTCATTAACAGGCGAAAAAACTATAAGCCAACCAACACATCTACATGTATTAAAACAAAAAAAAAATTCATCAATAATATTGCTATACGATCATTTAAGGGGCACACTGTATACATGTCCGTACTGCGTTGACGTTGCTAAGGGCAATGCGAAAAGGGGAGAATGCAAAGCCGAAAGAAGAAGACAATGATAGTGGTACGATGAAAAGTTCGCTCAGTGCAAAAAACAAAAACACGTGTGCCCATACATGCACATACGCACACACATTTGTACATGTTTATGTTATGTTTCAAAATCGAACAACAACCAAACAACCAACAACAAAAACCTAAAATCGCCAAGTGCGAATATGAATGCCAATAAGGACGAGCGATGAAAAGTACAACAAAAGAAAAAGCACACAGATAAAATAGTATGAGATGGGATCAAACCGCATGCGCCTTTTTAGGTGATGGCGAAGGAGACAGAAGGAGTGTATAGGGAGAATATTTGACATTAAGGTGTCGACTTGGCACCACTGACCAACACCTTCTCAACGCACAATGCCCTCAGCTTATATGCATCAAGAAAATGACGCCTATTTTCTGTCCCTTCATAGTTAACACTTTGTCCACAGGAAATGTACTCATAATTTCAACTCTCTCTCTCTCTCTCTCTATTCTTTCTCTACTCTACAAGAAATGACCTAATAGTATGCTTCAAAACATGAGAGGAACAGCTGTCAAAATCTTCTTCAAATTAGTAAAAGGAAAAATATAATAAATTATTATTTGTTGTAAACTCTTCCATTAAAGTATTAAATTATATTTAATAAAATTAATTTATATCCAGTAACTTGAAAACGTCGATAACTTTAATAGCCTTGGTTCTTTGGTGTTCAAGTTAGCGGGAGTCTCCTTCTGGGGATTAGTCGATAGTAGAGACGGCAATGTGCTGTGCAAAACACTTACAGGACGAAGGAGCCCAGTTTTGCCTGATTTCATGTATCCAGCATTACAAGCATACAATATAAGCAGGATCAGCAGTATTCCTGAGCGATATTAACGAAATAAGAACAAAACAACTGCTGCACCAAGCAATTGCAGCTTGGAAAGTCATTTACAAAAGACTTTCTTATACGATTTTTAATTGGTGTACGTTGAGTGTTGTCAAGTCTGGCTCCCGTTTCTGCATTTTTTAAGCTACTTATAGGATTTAGTTCAAATCGCTGCTCGAAAATATGTCATTTGACAACTAAAAAATATCTCAGCTGAAATGCAAACGACATGCGAGCTTAACAAAAGATGCTTAGGTGTGTGTACGAGTACATATTATATGGCTGACAGCTTGTCGAAAGAAGTGGCCACCAAGGAGCACTTCAGAGCGACATAAACAAAGGAACCTGCTTAAGCAGGCTGAAGAGCGAGCCAGCAACATAATCGCCGCCACCAACAGCAACACCAACACTAGCAGTTCAGTCAGCTGCAACTCACTTGTGGGCTACAAACACTTCTGAATGATTTGCATATCAAATGAATTCCTTGACAAGCCTCATTGACTGACACAACAGTTACACAGAATAGACGGACTGCGCTGAGTGTAGGCGGCATTAAATATGAGCTACATCATCAGCTAACATTGCTGCTGCTGGTGCTGCTCTTACTACCAACAGCTAAGGTGAGCATGAATATTAGCAAATAATTTGAATGCATTTTTAGCTGCACAGCATAATTTTCAGCTGCGCTAGCTCGTTCGTTCTCTTCAAACGTTAATGCCAATTTATTTGTGCGCCTGCACGAGTTCACACGCACGCACGCAGCGAGTTACACACAGTTGCACGCACACATATGCATGTAGCTACATACAAATACATACTTTAGCTTAGAGTGGCATACTTGGAAAATAAAAGAAAAAGGTTAATAAAATTGTATAATAAAAGCACAGCGGCTGTATTAAGGGCATAGTTCAAGTGGTTTTTGAAGTGCCTATAGTCAATTCTCGGAAGCCCATCTCCCTTAACACCTCTGCCACTTCAACGTTAACGGCGACGTTCTTTGTACAAAAAATTAGTTACAGTTTATGCTCTATCAGCACCATTTGGAAAATCTCCACTTTGGCACGTTTCCAGAGTGCAGAAGAAAACAAAAAACAACAAAAAAAAACAAAAAAAAATTAAATCCGCCATGACGAAACTAGAAATTCGAATGAAATTATCATCAAAAGAAGATTATGCCGAGAGTGAAAAATTTTAGTTGAGAATAAGGGAAAAACAAAAAAGAACACAGGAATAAAAAGAATTGAGAAAAGGCCCAGAGTATTAAAGAAGAAAGAGCTGACGTGACCAGGACCATAAGCGGCACAGAAAAAAAATAGAAAAACACCAATTACGATGATGAAAGATGGCAGCGAAAATAGCAAATTATGCCAGTGCGCACACATACACTCATAATGTCATACAGCCTTACACACACTAGCATACTGATGTGATACAAAACGTTATCAACATTTCACGCGCAAATTCTTTTTTAATTAACTGCATCGATCGGATTGCAAAGCTCCGGTCGCCAGCGTTTGCCACGTCGCCAATACTCGTACCGCAGTCCTGCCGACTTGCTAACATCGCAATGGCATAAGCCTTGCCTAAGCTGCCTTCACACATAGTCATACTCACGGCCAGAGTTACCAATAAACAATCAACATGCAATACATGCTACATCTGCATATACACGGGTACGTACAACAGTTCAATCACGCTCACTACTCTGAGAAAGTCTGTGCATTTCGCTTTTGCAATAAGGTATGTACACACAAGCCGCAGAGACTCTATAAAGTATTCATTTCATTTCATAAGAACTCTGAACATTATAGATTTCAAAGAATGCCCAACCGCAATCTGGCTAATACAAAACTTTACTCAAGGATAATGACAGTCAATGATGACGTTAAGCCTCAAGTCAACTGACCGGTTCAACAATTATAAATATAAATATAGAATAATTTTTGGTGATTTATTTATGAGTATACGCGTATGAAATACTTAGTTTGACAAAGGTTATATACTTGTATTACCTATCTATCTATATCAAAAAGCGTTTGTTTCCCTCTGCTGTTGTCATTTTCAAGCAATTTACCGCTCTATTCTCAGCACTCTATACCATGAATGGATAGACTGTTAATGACAGAAGAGTGACAAAACACTGTTAATGGATTTTAGAGTTGATAGAGTTGCCCTTATAGAAAAAGCGCTTTCTCTATATACTTTGTTTTACGATTAGACTTTTGTCAGGTTTTTATCATCTCCTCATGAAGTCATGAAAAACTTAACAGGAATTTGTATAGACACTGCTAATGCACTGTAAACAGACTACAAAAAAGTACAACGTAATTTGCTGTGTAATCGAGTAGGCAAGCTGCTGCCAGAGAGGAAGCAAGTGAAGTATAGCGCACAAAGCGTACACGAGATGCTCCTGCAGGCAGTAGGTTTTAATTCTATTCAAATTGCTGGAGTAACAAATTTTTTTTTTGCCTGCCGATGCAGCTGTGGTTCAGCTGTATAGTTGTATACATATATAGAGTTATCAAGTTATTCTACTATATAGCGCTTTATTAGTCTTATGAAGTGTCTCTATTTAGACAATCGACTAGATACTACAGTTCAAATCTGTAATCATTGCATAGAAATTATTTTCTAGAGAATGTATATACAATTACCGTTCCGTATCTCTGGGTCTTATGAAAATCAATATATGAGTATAAGAATATTTAAGAAGACAACGGTAATATTAATTTCTATGTATGAGAAATTGTAACAGAGCTTTTGCGTACGACAGACCGATTTGTAGCGAACAAAATTTCTATTATAACCGAGATAAAAGTCTTATTTCTTTTTTTTTATCATCATTCATCCTTCTATTTTACTCTGGTTTACTGACGCTGCGTAGCTCAGTTGACTTAAATGGTGCTATGACCAACACGCCTCTGTTTCATAAGCTGCTTATCAATGTTGTCGAGCGGTTAACGCTCCTCCAGGTATACACTACAGCGTGCCACGTAAGTCGATTTAATAGTAAACACTCAACTGAATACGAATTTAATTATGATCGAAAGCGTGAAAATTTTGCACTAAAAAGAGTTACTAATGCATAGCAAATATCAATGGAACGTTAGTTTTAATGTCATAGAGAAAGCCTTCTTGACAAAAAGTACTCGTAGAATACAAAATAATAAACGTTCGTACCGAGAAACTGACCCTTGAAGCGTGTGAGCATCCACATAGAAATTGTAGCACTATCAGAGCCTCATTATTTCATATTGTAATGATGCAGATAGTAAAATGTATATAACTATGTATTTCCCCCCACACACCAACACACAGAAGAGAATAGTTGAGATGCTAATGCAAGTTTTGGATTCATGTAAAGGAGATGAAAGTACTGCGATTCTGACTTACAAGAACTGCAAATAAATCGAATAATAAATTTATCTATTATACCTGAAAGCATTTGCTAGCCGTATTCGCATTCCAAGTACGCTTAGCCAATGGCGTCACGTGCTAATATCAAGACTTTCTCTTTTCGCCTTTTATTTATTTATTTTTCACACTTTTCCAGAACTTTTTTGATTTTCTAACTTAGCAACATAGAAAACTTAATCCAGCCTCCGGTAACATAGATGAGCATTGTTAGCGAGTAGAGTAACGCAAACCCACGCTACATAGAGTGGCTCGGGTTGTTGCTTGCAGTAAAGGAGTCGCTTGTAGACCAGGAAGTCCACCTCAAGAGTGAGTTATTTACGAATGTGCGACCGATGATGGGGCCAATCCTAGGTTTATTTCAAACGAGAAGGTCATCACTGAAAATAACACATCTTTTGTGGAACTTCCTAAGCACTATTATATAAAGTTGTTTATATGGGGATTGTATGCAACGCTTTGCCACAAAATATACTGAACCTATTTCAAAATATTTTTTTTTTTAACAAAACATTTGGGCTATAGAAGACACTGGCATACTAACTTTTTTGATTTTTTAGGGGAAAATATGTTTGTTTTTTATGATTATGTTTTTACAAAAGCGCTGCAAGCCTATGCCTAGAGTGATAATATGAGAAGACAAATGTAAGCCGGAAAACGCCGGGTAAAACAGCTAGTTGAGAATAAAAAGTAAATTAGAAAAAGAAAGAATTGTTTTTTCTTTGTATTTCTTAGCAGTTATTGAACGACCCACGTAACAATAGTGAGAGCAAGTGTAGAACCTATATTCGTCAGGACAACAGATTTGATGTTGTGTGTTGTGTATTGGATGAAATATATTTATGAAAAAATAATAAGCATAAAAAGCCAAAAAATTATGTTTATGAGACGAAATTGCATTGCAATAATAATTACCGCTAAAATGAAGAAGTGGAAAATAAATAAATAAATTTGCATGCGTAGAGGACAAAAGAAAGAATAATGTAGTAGGAAAGCGCCAAGGGCGATATTTAGGACAATAGATAGATAATAAGGAAGTTTCTATGCGACAACAAGCTAAACCGAACTGCACTGAACATGAGTGATTCAAGCGAATGAATCCGCTTCGAGTCTGCCCAAGTGAGACCAAACTAAATTGTCTGTGTCTCTATGCTCTGCTCGCTACTTTTGTGGTTACATGCAACATTCGCGTAAATGTGAAACAATGAAACATAAAAATTGTGCGCAGCAAGGGAAAAGGCGGACGAAGAACAGGCATGGTGCCAGCAGACAAGTCAAGTTGAATCGACTCGACTCGACGCGACTCGACGCGACTCGACTCTAACTTGAGTCAGCCAATTCGTGCGTAGAGCACGAGGCAATGAGCTCGAGCCAAAAGTGCAAACAACTTAATGTTCTGGGCCGCCAAGTGTCTCAGGATTAAGGATTTGCACAGGTCGAGCGTAGCCGGCGCGTTCTTCAAGTCAAGTTGAGTTGTTCGTGCCGTGCTGTGTTGAGTTGAGTCGGTCGGTCGTTGGGCCGTTGGGTTGATAGGGTCCACTGCACCCTGCACCACTGCACTTTGGCACCGACTCTAACTCTAACTCTGAATCGGTATATGTTTGGGGTTTGGTATTCGCATTTGCGAACACTACACTTAACGCAGTTCAACGCAACTCGACTCGACTTGACGACTTGACGACTCGACGAGACGCCATGCGACTTCAGCTGAGTTCAAGTGGCAGTGGAGCAAAATAGGAGTTGGGGTTGTACTGTATGGTACTGTAGCTGTGGGATAGCCGATTCTCACAAAGTTTATTGTTGTGACATTTTCTCATTACGCTTGAAAATATGGGTGTGAGTGTGGGTGTGCGTGTACAATTCCTATGTATATGTATTCGTGAGTCGGATTTGCTGACGGAGGACTCCACGATAAAGTGAAAGGTGCGGTAAGTGCGACAATTTTTCTGCCATGTTGCTGTTGTTTCTGAGTTTTGTTGTTCTTGTTGTTGTTATTATTGTTGTTTAACGCTTCCATTGAAGTTGTCCGAGTGTTGAGTTGTGTTGCATTGAGCTTGCATATCAATGCCACAACGAGACTCGTAGCCACGCTCAGCTCTGTTCTGTTCTGCACGCTTCACGTCAGCTGAAAATGTAAATAAAATTCGCTTTTTAAATGCACTCAAGCGACATAAACAAATTAAAATGGTGGTAAAATTGTATACACGCACGCCTTCATCCATAAGTCACACTTATCGGCTCTATTTTTCATTATCCCTACCCTTGCCAGTTGTTATTCCTGTCGTTGGTGTTGCATCGTAATGGTCCTTCCCAGTGCTTCCAGTGTGAGTACTCGTTTCGAATGCCAGCGCGTAAAATATTCAAACGAATGTCATAATAAATTTCTACGTTTCAAAGCGTATTTCAATTGCAGTCGCAATGGGCTAGCACGCCTCGCTACACTTCAATTCGCGTCAATTCGGTTCGCTCCGGTTCAATTCGATTCGATTCGGGTTCAAGCAGCAATTGGAAAAAAGTCACACACGACAAAATCTGCTAATGCTGACAGAAGTTATGTGGGCCCACTAAGTAAAATCACAACTTTAGAGAACATTTTAGATGAAAGTTGTACGGTGCTATGACACTTTATGTTAAGGTATGTCAATGAAAGGTTGTGGTGTTCTACGTTAATAACTAAAGAATAGTTATTATGAAGGCTGGTGCTTGGCATTCAATTCCGCTCAGACAGCTCAATAGAGATCAAGTAACCGAAGAGTCTATGCATATCTACATGTCAGCGTATTATCTCCCATGAGAGACCGTCGTGTAGTTTGCAGTCTAAATTATTATATAGCAAACAACAACCGACCAGTAATAACTACAACCTCTTTTATTCAGATGTTAGGGCAGCTGTGAATCCAAACCTAAACTTCAAACTTATTTCTCTCTATCTATCACACCCTTTCCTGCTCGGCTCCCGTTCGACAAGGCTCTTCAATTTATTTAATTGTATTTTATTTTATAACATTTATTTTTTGTTTGTTTCTTAATATTCAAGACTTAGAGTGTGGGTGATTATCCTGCCACTACCAGCCCACTGCTTTTAATTTGGCAAATATTAAATACTCAAACAGGCTTCAGAATTTGATCATAATGGACCTGTAGAGAGTACATGGGATGACCAAGGCATATACCAAGAGATCATTAACTTATCGTATTGTACTGTTTGAATAAGCATATTCTGAATTTTTTTTTTTAATAACTTTTTTTTATATATACATACATATCTATCTATATAAATTGGAAGTATGCTTGTTTGTTTGTCCGATATGGGCGCCGAAACCGCTTTACCGATTTTGATGAAATTTTTAGGGGATCTCTATAATAGCCTTTTTTTTTGTTTTGACCGCTGAGCCGTCAGGTTCACCCCAGACCTATGGGTACGTAGAGAGGGCCTTCGTCAAGCCAAACTGCTGATCTCCCCCGGAGTCACCCGATCGGACCTAAGAATGCTTGTGGGCTACTTAACCAGTCACCACCGCCTAAATTACCATGTGCACAAACTAGGTTTGTCATCCTGCCCAGAGTGTAGGCTCTGTTTAGAAGACGCAGAAACTAGTCTTTACCTCCTTTGTGAGTGTCCGGCGTTGGCCAAACTTCGTCTAGACATCCTGGAACAAGAATCTGTGTCACCTGTTCTGATCAAGAACTCTTCGACAAAGAACCTTCTAGCCTTTATCAAAAAGGCAGAGGCTCTATTGTCTTAACCAGTGTATAGGGTACAAAAGATCTACTCTGGTTGCAGAGCCCGCTTCATTCGATAGGAATACCCCTCGACTGGTTGTGGATCCCCGGACCCGACAACCGTTAACAGGCCTAGGCCTGGTATTGCGTGCTCCACTGGATGGCGGAGATCAGATCTCCACCACCACGTCAAGCTTATAATTTTATTTATTATTTTATAATAGCCTTTAGATGGTTACTGTGAATTTTGGTTTAAAAAAATCGTCGAATTCACTAAATATTAAGAACCACTCAATTTTCAGATGCTTCTCGAACTGTACAGATACATCCGAGAATTGAGTTTGCCGACAGTTCTGCTCAAACTGTACAAAGTCGAAGAATACGAAATGCCACCAAAAAAGCCAAACGATGAATTGCGGAACTGTCTTCCCAAAAAATGTTGCCTGAAATGACCGATTAGTGCTGCACAATGTATGGGTATCAACACATATAATAATAATTTTTTTTATTTTAGTTTTAATTTTAAATTTTAACTAATGGAATCTGCGCTTTGAACTTCAAAATCCAATTAATGATGCTAAGGCTTTGTGTATGCTACCCAACTGACATAAACGATATAAAAAAATGTATTGTATATACTTTTTGGAGCCGAGAACAAGTACAAAGCGATAAAAAATATTTGTATATACGAATATATGTGCGGCAATTTTATATTGGATTTATGCATGTTTTCGGTGGCACTCTTTCACACACAGCCAAGCACAAAAGAATACTTCTTATTATATGCTAAACGAAGTGTTCATTCGAGGCTGCCGCAGCTGATGTCAGGCAACATAAACTTTTATATCTGTGACAAAATTTCACTGTCAACAAACTCGAATATTTATTGCAATAATTTCGAAAAAATCCCTGTCATGTACGACGCTGTGTGCGGGTCTGAAAATGTAACAGACAAAGTCACACGTAATAAAGAAATAAAAACACACAAACAAAAATATAATAATAGAATAAATATCTATATTATTATGCGTGCGCCTAAAAATGTATCTACAAAGCAATATAAAGTATTCTTTAGGTACACTGAATAGCACACCCAAACAACTTTAGAATGTTGATATTTCACACATTAAAATGAAAAATTAATAAATAAATAAATAAATTCACTGCGTCTGCTTCTTGTGCTTCGTACTCGTCTCCCTCTTTGTCTGGTGAGTGGCCAATATTATCTGCTACTGCGTTTTATCTGAGATGCTCGGCCGCTGAGCTCCAACTTGACCCAGAGTCAATGCACTTTAAATGTCAGCCTGCCTTGCCTTATAGCCCAGTTACTAACGTTGTGTCAGCCAAACAGCCGACCAGCCGACCAGCCAACCAACAGGCCAACGAGTGTTTGAGTGGATGAGTTGAGGAGGTGAATTAAGATTTTGGATAAGGACGTTTAGGCGAGATTTCAACGCGGCTACTTGGCTGCTTTGGTGGCGGCCACTTGATGTTAGCTGCGGATAGCAAACATAACAACTGCAAAGCTCGCTTGGGTTTGTGGGTGGGTCGCGTCGTGCGTTTTTCTCGATGCTGGCATCATCGTCATCGTCATCGTCATCGTCATCGTCATCTTCATGGTCGTCGCCGTCGCCGTCGCCGTTGTCAACGTCAAACTCGTCATTGTCAACGGTCGCTGGCATTTTGAGTGCGGCTGCAATTTCCTTTACCACTTGAGGTTGTTGTCGCTCGCACTTATTTTCGCACACTGCGGTCAAAACAACACAAAACAAAAACAAAAACAAAAACAAAAACAAAAAGAGAAAAATAAAAGGTAGAGGAATTGCTCCTCATCAGTTTGGAAATTGTTGTTCATACGCTATGCATACTGGCTCCTTCCTCTAGCGTCCTACGCTAAAAATGAAGTGATTCCAAAGAAAATAAAAAAGTAAATAAAACAGCGTTTGGCATTGGGAGTGAAGACGGAAACACGAAAAATGTCGGCGGAAAGAATTATAATGCTTCAACATACATACATGCACACATGCATACACCCGTAAAATGCCATAAATTCATGGCAACACTCTCGTTATCACCATCCACCGTCCTTTTTTTTCTTTAGTTTTTTGCTTTGTGCAAAACACGCGTTGCGGTTAGCGATGCACTGCTGAGGAAGGACATAATTTAATGAGCCGCAAAATAAGTGAAACAACTCTTAATAAAGCTCACATTTCAACACTCAAGGGCATATTTGGATCGCGCTGCTACTGTTCATATATAATTACTTATGCTTGTGTGTGTGTGTGTGTGTAAGTGTGTGTGTGTGTGTATGTGTTTGTGTATTACCTTGTAAAATTCTATTTCAAATAATATTGTTGACGCCAACAATCAAAGTGAAGCGCGTCACTTGACTTTACCATTCATGAAAGCTGATGATGATTACGATGATGATGATGTATCTATGTGCACACGTTGATATGTGTCACAGTGTGCGAGTGTTTCGGCAGAAAGAATAAGAAAACTTTTAATGAGCAACGCCTGAAAATGAACACAACACATTGAAACAAAAAAAAAAGACAACAAAAAAAACTCGCTCAATGTCCCTCTGCATCATATTGCACCTTGAATGCTTTGAGAAGCGTTGAATATGAGGCGCCACATTTGACGTTACAGCGTACATGAACAATCGAGTTCGGCAGTGGAAAAGCAACACTGCTTTCAATATACTAGTGTAAGGCCAGACTTTAAATTCTACCACTGTAGCGACAATACGAAGCAATTGATAACCATTCCTTGAAATGTCATAATATCTTTACAGAACCAAGGCCATGCAAGCAAGGAAACCAAAGCGTACAGGTAATATCTTATTACTGAACAGGTGAAGGAGGCTGCATTATAAAACACACATACTACATAAAATATAACAAAGAAAGAAGAAAGAATAAAGGTATTCGTGTGTTAGCTGTCGAAAAGAACAAACTTGCGTTTACAGTAGCAAATTAATTTATGATTTGATTCACTTGTGCACATGAAAACCAGTTAAATGATATATGTTGGAGCCAGGCCCCTTGAACTTAGTATTATGCAATTCAAACGATTGTAAATTTGGCGCCTTCAGCGCATTATTTCTGTAAGCTCGGCTGCACGTCAATTCCACTCACATACTCCGCTCACACTCTCTACTCACCCTATCCAGTAGATATCCTATCTCTCTCTCCCTCTTATTCCTTCGTGAAGTCCAGCAGTCGAACTCAAATGATGTATTATAAATTCATGTTAAGTCACTTGCCTTCAGTGCATTAAAGAAGTTAGTTTAGAAAATTCACAAGCTCTGCTTCTTTCTAGAACTATCAAGCAACACAGCTGTCGAAAAAGCCGACAATATATTTTTAATCAAGAACGTTTATATAGTTTAGGCGTAAAGTGTCGTTAAAGATAATGTCTTGGCCCATTTTTATATAGATTAAAAGATTATCAGAGCTCATAGCAGCCAGTAGGCCAATGAATAACCAAGGCCTTTTGAATGTAGCAAAATATGCTCTTTGAACGCTCTTCGATCCATAAAGTTATCCTTAACTTAACTACATTAAGGTAGTTACAGCGCGCTGCTACCAAAAGCTCAAGAAACTGGAGTGGCTCCTCCGCCCATCTTATAAGTTATCTTTAACTAATAAAAGGCTCATCTATCTGCAAGTAGTGGCACCTGCTTGGCGCTACGCCATATAAATTTGGGGCACTACTGCTGCCTACAACATCAGAAGAGTGCAGGCGTGTCAGAGCAAGGCTCTCAGAAGATTTACGGGCGCCCCTTGGTTCGTCCGCAACACCACGCTGCATAGGGATCTTGCCGTGCCAACTGTTATGTAGGTGATTAATTCTCACAGCTGCCGCTACCACTACAGACTTTTATCGCACCCAAATCCGCTGGCGTCCTCCCTCAACCGTATCTCAACAAGGCATAGACTGAAAAGGCTACACCCTCATTATCTCCCCCTAAGAAAGAATCAGCCATCTATGTCATCTTTTCGGCGTAATTAGCATCATTTTTAATTTAGTCTAAGTCTATTTTTTTTCACGTCATTATTTTTTTAATCCGACAAATGTTATTCATTATTTTCATTATATTCATTATTTATTATTCATTAGATTACAAATATTTATTTGATTTTAACTAAAATTTACTACTAATAAACTAAAATTTACCATGTCTAAAACAGAAGTAAAGATATCAAACTCAGATATCTTACGCGAAAACATATCGAGCGCAGAACTAAGTACAACTAATAAGAGCGAAAATATAGTAGTCGTTCCGTCGCGGAAAGTGGTGCCCATCCGACCACGCTCAAAGAGTATGTAACACGAAAACTGGTATCCTTTTGCACTTGCTTTTTTGGCATGGACTAGCGAAAAAGTCACGCATTTGCAATTTCAACAGACTTGAGGACACACACGCCACACACGGCAGAGGATGTGCACCAGCCGCGGCCTTAACGAATTGCCTTGTTAGCAGGCAGTCGATGAAGACGGCATATGAGGAGCGGCAATTGCTTTTCACGTAAACGACAATAAGAAAACTTTTCGCTCAGCACATCTTCGCTGGCACGTTACAAATATAAAATATTGCAATTTTATTTATGTCATAGAAATTGTCACACTTTGAAGAGCACAACTGTCGACCTCAAACAATAGCAGATGAGACCTTAAACATTAAATGAGCACAGACAAGTGATGACTGTGAATGAAGCTCAAATTTTATAGACACAAAAAAATATATAATGTAATACTTGCATACAATAAAATGTATAAATTTTAAATTGACGTTCTTCAATAAATAGCTATAGTCTTCATGAGAAAATTTCATTTATTTCTTCGTAACTCAATTATTTTTGTTAATCATAAGCTTGACATTCTTGGCTGTTTAGAAAATTGTGCAATTACAATTAATGCAAATAAAATTTAGGTTTTAACGGTTGCACAAACCGTAATTAAACGTTATTATATTTCCTTTTTAGAAGTTATTGTTTTGTTGAACCATAACTCATCAGTTGCGGCAACGCGCTCAGGTGTTGTTGCATTTCTTCAATTTTGTTGATTGTACAAATTGCCCTCGGCATAAAAAGCTGAATGCGCGCGTAAGAAACATAAATAAATAGAAGTGTGTGTTTGGTGTTACAAATTTCATGTTCAATGGTTGGTTAAACATCTTTGCGATAAGTTCAATCTCTTTTTGACTGAAAAAAAATTTGATTGCAATTGTGTATAGACTCGTAAGCTGCACTGACATGTTTAACAAACCTTCACGCACCTTGATGCAATATGGCAAGTGTTTCGGTAAATTTGACACTTTGCTTTCGCACTATCGGCACTTTTCGCTGAAAACTTCTTCGTTTGCCTTGCGCTTCTTGCAGTGAATGCTGTGCCGAAAACAGTGCGTTTGTTTCTTGCGGCAGAATGGGCAAGTTGCTTTTCTGAAGGGCGTTAAAAAAGTTTACTTAAAAACGCGTACGTTTGGTTTGAATCGTGTCTCATTCTTACCCTTCCTTGACAATGACAATCGTCCGACGGTTTGGTATTACAGATTCCAACTTTGCTAGGACATTGCGCAATGTTTTTGAAACTTGATATTTATTTAAGTCATCACAATTTTCAATTCGTCTTAGGGCTTCATTTATTAAGAAGATTTCCAGCTGCACAGAATCCATTTTCGTCGACGTATAGAAACAAGCACAAGCGAGTGAAGGAGCGCAGGAGGGATGAGTAATATTTCATTAACACTGATATTTCAGTGGGCATGAAAAATCGAAATCGAAAATTGGTTTCGAAAATTTTACTACACTGTGAATGAAAAATCGCAATCAAAAATGCATTTCGGTGATTTATGGCATCACTGGTGAAGAATGTATTCGATTGACGTTGCCACATTGGTTCAAAAGTGGCTCTGTGTGTATAACTGAATCATACATTTGAATCGTAATTCTGCTGCCACAATGTGTTTGTTGCTCAATTAAAGCATGTGTGAGTAACACGGACGATTATTTTTTTTTCCCCCTAATATTTAATTTTTCTGTTATTATAAAAACAACTTAAATTGAACTGTATATACATAAATTAACAAAACAACTTAAATTAGTAAGTGGGGATATAGATTAGTGGATATAATAATATTAAAAGGATCAATTACGGTGGTCGACAGGGTGCGATCTTCTCAGCCGTCTCGCCACCCAAACGCACCCTATATATAAATCTGCGTCATTTTAGAAGGCGCCTTGCTAGTTTATTTGGATTATTTTTCAACCTCTCCATATATTATTTAGCCTGACGATTAATCACATCGTAAATTTTCGGTATTTTTAAGTCCTTCTCAAGGTCCGCCATTCGGATGAACCACGGGGCACCAGTAAGCATACACAATGTCGTGGCTTGCAGTACTTGCAGGACCTTCGTGATATTTGATTTTGCTGCCATTCCATACACCTTTTGTGATCTGCTCACATAAGTTAGCTATAACCCTAAAATAACGTTTAAACTATGTACTAATAGTCTTAATAAAAAGTAAAGACATATGTACACGACATATAGGAAATAAAAAAAAAATAAAAATTACATACACCTGCATGCACCTTATTTCTCAAGGACAATTTATTGCAATTTTAGGTATTTGTAGCCTGAATGGTATTCTAGCAGCTGACACATTTGTTTTTGTTAATGCAAATTCCATCGTTCCATCGTCATGTCCAGTCTTCAAAAATATGCAGGTAGTCCGTGGTAGCTGCAGTGTGTCCGTGGCTTCATAAATGCACTTGTTTCTGACGAGGATGGCCGTATCGTCTGCAAACGTGGCAATGATCAGATCCTGAGGATCGTCCAGCGGTACTCTGAGCCAGTGTCGTGCGTGAACATGGTATAGAGTGTTGGCCCCAAAATGCTACCCTGGGGGACACCTGCGCAAATAGCCTTGATCCTAGACGCCACACCATCCAGTACCACTGAGAAGGTCCTGTTATCAAGGTAGCTGTGCACGATTTACAATAATTGAGGCGGTAAGAGATTCTTGAGCTTACTGAGCAGCCCGTCGTGTAAAATTCGGTCAAAAGCCTGCTTGTGTCAAGATACGCTGTCACCACGTATCCCTTCGCCGCAAATCCTTCGAGAATAAAGTTAACCAACATATTCAGCTGCTCTGGAGTTCCGTGGGAATTACGAAAACCAAACTGAAAGGAAGGAACTATTTGCTTCACATCTTTGAAGTCCAGGATCCGTGTCAGCAAACTGCGTTCAAACAACTTTGTTACAGTGGGTAGCAGGCTAGGGGATCTAAGGTGTAAAGGCTCTTGCCAGCGTTATGAATCATGCAAATTGTCGCCTTCTTCCACTGTTTTGAAACATATCCCAATCTCAGCACCGAATTAAAAATGAGGACCAGAAATAACACAGCTTTTAGCGGCATAGCCTTAAGTGTAAAGTTGTCCAATCCATTTTCACCTGGAGCCTTTTTAGTGTTCAACCCTTTAATATGTGCCGAGACATCCTCGGTTGTAATGGGAGCAACTGGGAGGCATAATTGGCCGGCGCTTTCAGTCTCATCTGGATCTGGCGAACCCTGTGTTCTGAACTGGTATCGACTGGCTGAAATCGAGTCTCCAAATCCTTGGCGAAAGCCTCGGCTCGCTCGCATAAAGATCTAGCCCAGGATCCGTCAGCCTTCTTGATAGGAAATTTTTGATTATCTGTTGTTATAAACACGGACGATGATCGAGTAAATGATAACTGATATTTCACCCGGCACAATGGTTTCGGCACCCGCACAAGTTTTTCACTCTGCTTTGGTCTTCCCAACGTCAACATCGCTGTTGACGATGCGGTTCGAATATTTGCGCCGATATAAAAGCAGAGAAGAAGTCACAGCAGCGTCATTTAACATGTAAACAAAATGATAATGATCGATGACTGATGACTGATGATGTCAGTCCTCAGTATAAGGTCTAATCATCGGATGTGAAAAGTGTTATAGCAACACAAATAAAAGCATCGGAATGTGATCAGAAACCAAACTAAGCCGATGTTGTCATCTGATTTCTGATTGTATGGCAAATTAGATCAAAACATATTAGTTGTGTCACAGAAAACTCTAGAGTTTTCGGCTTCGGTACCTTTTCAAAACTTTAGACAAAACCGAACTTCAACAGGTTTGGTTCTTCGTAGTATTTTTAATGACCAACAAACCGCTTCAACTGAATGCTGTGCTTGTCTTAACAGGGCTCTCAGCATATACAAACTTTTGCCTAATATTTTTATTCTTATTATTCGCGTCTTTATTTATAACTAGCAAGGACCACGGTGTTGATCGGAATTTGTGTAAACCTCAAATATAAACCTCGCGTTTAGCTATTATTGGTAATGCCAAATCTTATGAGTTCTCATCAACGACTTGTTATTCAGTTCTTAAATGTAAGAATAAATACACTTGAGTTTCAACAATAATTTCGTTGGACTTTGTTGCTGCAAACTGTACTCATGTTGTACATACTTGAAATCCGGACTCGGGGTACGAACACTGAACGGCAATAGGAACATTGCATCAGAAAAGTAAGTAAGCCAGTCTCTTCTATAGCGCAAATGTATTGTTTAAAAAAAAAAGGATTAATAAAGTCGGTTCTGTATAATTTGCGCTAAAGCGTTACATACAATTCCTATATAAAAAGTTTTATGTAATAGTATAGATGGGATAATATTACATTATTAATAATTTTGATATAAAAAAAACATTCAAAATATATGTGCCATTAAAGAAGAATCATACAATGCAATTATAACAATTGTGCTTGTAAAATTGTAAAAGAAAATATCTCAAAATATTCTTTCCTGCCTTGATAAGTTCACCACTTGGCCTTTGCATAGGCGGCAGCGTTTGTTGAAGACCTCTTCTTGCAGGGAGGCATACACTTCTTTTTACAGCACGAGCACGGGCTTTGCATGTAGATTTGAGACACTCAGTGGTCGAAATTTGACCGCACAGAGACCTTAGTTCATGAAAATCGTCAACAGCATATTGCTAAAAAGTAAGATGGAGCAGCACAGAGCTGTTATATTGCGAGCTGTGATATCGCCAGCACGCTCACGCCCACCATCTGCCTTACTTACACGCATTCTCCTTTACTCACACTCTTGCATGTATTTTATTATTGCGATTTAACTTCTTTTATAAGTCCTTTTAACGTAGTTATACACAACTTTTTAACATTCTAACCAGATGTGCACATCTACACCACTATAGCTTTCCATTGATGTATATTTCAAGTAAATACGTTGTATCTCCAATGGCGCTAGGTTGATTTAAAAAAATGTGTTGACCAATTTTTAATAGATACTCGTAAACAAGTGTTATACAAATGTTTGCTACGCTTTTTGTATGTGCTACCTGGCTGTCTGTCTGGCTCATGATGGTGTTAGTGGGTGCTGGTTGGTGCTATCGATCGCAGCCAAATTGTGTCGTAAATGGAAAAGTTCTATTAAAAGCTTATGGGCGTTACTTGTTACTTATTAAGGGGGACACTATGCTCAGACGCACACACAAACACTTGCATATGCAATACACGTAAAGGATGCACTATCAGGCGTTTTTTACCTTCCTTTGCTATACTGTTGTCTATATTCCCGAGGCGTCTTTGCACTTTGCCATTACTGTGGCCGCTATGCGGCCTAATGAGGCAAACTAATGCGCGTTTAATGATTGGCTTAGTTCAGTGTGCTGCCGTCATTACCCCTCTCAACGGTACTACTTTTCTACATTGCTTTGTATTTGCCTACATAATTTCTCTGTTGCTCGTTCTCTTTTTGCGAGTCTTTAATGCGGCAGGAGTTGCGCAAAACTTCGCTTTCTCTCGTTGACCACACCTGGTTAAATTGATCTAACTTGGCTTGGCTTGGCATATAATTTATAATTCTAAAATTCCAAAACACCAAGCTACTGAGCAAATGGCCAACTCGACGACTGCAACTACAGAGCAGAGTTACGCTTAACAATTGGTTTACATTCATAAATTCTCGCGTTGCAACATTGGCATTGATTGGGCGTGTCGTGTCGCATGACAATGCCGGGAAATAATAACAGCCTCATGTAACGTTAACAAATCTAGTACGCACTCGTAACCGATACACACTCTAATGACCACAGTTCTGTTACACAAATGTACGAAAGCTTTGCATCTGACAGTTTGATTGGGTTGAGCAATTGCCGGTGGTTCACACCAGTAGGAGTAGGCAGCACTCAACATTCTTTTTAAAAATTTTTTTTTAATATAATAAAGTTATTTTAATACTAAAGAAAGTGTCGGAACATTTGGGTACCGTTGCAAAGCTTCATCCTTGAATAAGTTGAAGTCGAGCAACAGGCCTAGATGCTATGAAAATGTGGGCCCCTATCTAAATTTTGTCGGTGCAACACGCTGCCGAGAAGTGGGAGACGTTGTCGAAACGTGTGCAGAGTCTTTATAGAGCGGTAAGTTTATATGACGATAGTGATGTAATTTTGTCTGATATGGAATGCAAAATTTCTCTTGAACGGCCAAGCTCGCCGTTCGGCAATTTTAATCTTTTTAAGGGGAAAACTGATTGAGTCTTATCATAGACATCTCCAATCATCCTATATTTATGTCTGTGGTTTGAAAAAGGTACATGTGTCAAAGATTCAGAGCGAAAGCCTTAAAAATAAAATGTTCGTATTATGTGGGGCTAGACCATCCAGTAATCCGTGGTCCTTAAAATGTAGGCGTTCTATGGTTCTAAAAAAATATCTGCTGAAATATAAGCTCAAAACGACTAAAAACTGCCGAAAGAAGGGAGCTCCCCCTATAGAACGAATTGAAAAATATTAGAAATTATTAAATTATTCTTGTTTTGTCTTCAGGATACCTGTCCACATTGTCTTTCTATATTTCTTGCAAATGAAGCGGCTTTCCCCGATCTGTTAGGTGAAGAACTAAAACCCGAGGGCTCCTGCTGCGCGGTATCTAAACCCAAGGGCTCCTGCTGCGCCGTACCTAAATCGACTCATATGAGTAAACCACATACACGGAAGAAGCGCATTTGCAGGAAAAAGAAACCTGCCCGCGATAGGAAAGCCGGTTGCAAGAAGAGGAAACCCGCCTGCGGAAGGAAGCGGAAGCCTAAAGGCCCAAAAGGCAAGCGTTGCTGACGATTAGATTAAAGATTGTAGAAGGGAAGCTTTAGTACAGTAATTATATGACAAGTTTATTGTTAAAAGAAATATCGCATCGTATTATGAGGCAAAGAAGTTTATTTTGTAAAGGGATATCGATAATAAGTCGTAGCGTATTATGAGACACAGCACTTTATTTTTGAAAGAGTTTTTGAAGAATAATTAAATTATAAAAATATTATAATAATATTTAAAATATAAAATGTTTGAAAATTCACGTTTTCGAGTTACTGGAAATACTGTCGCAGGAACTGCACAGGATTTTCTGGGCAAGAAACGCACAGCTGCGATGCAATCTCTTGGGAGGCGCTGTATGCCAGCTGCTTGTATATAATGTGCATGTTGAGGACCTGAAAGTAGCTGTAATATTATTGATTGTTTTAATTACAGACAGGAAGACAAGACAAGACAAGATGAAAGTGCTTATTTAAGCGATTTAACGAAGTACAGAAGAAAAAATTTGGTTGAAAGTGGATACAGAATATTTGTTTCAAAGCAAGTTTGGAGATACTGGTTCGCAGTGTCATCACCCGCATTAAAAAATTACTTGCCGAATCCCTAACGTAGCACTTTTATTAAATTCAAGTCTCTGATTCTATTTTGCTATGACTTTGCAGCACTACACACGTACTGTTAGAACCCAATCTATAGCTTACTAGCTCAGATCTGCTGCAGTAAGCTCGAAGAATTTGGCTTCAATGGACTTAAAGTGGGTACATCATAGCGGCTAAATAAGATTTCGGTAACTGATAGAAGTGGCATTATGTCAGATCAAGTAAACAGGGCGGCTGATCGTTGATCGTTTCTGGCGTATATCGCTTTAAATATAAAACAAAGTTCTGGAAATAAGCTTATATATTCTGGCCGAATCAGACAGGTAATCCCTTGCTTCTATAACTGTGGATAACTGAAGGTTTGGCCATACTAGTATTCGCATCCTTGGCATGTGAGTTGACAGCACAGCATGCGGCTCACTGTGCTACCGAAGCACTGTGTATAGTAATTAATTTCACACGAGCATCGTCACAGACATGGATGGCTTTGAAAGTACTAATGTTCGCACAGCGGTTGAAATTCAACCACAATCGTAATAATATTGAATGTCTCATAGACTCTGGCAGCCCGATCAGTTTCGTGAAGCAGTCGTACGTTCTCAATGAAGTTAACATGGAACACAAAATCGTACATGGAAAGTGTTGCATATTTTCAATAAAAATGTAAGAATTTAACTGATGGTCATTGTTAATGAGTCAATGGGTTATCCTGTGGTAGTGGGTAGAGACTTTTTAAAACAAAGTAGATTAAAACTGGTCATAACGGAAAATATTGTAAAAAATACGAAGTCTTTTCAAAATAACAAAAAATTTAATGAGCAATGCTATAAAAGTAACGACGTTAACAATATATATAAAGAAAAATTGAATGGCGTATCGAAAGAAAATGAGAATTTGGAAATGCAGATACTGTGCATTGACTTCTTCTTCTTCTTTTTGTGGCGCTACAGTCTGGGGTGGACCACGGCCTCAACCAACAAACCTCTCCAGGCGGCCCGAACTTTTGCCAGCTGCCTCCAATTGCGCACACCAACTTGGTTGAGGTCCTTCTTCACTTGTGTGCGCCATCTCAGTCGAGGGCGTCCTCTGTTGCGTTGTCACAATGGCTAGGATACAAAGACTCTTCGGGCCAGAACTGTGTTGTCCATACGCTCTACATGGCCCAGCCATCTCAAGCGTTGTATCCGAAGACGCTTGACCAGGCTCATGCTGCCATACAGCCGGTAAAGTTCGTTGTTGAATCTTCTCCTCCAGATGCCATCAACGCAAACAGGATCAGAAATCGAACGCAAAACTTTTCTTACCATAAGACCTTACCATAAGAGCTTCCTCATCCGCTTTCAATAGTGTGCATGCTTCTGCGCCATAGTCAGTTTGTCAGTCAGTAAAGTCAGTTTGGCCCTTCGAGATATGGCTCTATTACTTAGAACTACCAGAGTTACGAGTAGGCAAGTCCGAATTTTTTAACAAGAACTAGGGTACTCAGGATACACAATATCAGGATATGCCATAAAAGCTGATGAAGACGGCTCAGAAGCGATAAAAAATTTTCCAGTACCTAGTAAATCTCATCATGTTCAGAGATTCATAGGAATGTGTTCCTATTTTTGTAGGTTCATTTAGGATTTTCCAATCATAGCAAAGCCACTATACGATCTTACACAACGTTACGATCAACGTAAAAACGTTCAACGTTTTGAAAGAAAGGCTATTACAATCACATATATTAGCAATTTTTGATCCAAGAGACCAAACAGAATTACATTGTGACGCCAATTGATTAGGCTTTGGGGCAATACTGTTACAAAAGGAAAGTGACGGCATACTTCACCCAATGTTCTACATTTCAAGAAGAACAACCGACACCGAATCCAAATACTCTAGCTTCGAATTGGAAACGCTAGCAATAATTTACGCTTTAAAACGATTTCGAGTTTACTTAGAAGGACGCCTTGACTAGATGTAACACCATCTTAGTGGTAGAGGCAAATACATACGAGGACAATTTAGCAATCTGCCAAACTAAAGATGCAATATTGGAATAAGTGTAAAATGCTATATCCTTTGAAACACAAACTGGCGGCGGGTGGAATTATATGCCATGAGCAAAGATTGCCACTTGCTCACTAAATGTTCCTCGTACCCCTAACACGATACTGTGTTTACTATAAAGCAATATGACTGCTAGACAAGGCAATTATATCCGGTCTTACATTCTACCACATTGAAAAAATAATGTGCTGTTATCTTAGTCGAGAAAATCACGAGGAGGTAAGCCTAAGCCTACTTTTTGGAATGTAATACACCAGCTACAGTCGGACGTGGAAACAGCGTTAGCCAAATGCATTGCAAAGCAGCAAGAAAGTAAGTATTAGCAGAACAAACAGTTGATAGTGAGGTTGTGGGCTGAATTTGCGTTTCAATAAAATTTTAATTTGACTGATATTTGTTATTATTATTCCAATGGCACTTGTAATCTGAAGCCGAAACTAAATGCGAATCTGAATAAGCAGCATAAACAACAAAAACAATAACAAGGACAATGTGCACGAAGCGCTGTAATCCAATCGCTCGTTATGCCAGCAGCTTCTTTGCCGCCACCACTTTCACAGTCACCAGCGGCTGCTGTCATTTTGCAGCATGTTTGACGACAACGGCGACGACAATGGCGACGACAACGTTGGCGACCTACCGTCTGCCAAGGAACGGTTGGTTCCAACGAGCCCAGCCGACCGCTTCACTCGTCACATACACAGGCAACAACAAAAGCAACACTCCAACGGTGCATCTCAACGCGTCGCAGCCCCATTTGAAGACGCATTCGAGCGCTGATTGAATTGTTTATTTTTTATTTAGTTTTTTTATTTTAAATAAATTACTCCGTTTTCTTCTTCTTTCCTTTCCTTTGCTTTCCTTTTCATTTCTTTGCTTTTCTCTAGTCCGATCAAAGTAAAGTAAAATTGCATTTATATTAAATTTCTTAGCACACAAAATAAGCGAAGGCAAACGACGACAACGACGTTGATGATTTCTGAAATGGAACAACTTTTTCGAGGACGAATGCAACGCGTGCATCTTAAATCCTCCCACTCATCCACTGGCCCACTCGTTTATTCGTTCGCCAATTTCAATAAAACTGTTATTGTGCAACTACTAAAGCATCGTTGGGCTTAGTTCTTCGCTTTTTTCTCTATTATTTTTTTTATTTTTATTAGTTTGTCGCGAGCGTATTAAACCCAAATGGATAAGTACACAAGTAGTGAGCAGAGGAATGCCGTTCTGATTCTTTACTTTAATTGAGCGCGATCGGAAGATGCCAAAATAACATTGAAAACAGTTTAGGACACATAAGTAGCTACTGATATGATTTATACACCAGGATATAATAGTAATTCCTGGACTCGCAGCAGTCTTTCTATTGGGGCGTCTTTGACCGTCGTCGTCAACAAGCATTTTATGACAGCAGTACTCTCTGCGAATGCTGCTGTTTGGGGCACAAAAGTTGAAATTTTCAAGGCAACAAAAAATTAAATAATAATAATAATCCCTTATTGAATTCCTTATTGAAGCGACATTCGAATGACTAGGTTATACGGTGTTCAACAGTTGTAACCTATACCCTTCAAACGCATGTGCAGCCAACTTCAAACATTTATCGACACAGAAGCTAACAGTATTTTCAAAGGACTATAAATCTATATATATAAAACAAAGCGACAAAAAGCCTGTGTTTCCCTCTGCTGCCCATAATTTTTCAACAATTCTGTTCAAACGTAGTTGTGTTCAGTTGGATTTATGTAACGTACTTTAAAAAACACATATTTAACAGAACCGGGACAAGACGCCGTACCACAGATATAAGTTGGTTAAGTGGTAATAACAAAATGCTTGTTGATACTGCCATACTGCCGTCCTAAGTTAACAGCCAAGTTGATTAGATCAAAGCGCTCTCTGTAGTGCAGCACAATTTTCAACTTGGCCAAACGTTTGCTTCGTTTTCAATTACTAGCCTTAATTTCGACAACTTCACTTCAGTTACTGTGACTACGACCTCAGAAACTATATTATTAAGAATAATAAGAAGACAAATGCGAGTAGAACCAGAGCAAATTAAAAAATTGGCTACGCCATATTTTCAAATGGTCAAAAAATATATGTCAAAAGTTGAAAAGAAACTTTTTTAATACTTGCGGTATCACTTAACATTTTTTGGCATTCAAGCGAGACCAAGCTAAGTTAGGTCAATTTAACCAGGTGAGGTCAACGAGAGAAAGCGAAGTTTTGCGCAACTCCTGCCGCATTAAAGACTCGCAAAAAGAGAACGAGCAACAGAGAAATTATGTAGGCAAATACAAAGCAATGTAGAAAAGTAGTACCGTTGAGAGGGGTAATGACGGCAGCACACTGAACTAAGCCAATCATTAAACGCGCATTAGTTTGCCTCATTAGGCCGCATAGCGGCCACAGTAATGGCAAAGTGCAAAGACGCCTCGGGAATATAGACAACAGTATAGCAAAGGAAGGTAAAAAACGCCTGATAGTGCATCCTTTACGTGTATTGCATATGCAAGTGTTTGTGTGTGCGTCTGAGCATAGTGTCCCCCTTAATAAGTAACAAGTAACGCCCATAAGCTTTTAATAGAACTTTTCCATTTACGACACAATTTGGCTGCGATCGATAGCACCAACCAGCACCCACTAACACCATCATGAGCCAGACAGACAGCCAGGTAGCACATACAAAAAGCGTAGCAAACATTTGTATAACACTTGTTTACGAGTATCTATTAAAAATTGGTCAACACATTTTTTTAAATCAACCTAGCGCCATTGGAGATACAACGTATTTACTTGAAATATACATCAATGGAAAGCTATAGTGGTGTAGATGTGCACATCTGGTTAGAATGTTAAAAAGTTGTGTATAACTACGTTAAAAGGACTTATAAAAGAAGTTAAATCGCAATAATAAAATACATGCAAGAGTGTGAGTAAAGGAGAATGCGTGTAAGTAAGGCAGATGGTGGGCGTGAGCGTGCTGGCGATATCACAGCTCGCAATATAACAGCTCTGTGCTGCTCCATCTTACTTTTTAGCAATATGCTGTTGACGATTTTCATGAACTAAGGTCTCTGTGCGGTCAAATTTCGACCACTGAGTGTCTCAAATCTACATGCAAAGCCCGTGCTCGTGCTGTAAAAAGAAGTGTATGCCTCCCTGCAAGAAGAGGTCTTCAACAAACGCTGCCGCCTATGCAAAGGCCAAGTGGTGAACTTATCAAGGCAGGAAAGAATATTTTGAGATATTTTCTTTTACAATTTTACAAGCACAATTGTTATAATTGCATTGTATGATTCTTCTTTAATGGCACATATATTTTGAATGTTTTTTTTATATCAAAATTATTAATAATGTAATATTATCCCATCTATACTATTACATAAAACTTTTTATATAGGAATTGTATGTAACGCTTTAGCGCAAATTATACAGAACCGACTTTATTAATCCTTTTTTTTTTAAACAATACATTTGCGCTATAGAAGAGACTGGCTTACTTACTTTTCTGATGCAATGTTCCTATTGCCGTTCAGTGTTCGTACCCCGAGTCCGGATTTCAAGTATGTACAACATGAGTACAGTTTGCAGCAACAAAGTCCAACGAAATTATTGTTGAAACTCAAGTGTATTTATTCTTACATTTAAGAACTGAATAACAAGTCGTTGATGAGAACTCATAAGATTTGGCATTACCAATAATAGCTAAACGCGAGGTTTATATTTGAGGTTTACACAAATTCCGATCAACACCGTGGTCCTTGCTAGTTATAAATAAAGACGCGAATAATAAGAATAAAAATATTAGGCAAAAGTTTGTATATGCTGAGAGCCCTGTTAAGACAAGCACAGCATTCAGTTGAAGCGGTTTGTTGGTCATTAAAAATACTACGAAGAACCAAACCTGTTGAAGTTCGGTTTTGTCTAAAGTTTTGAAAAGGTACCGAAGCCGAAAACTCTAGAGTTTTCTGTGACACAACTAATATGTTTTGATCTAATTTGCCATACAATCAGAAATCAGATGACAACATCGGCTTAGTTTGGTTTCTGATCACATTCCGATGCTTTTATTTGTGTTGCTATAACACTTTTCACATCCGATGATTAGACCTTATACTGAGGACTGACATCATCAGTCATCAGTCATCGATCATTATCATTTTGTTTACATGTTAAATGACGCTGCTGTGACTTCTTCTCTGCTTTTATATCGGCGCAAATATTCGAACCGCATCGTCAACAGCGATGTTGACGTTGGGAAGACCAAAGCAGAGTGAAAAACTTGTGCGGGTGCCGAAACCATTGTGCCGGGTGAAATATCAGTTATCATTTACTCGATCATCGTCCGTGTTTATAACAACAGATAATCAAAAATTTCCTATCAAGAAGGCTGACGGATCCTGGGCTAGATCTTTATGCGAGCGAGCCGAGGCTTTCGCCAAGGATTTGGAGACTCGATTTCAGCCAGTCGATACCAGTTCAGAACACAGGGTTCGCCAGATCCAGATGAGACTGAAAGCGCCGGCCAATTATGCCTCCCAGTTGCTCCCATTACAACCGAGGATGTCTCGGCACATATTAAAGGGTTGAACACTAAAAAGGCTCCAGGTGAAAATGGATTGGACAACTTTACACTTAAGGCTATGCCGCTAAAAGCTGTGTTATTTCTGGTCCTCATTTTTAATTCGGTGCTGAGATTGGGATATGTTTCAAAACAGTGGAAGAAGGCGACAATTTGCATGATTCATAACGCTGGCAAGAGCCTTTACACCTTAGATCCCCTAGCCTGCTACCCACTGTAACAAAGTTGTTTGAACGCAGTTTGCTGACACGGATCCTGGACTTCAAAGATGTGAAGCAAATAGTTCCTTCCTTTCAGTTTGGTTTTCGTAATTCCCACGGAACTCCAGAGCAGCTGAATATGTTGGTTAACTTTATTCTCGAAGGATTTGCGGCGAAGGGATACGTGGTGACAGCGTATCTTGACACAAGCAGGCTTTTGACCGAATTTTACACGACGGGCTGCTCAGTAAGCTCAAGAATCTCTTACCGCCTCAATTATTGTAAATCGTGCACAGCTACCTTGATAACAGGACCTTCTCAGTGGTACTGGATGGTGTGGCGTCTAGGATCAAGGCTATTTGCGCAGGTGTCCCCCAGGGTAGCATTTTGGGGCCAACACTCTATACCATGTTCACGCACGACACTGGCTCAGAGTACCGCTGGACGATCCTCAGGATCTGATCATTGCCACGTTTGCAGACGATACGGCCATCCTCGTCAGAAACAAGTGCATTTATGAAGCCACGGACACACTGCAGCTACCACGGACTACCTGCATATTTTTGAAGACTGGACATGACGATGGAACGATGGAATTTGCATTAACAAAAACAAATGTGTCAGCTGCTAGAATACCATTCAGGCTACAAATACCTAAAATTGCAATAAATTGTCCTTGAGAAATAAGGTGCATGCAGGTGTATGTAATTTTTATTTTTTTTTTATTTCCTATATGTCGTGTACATATGTCTTTACTTTTTATTAAGACTATTAGTACATAGTTTAAACGTTATTTTAGGGTTATAGCTAACTTATGTGAGCAGATCACAAAAGGTGTATGGAATGGCAGCAAAATCAAATATCACGAAGGTCCTGCAAGTACTGCAAGCCACGACATTGTGTATGCTTACTGGTGCCCCGTGGTTCATCCGAATGGCGGACCTTGAGAAGGACTTAAAAATACCGAAAATTTACGATGTGATTAATCGTCAGGCTAAATAATATATGGAGAGGTTGAAAAATAATCCAAATAAACTAGCAAGGCGCCTTCTAAAATGACGCAGATTTATATATAGGGTGCGTTTGGGTGGCGAGACGGCTGAGAAGATCGCACCCTGTCGACCACCGTAATTGATCCTTTTAATATTATTATATCCACTAATCTATATCCCCACTTACTAATTTAAGTTGTTTTGTTAATTTATGTATATACAGTTCAATTTAAGTTGTTTTTATAATAACAGAAAAATTAAATATTAGGGGGAAAAAAAAATAATCGTCCGTGTTACTCACACATGCTTTAATTGAGCAACAAACACATTGTGGCAGCAGAATTACGATTCAAATGTATGATTCAGTTATACACACAGAGCCACTTTTGAACCAATGTGGCAACGTCAATCGAATACATTCTTCACCAGTGATGCCATAAATCACCGAAATGCATTTTTGATTGCGATTTTTCATTCACAGTGTAGTAAAATTTTCGAAACCAATTTTCGATTTCGATTTTTCATGCCCACTGAAATATCAGTGTTAATGAAATATTACTCATCCCTCCTGCGCTCCTTCACTCGCTTGTGCTTGTTTCTATACGTCGACGAAAATGGATTCTGTGCAGCTGGAAATCTTCTTAATAAATGAAGCCCTAAGACGAATTGAAAATTGTGATGACTTAAATAAATATCAAGTTTCAAAAACATTGCGCAATGTCCTAGCAAAGTTGGAATCTGTAATACCAAACCGTCGGACGATTGTCATTGTCAAGGAAGGGTAAGAATGAGACACGATTCAAACCAAACGTACGCGTTTTTAAGTAAACTTTTTTAACGCCCTTCAGAAAAGCAACTTGCCCATTCTGCCGCAAGAAACAAACGCACTGTTTTCGGCACAGCATTCACTGCAAGAAGCGCAAGGCAAACGAAGAAGTTTTCAGCGAAAAGTGCCGATAGTGCGAAAGCAAAGTGTCAAATTTACCGAAACACTTGCCATATTGCATCAAGGTGCGTGAAGGTTTGTTAAACATGTCAGTGCAGCTTACGAGTCTATACACAATTGCAATCAAATTTTTTTTCAGTCAAAAAGAGATTGAACTTATCGCAAAGATGTTTAACCAACCATTGAACATGAAATTTGTAACACCAAACACACACTTCTATTTATTTATGTTTCTTACGCGCGCATTCAGCTTTTTATGCCGAGGGCAATTTGTACAATCAACAAAATTGAAGAAATGCAACAACACCTGAGCGCGTTGCCGCAACTGATGAGTTATGGTTCAACAAAACAATAACTTCTAAAAAGGAAATATAATAACGTTTAATTACGGTTTGTGCAACCGTTAAAACCTAAATTTTATTTGCATTAATTGTAATTGCACAATTTTCTAAACAGCCAAGAATGTCAAGCTTATGATTAACAAAAATAATTGAGTTACGAAGAAATAAATGAAATTTTCTCATGAAGACTATAGCTATTTATTGAAGAACGTCAATTTAAAATTTATACATTTTATTGTATGCAAGTATTACATTATATATTTTTTTGTGTCTATAAAATTTGAGCTTCATTCACAGTCATCACTTGTCTGTGCTCATTTAATGTTTAAGGTCTCATCTGCTATTGTTTGAGGTCGACAGTTGTGCTCTTCAAAGTGTGACAATTTCTATGACATAAATAAAATTGCAATATTTTATATTTGTAACGTGCCAGCGAAGATGTGCTGAGCGAAAAGTTTTCTTATTGTCGTTTACGTGAAAAGCAATTGCCGCTCCTCATATGCCGTCTTCATCGACTGCCTGCTAACAAGGCAATTCGTTAAGGCCGCGGCTGGTGCACATCCTCTGCCGTGTGTGGCGTGTGTGTCCGTATTTCATTATTAGTTAATTTTCTATCATTCACTGCCATTTCAAACTTAACCCACCAAGGATAATTTGAACATGAATTGTTGTACGATATGCAATTAAAAAGTTTCGTTGCGTTCGCCGCCATCAAAAGTGCATTCTGCAGTTTTTCTTCAGCGCCCAACCCTTGAGTATGGATTGGTCGGTTTCTTCAGAGTTCTGTTTAAAAGTTTTGCCGAATTCAATTGTGCGCGTTTAGGTTCAACAATCAAAACTTTTTGGCACACAAATTAATTGCATTGCTTCAGCATCTGCTTTTGCTGCTATTCGTATCGATTTATTTTATTATTCTCATTTTTATTTTTTTTTTAGAAAGTTTTTAGGTGTTCGCTTGCAGCGTGATTAATATTTATCTTTGCTCTTGAATGGCAAACTGTTTAATCGACGCACTCGTTAAGCACGAAATGTGCCACCTTGCTGGTACTGCACATGCGAATCTAATAACTTCCATTGTCCGCAATTTGGTCGTTCGTCACACACACATACACTAATTACTTACCGTGCCTTTGGATGAAGGAAGTGTATACTCGTATAGTAAGAAGATCTTGCGATACATGGCAGATAATTTATTAACTGGACCGATGCGACTTAATTCCAGGACATCAGACTTGGGAATTCTATTGTAGGCGCTCAACATAATCGTACAGTCGACATTTCTTAGGTTACCCTATAACCGTGTATATTAGCCAACGAGTGAGTACTCTGTGCACGGTGCTGTTGAGTGCTGCCTACTCCTACTGGTGTGAACCACCGGCAATTGCTCAACCCAATCAAACTGTCAGATGCAAAGCTTTCGTACATTTGTGTAACAGAACTGTGGTCATTAGAGTGTGTATCGGTTACGAGTGCGTACTAGATTTGTTAACGTTACATGAGGCTGTTATTATTTCCCGGCATTGTCATGCGACACGACACGCCCAATCAATGTCAATGTTGCAACGCGAGAATTTATGAATGTAAACCAATTGTTAACCGTAACTCTGCTCTGTAAATGCAGTCGTCGAGTTGGCCATTTGCTCAGTAGCTTGGTGTTTTGGAATTTTAGAATTATAAATTATATGCCTGATCGATTTTAATATTGATAACCCCGTCTTTCTTCACCTGTGAGATTTGCAATATCATCCGATATGAATTTCTGTAACCAACAGCAACATTTGAATCGGACATTAAGCACAAGGCTCAGCTAGTCTGGATAAGAGTTTGTAGTTCGCCGAAGGGTCCTCCATATACCTCAACACTCGGAGATGCTTTCCAGTCGGTCAATTGACAACTACTGCCAAATTTCTGTATTACTCCTGTCAATATTGACATTATCCATGACAGAGAAAATAGAAATATACAATGCATCTGAGAGGGTCATGTGAATCAGAGCCGCTATTATGGACTAACTTCCGCTTTCAAATCCATGTTATACATTGGTGGCAACGCTGTGTACGGGTGTGGTTATGGCTGTGGCTGTGGCTGTGGATGTGGCCGGTGTGAACTCGAACGTGTGAATCAGTGCATGTTGCTGTGTTTAAAATGAAATTGTTTTGGTTTTTGTTAGTGCTGCTGCTGTGCTGTTGCTGTTGTTGTTGTTGCTGTTGCTGTCTGTTGGCCTCCAACAAGATCCTTAATCTTGGCCAACAACGCCCGCTTGCTAGGCCGTAAAACATTTAGAGTTGCCGCCGTGAACCACCAACACGCGCCGCAGCAAAAACAGGCTTGTTGCTGTCCAAGTTGGTCGTTATAGGCATGGCACAGTGGGTGGTCAAAACAACATAGCCCAATATATTGTTGTATATAATTCTGCTCACTCCTACATGGAAGTCGGCGTGCCTGTCCACCTTATTACTTACCCTTCTGACAACAACAACAGGCAGTCTGTTCCTGCTGACTGCTGTTTGCTGAGCTTATACTTGCCCGTGTGTTGTGTGTGTGTGTGTGTGTGTGTGTGTGTGTGTGTGTGTTGGAGTGTTGTTATCCGAAGCGGAATTTATGTATGTTCGCGCTTGTAATCCGCTCAAGTCATGCAAACAACGCTTTATGCCGATAATACGAGTACATATGATTTGTGTCCCTGTTGGTTTTATGTTAATATCCTTGCTATATATATGTATATATGTCGCTCTTCTGGTACGCGATTTATGGTGTTGGTGGCGTTGATGTGTCTACGGGTGTGTGGTGTATGTTGTGCGATAAATGACAATGTAAAAAGATCGAAATTTATGTAAATTATTAAAGCCATTAAAAATGTGTAACTGAAAAAAATTACAAGTACTTTTTTTGTTAATTATTATTTTTTTATTTTACAGCAGTTGACATCAATTCCAGTGAACCATACAATTTCGATTTCACGTCAAGTATACCTTAAAGACTTCTTAAGCATCTGTTGAGGATGTGTTAATTATGTCATTTCCAAATCCTGCGGAAATCCTTTAAACAAAGTTGTTGACTAAGAGGTAATATCCTCACTACGTCACAGCGCCGCATCAATTCTAAGCCGGGTATTTAAATAAACGATTATTTGAATGACCTCTAATACGATGAGAACCCATGATCTTCAGATTTCTAGAAAAAAACATTCCTTTTTGTTCACTCACTCAAGAGCAACCCAATACTAATGCATTAATGATAGCAAAGAGAGAGAGCAATCACGCTAAATTGATCACTCCCCATGTTGTATATGAAACGAAAAGGGAACAACAACAATATCATGGCTTCACAATACCGATAGTTGGAAAGGATGAGAGAGTCACACAAACCACTCTATTCTCGCATTCAACGGCGCTCACAACCTCAACGGCAATGTGTTGTTATTGTTGTTGTAACGCGGTTATATTTAACAACTTTTCTACCCTAAACATTTGTTAGTGCACATCTAGCGTAGAATAACTTTCAATTGCTATTTCTTTTATCAAAATCGGTTAAGTGATTTAAGCAGAAAAGGGAACAAAAGGAATGTGTTGGCCGTTTAATTATATAGAAGAAGACCCATGTGTACATATTTTTTTTTTAATCTGTTTTAACTGACTGGGCTAAATTTGTAAGAATTATGAAATACCTAGCTCAGATGGCGCTACCATCACCAAGGGCTGGTATTGCCGGCTAATCCTATCATATTGCCTATCAGACAATAATTATTCGATTTATGTAACCACCACAAGTCTTGGATATTCAATAAATAAATAAACTAAAGAACAAAACTATGCTGCCTAAAATAGTGAACAAGTATATAAGTCTTGAGATACAAGTAGCATTCCTCTGTAAACAATCTTCAAGTCGTAGTACAAAACAAAGTATAATACAAAATAAAAGCTTAAATAATAATAAATAAATAATAAATAATATAATTGGCGCTTGTTACTTTATATATACGGCGCCTTTCGCACAGTTTATTGATGCATTTGGGGATGTACAAACATCTGCGATTGGCCGTACAAACAAATTTGTAGAGTAGATTCGACTTCTCAGTTCCTCCATATTTGTGAAAATCATTGCGGTCGCTTTTGTTGCTGATCTTTATCTGTGGAATGAGTAAATGAAATGCTTTCATTAAAAAAAAATTATATTCTTTCTACATAAAAATATATATGCTAAACTAACCTCGTAGAAAGAATACTCCTAGAAGCAAAAGAAGACTATTATTTAATATATCAATTACTATGACAATGAAAAAGCGACTTTCTCAGTGGAAAGACAGCTTCAACCATCCTCGTATATCGAGTGTAATAAGGAATACCAGCGCGACTGTGGAAGAGTGCTGTCCGCAATACAATATCGCCAGGGGATATACATTAGCTAAACTAAAAGTAGTATATAGAATAGATTCCATTTAATATTCAACATTAATGCAGTACCCAATCGATTCATGAAGTGCTTAATCCGACGACCAGAGGCCAATGACTGCTTACAATATAATTCGAACATTCGCAGTGTTGCAGTTGCGGTAAATTCTTCATCTTTTCATTTGCTTGAATATTTTAAAATCGGTTTTTAAAAGGTACTGCAGATTCCAACAATATAACCGGCCACTGAAAGGTGGTAATGGTACTACTGAGTGTGCCCAAGGCATTGCAAATATTTCAATAATAAAGGCGCAGTTTTTTTTTTTTTTTTGCAAAATAATCGTATTGAATTGTCTAGGCTGTCAATAAATGATTTATATATGTGTTTGAAAGTATTTCCAGGGTTAAACTTGGAACTGTTGATCGCGAAAGAAATCCAAATCAGAAAATTACAAGATATTTGGTTTAGCTCCTGACTTTTCGCTACGCTTTAGTTTTTGCAACATGCATCTGCATGAAGCGCACAGCGAATTTATTTTCTTTTGTACTGCTTCCACGGTAGCCTCTTCCATTATTTCTTCGAATTTTTCAAATAAAACGGTCACAGCGTTATTTCCTCGTTTTTTGTTGTTGTAAGCGTTGCTTTTGTTTCGCCAAAATGCAGGCTCATTTCTAAAATACATAATAAACTCCTCTAAAAATTGCTCAGGCATTCTCACACGTCTGGTGAACACGTCTACTAACGTCGAACATGTTGACGAATCAAACAGATTACGCGAACAAATTCGCCATGGATGGCCCGCTCTATGTCGTATGGAACGTTTATCCTCGAGTTTGAATAGTACTAACAATAAGAACATAAGAAAAGTGAACCCTTACCAACCAATCGAAAGTGACGCACGTTCCGCCTGAACTGGTATTTTTTTTTCTTGCATCTGAAGGTCGTTTAGAAGAAGTGGACCGTGTTAACAAGCCGATAGAAAAGGCGTCGACAGTCGTCGGTGTTTTCGGCGCAAACTGCAGCTAAGTATCGAGAGAAAGATTTAGGCACTTGACGACAATCTAACCATGGGATACGCCGGTATAAGCTCTGATGCGCTTAGGGAATGTCGGGCTCATAATACGTTGTTACCAGAGCATGCGTCCGTACAACAAATAGCGAATTATGTTGTTACTATATTCCACTAGTGGCCATATGGAGTTGATGGAGCGTCATTGGAAGAATCGGTCCATTGGGACCTCCACGCTTATTTCTATGTAACGAATGTGTTGGCGGATATGGTGAATGGAAAGCCACTAACTGTGTGTCGTGTGTCCGAAAAAGTAGTCAAATCCTTGGAAGAGCATTATACTGAAGCTGCATTATACTGTGCTAGTGCTCAAATCACTTTTCGTAGGCGCCGAGGCTGACCCGAAATGTCTGGCAGCTGTGAATCTGAAAGGACAAAAATTCAAAGAACTTAATAACTAAACTTTATATTTATATATTTATATATTACTGACATACATATAATAATAAACTTTTTAGAAAGTTGAAACCGCACATAAATCTATATATAGTTCAGATCAAATTATGTTATACGAACGTCTTGCTCGTGCATTTGCCTTATGGTTATATTTACTGTTACTAACTACAACTTGTTTGAAATTGTTGATGTTGTTGTTATATGTTATGGAACACAATCCAACTAGCAAACCACTCTAAGGTCCGGCGTGCACACAGCATCCTGTGCGTCACACAGCATCCTCACCACCTTTCTTATCGCCTAATATAACATGATAAATTGATTCAAGCTGTATCGCATACATATATGTATTTGTATATATAACTTGATAAATAAGGGCATAACTTGATAGACTTATACAAGTAATCAAATATATATGTATGTTTTAAAAACGATTGTAATTAAACAATTTCCGTTAGCGTAGACGTGGTTAGTTACCATTGACACAGCGAATTGAACAGTATCATAGATGAAAGAAAATAATGATGCATTTTGTTATAAAGCTTGAACAACAACAAAAACCACTGCTGTAATTTTCATTTGAAGAAATCCTGCGAAAATTAGAATTTAATATTTTCCATCTCTCACACGGCTCATTCGCACATTGCTTTTTGGCTTAACACAACTTTATTACGGGTTTATGGCTTGCTGTGAGTCTTTTGTACAGCCTAACAGCTTGGGCAAATTCTAAAAACACATAAGCGCATTACAATGCACAGAGCTTCGTTTGCTCTACTACGCACTCCTCCAGGCACGGCGAGTGACACGAGCAAATCCCTTTGACGACCCACATAAACAGGCGTCTGTTCATGTGTGTATAACTGCGTATATGTATGTATGTATGTGCGTGTGCGTGTGTGTGTGTGTGCGCGATATAATGCCACCTACTCAACAGGTAGTATACACACATACTGTCTTACATATATATAAGTGCCCCCTAGACGAGTAAGACCAGATGCTCTGATCATCCAGCAGACGGGGAACCTCTCGTACAGTGATATCCTCCAAATGGTAAAGAAGGATGAGAGCCTCAAGATTGTTGGGGAGAACGTAAGGAAGGTGCGCAAAACACGGAAAGGGGAAATTCTGTCTACTGGATGCATTGGCCATACTTGATATCGTCTTGGCAAACTCGGGCTTAGGATATACGTTCTCTCGACAGGGAGGCGGGTCCATCATAGACCTCACATTCGTAAGTGCCTCGATAGCCAATTCCACGTCTTGGTCCCTTAGCGAACACTATACTGGAAGCGATCACATGGCTATAGTATTCTCGATCCATGAAGATGTAGAGGAAAGTACGCAGCGCCAGAGCCAATACCAAGCAGGATACAGGGAGGAGACTTTCAACCCCGACATCTTCCATGAGATGCTGAGCACAGAGAGTACCGAGGAGCCGATGACTGCTGAAGACCTGATGACTCGGGTACAAGTCGCCTGCAACGCCAGCATGCAGCCCAGACGCAGGTATAAGAGACACCATGAGGCAGCCTACTGGTGGAACGACGAAATAGCAGCGGCCCGTGAGAGATGCTTGCGAGCACGGTGACTACAGAAAAAACCGCGCGATCAGGAGAGGTCACTCGAGTTGCAGATTTTACTCAAGCGTAGGCGGAAAGAGCTCAAAGTGGCGATTCGCGAAAGTAAGAGGCGTTGCTTTTTGGCCCTATGTGATGAGGCTGACCGCGATCCTTGGGGACGAGCATACCGGATCGTGGTAAAGAAAATAAAAGCCCCAAGACCAACAGCGCCTACCGATACATTGGAAATGGCACATATAGTGGCGACCCTGTTTCCCCAACAGCCAGACGTCACTGAGAGGTACACCAGCACAGCAGTGGAGGATAATATGGCTTTTATCCAGTAAGCCAAGAAGAGATGTGCCATGCAGCCCGGAGGATAGCGAACTCGAAGTCACCTGGTCCCGATTTGGTGCCAAACTTCGTACTAAAGGTGGCTTTAACTCTGCTCCCGGACACTTTCAACAGAGTGTACACGCAATGTCTGCGCGACGGTGTCTTTCCGGCAAGGTGGAAAATACAACAACTAGTGTTGATTCCAAAAGCGGACAAGGATCCAAGGGAACCATCCTCGTACAGGCCCATCTGTCTCCTCGATTCCGCCGCAAAAATTCTCGAGAGAATAATATGCGACAGGATCGAGGCAGCAACCAATACAGCTAAGGCGGCAATCGAAGGTACGTGATGGAAGGGGGTACCAAGCAATACTGTCTTGTAGTGACCCTAGACATTAAAAATTCCTTTAACTCGGCGAGGTTAGGTGTTGGAAGCTCTCGGTTCCTTTCGGGTCCCTAACTACCTTATTGATATCATAAGGAGCTACTTCAGCGAACGCATACTTCTCTACAACACAGACAAGGGCGTCACACAGTAAAATGTAACTGGAGGCGTCCCGCAGGGGTCTGTCCTAGGACCCACTCTGTGGAACATTATGTACGATGGAGCGCTAAAACAAGCTTTGCCGAGTGATGTCAAGATTGTTGGATTTGCTGACGACATTGCCATTGTGGGAGTAGCCAAAACAATCAGCGAGGTGGAGTGATCGTGCAACGGTTCCAACATGGCCAACTCTCGTGTACCCCGGCAAGGACGACGGATGCTACTCCAAGGGGTAACTAAATCCATAATGTTGTATGGAGCACCAATCTGGGCTAAGGCTATGGCCATAAGGAGCTATTGCAGAGGACTCGACTCCACATACCGCTTGGCGGCCTTACGGGTATGCAGCGCCTTCCGTACGATTTCAGAATATGCTGCTCTTGTCATTGTAGGGATGATACCGATTGACATCCTAGTGGAGGAGGCTTCGGAGATCCACGACGAGGTTCAGCAGACGGGCGCGATGAGAGAGGTCGCACGAGCGCAAGAAAGAACGCGAAGCCGAGCAAAGTGGCAACACAGATGGAACTGCTCAACAAATGGGCGTTGGATGAATAGGATCATCCCAAGTCTGAATGATTGGCTGGATAGGAAGTATGGGGAGGTCAACTTACATCTCACCCAGCTCCTCAGTGGACATGGATGCTTTAGGGCATATCTGTACCGTTTTAAGCACGCAACCGATCGTACGTACTACTCAACTGCGACAGGTTCAAAGAGGGTAGAAGACAAATGGAAACGACACTGGGGGTCACCCGAACAGATAGGAATTTAGTTGCCCTGATGGTGTCGAGCGAGCAATGTTGGAGGGCGGTGAGCAACTACGCGGCATCGACAATGACGACGCTGAGGTCACTAGAGCGGTCCCGGCGTAATGAAGAAGCCGGTTAATAGCCGGAACCATACCCCGTGATGCAATGCCTCGCGGCGGTTACATCTATTTTTTCTTTTTTTTTTAACATTACTTTACTTCTTATGTCTTAACTCTCTAATCTGTCATCCTAATACTGTCTGTATACTATCCATATCTTATAACGAATTAAAAAAATATAAATAAAAACATATATATATATACCTTTGCTGTTTTGAGGTTGAGATTTTATGCGGCATACTAGTATGCTTTGCCATTTCGAAATTGAAAACATCAATTCGATCAGCGCCATAACAACAACAACAACACAATACACTATGGTGGCACACTGGCAGGCACTCATATTGCTAGTCCTCAATCGGCACAACATGTTGGCGACAGTGACACCATTGATAGACGCGCTGCAATGGCGGCAACAGCGACCAACAATGTTGATGTTAACAAGGTGCACGTGCGTTTGATCTACGGTACGCATTGGCACAAACAGACAGACTTATATTGCATAACGCCAAACTGGGGCACACTATTCGTTTGTAGATTGTCCTTTTGTTATTGAAGGACAATTCACATCAACAGCCTTAGTAACTAGTTGAGCCAATGTAGCTTGGCATAGCAGCATGCGGTGGTGTTTTGGATATTGACTCAGCATGTGAGACCTAGAGAGCGGCAATCTGAAAGAATAAAATAATTTATAAAATTCTCATAAATATGCAAACAGAAAAAATTGACACTTTCACTTACCTAGAAACTAGTACCATTAAAATAATAAACATGAAATCTTATTGCATCATGTAGTTAATCGTCGCTTACTTTCCGGCGGGCAATAATAATGACACATTTAAAGCAGAAATTAATCTTAATCCCAATACCTCTATCAATTCTACATTTAGTTTTATTTAATTAAAATTTCTCTATCAGTAAGCTATCTTTTTTCCCATAAATGTACTGCGAAATAAGTCAATTGTTAAAAATATAGTAATCACTCGATTTACATATTCGCGATTTGCGTAGTCAAAAAATTTGTTGCTTTATTGGATTTACGTAATCATTTGATCTACATAGTTCAGAGAAAGCGAAGTCGAGGCATCCCACATTAAGTTTGTTAGTAGTTAGTATTTTGCTTTAATTTTTTTGTGAATTCCGTTAGTGTCATTGTAAACGGTGAACTTATAAGACAAACATATAATATCAATGTGAGGTATGAATTCTAATAGTGAATCTACGACCAGATTGTAAGCCTACATTGCGAAAGAGGCGAAATAAAATTGCATAACATAAAAGAAAACTTTTAATTATTTGCGTTTATAATAATGAAAGGACAAGGCTTTAAAAATTCCTAATTTTTGGTGGTTACTTTCTCGATACCACAATAATGAGAGACCTGAGCTTATGAAAAAAATGGAGAAGACCCCCGTTATATGAATAAACGATTCAAGCGAAAAAATATTGCGAAAACTACTTTGGTTATTTAAAGTAAGGCGATTAGTTTGTGACTTTTGCATTCAACGGTGTACATTGAGTATGTTCAGTGTGTGTGTATGTCTGTTTGTATGTGTATTTACAAAATAATGCTAAAGTATAACAAGTTAACTTAAATTAGAAACTTTTCGTTTTGGTTCGCTCGTAATTCGAGTACAAATTTCACAACTTTCAAAGAAAACCTTTTTTTCTGTCTGCTGGGCTGAGTGCCTGCACCACTAGAATTCTGTTCTAACTTTACTTTTAAAAACTGCCGTTATCTTAGACCAATGGTACTCGACTAATTTAACTAGTCGGGTTTTTCAGATATCTAATAATGGCTTAACTAAACTATTTTATAGTTGAGTGCGTTCATCGCCAAATTTAAAGATTTTACACAATGTTCTTATTATAGTTTTTGCCAGCAAAACAAAAAAGAAAAACTTTAAAAAACTCTCTTTGTTTTTATACGCACACCTCTATTCATTAGCACATAAAGCATTTCTATTTTCAATTTTCCTTAAAATCATTAATTAAACAAAATTTTAAAACTTCTCTTATTGACCACTGTTTTTGCCAGAAAAACAAAAACAAAAAACTTAAAAATCCATCAGGGCATCTCCTCATTCACGCTCACTTTGTTTTTTACACTCACACACTAGCGTAGACACAATATCGTCGAAGCACACAGGCACGACCCGACGCGACGCGACGCTCTAGCGCTTCTTTAGTCACCAACAAAACTAGACATATTTAAACTTTGAAAGTGCAATGAAATAATAAATTTATTCACAATTCGTTAACTAAATATGAAAGTTTTTACTCTGATGTACGTTTTAATGTAATTTTGTTAATTGTTAAAACACTTTTTAATAGCTTTATTCACATTTAAAAACTGACCTTGCGATTTAAAGAACAATCTTGGCGAGCGTCATCAGAGGACTTAATAACAATTCTATTCCTCTTTGACATTCCGTTCCTTTTAAGCATCAACATTTATCTCACTCCCACATCTTCGATTGCTGCATAAATTAGCCGTTTTAATCATGTTAACCAAGCCACAAACCTAATATTCTATTTGGAGATTACACCAGGTGTGTGTTTTCGTACAATCAATTATCAATTACATTAAATTTAATATACTCTTCGAATACATCGCAGATTCCATAAAGTATATAGTATATGAATCAATACTTAGCTTGATAAGGCGAGTGGATTCAGACATGTCCGTATGTCGGTATGGTTACTAACTCAGCTTGTATTATAGCTAGAGAGCTGAAAATCTTTATGTTTACTTTTTTGCAATATGGCCTATTTGTCGGGACCTGTTGGACTTCGTCCCCAAACACTCTTCATTAAGTCACTACAATCGTTGTTAAGCGTCAAATCAAACTTTTAGTTTGTGAACCCACAAGAAACATCAGCTGTGTCAACATACATTGCCAATTGCCGTCCCGAAATGGCAACGTGACGAATGCGGTCAAAAATGGATCGCAGTAAGCAAGACCTCACTGCGGCTGTTGTTATTTTTACTGATGATGCTGTTGAGTTATTGTCAAACTTGACACTTGGCCGTAATATACCATAGTCAAATTGGAAGACTGGTAGATATGTCTGTTTTGCGTGCATATTGTTGCACGAAAATAAAGAAATGCGAAAATAGTCGCGATGATAGTAATTGATATTTGAAAATAAAGTACAAGGCTTCACATATAACGCAAACATGATTGCATAAATACGTGTGCTCAAATATGTTTTGAATTAATACTTAGAAAGAGACTACACATAACGCTTGGTTTTTAAGCGCCCTTTTGCTCAAACTTAGTTTAAACACAAGCAAAACGGAAATACATATGAAAAAGAAGTTAAGTTACACTCGCAGAATCAAAGAAATCAGGTATGTCCCATATAACTATGTACTGGTCACAAATGTCTAATAATTTTCTCATTTTGTTTATCATTTATTTCAGTTCCACAGTATCTACTCGCTATGGATATTTTCGATCTATTTGGAATCGGTTGCAAATTCTGCCACAACAAAATACATACAATGTTGAAATACATACAACATATTGGTAAGTTCAAAAGATAACTTTATCCTCTTTAACGGACTAAGGAATTTTGTTTACCATTTCAGTTCCGCACAATCAAGGCGGGGTTATTTAACTACCTACTCCCGTCTGACCTCTTCCTCAATGGAGGATTGGGTTTAAGGCACAGGGTGCATTATAAAGCACTCAGTGTTCCTTAGTTACCTTGCAGAATGTTAAAATGTTAAAAAAGGGCACAACGCCATAACATCAAATTCGGCGGAGAATCTGCCAGTGCAGGCAATGAAGAAGCTAAAAATTTTTTGAAAAAATTGGAACATGTAATTGACGAAGAGGAAGACACATTGCAGCAAGTTTTTAGTGTCGATGATACAGGCGTTCTATGGAAACGAATGCCATCAAGAACATTTATAACGAAAGAAGAAAGAGTACGTAGCACACGGCTCAGAAGTTTCTACAGATTGGCTTACGCTTTTTGGATGAAGCGCTGCGGGTGTTTTTTTTTTTTATATATAATTTTATTTAGACTGGACATTCATAAAATTTGATGAAACAATTAGAATTACATGGGTTCCAATATGCAAAGTTGACTGCTAAGTCTATGAAAAATTAAAATCACTTAGCCACTTTGTCCAGTCGGATGACATGAATGATAATATTAAAGTCATCTTTTTACCGCCAAATAAGCGATATCCTATCAAACCAATGGATCAAGGCATTATTGTTGCATTTAAAAAATACTATTTACGAGGAACTTTTAACAAACTCATCGGTTCAATTGATAAGTAATTAGGTCACTGCGATGCACATACCAATATACTTAAAAAATTTCGGATCAAATATAATGTCATGCAAGCAGTAGACAACATGAAAGAAAACTGGGAATATGTTTCTACATCGATGATGGGAAATGCCTGGAAAAATATATGGCATGAATGTACATCTGAATGCAGAACTTATATACTTGATTAACTCGATCGATATTGATGTCTTAAACTAGCGGAATGAACCGTTAACTAACGCAGAAGTCTTTGCATTGGGAAATACTAATCAAATGTATATGAAGCTCGTACTGACCAACCTGAAACTGAGATAGTAAATTTACCTATTCTTATTACAAAGACTGTCAGAGACTTTTATGAACGCACAATGAGCTATAAATATTTTTGAAAAATTTGGCAAACACGTAGCATGAGTTGAGTCAACAAAAAATCAATGAGCATCGGCGTGCAACATTACAAGGAGTTCTACACACACACACACACACCAAAAAATTTTTCACTGAGAAGCGTAATGACTGATTTTTATGCCCACTTTAAATGCTCCGTCATTAAGTCACAAATTAATGTAATTCTTAAAAAGAAAGAAGCGGTTTTGTTATCTAAATAAACGTTAAAGAAATTAAATAAAATACACGTACCTTTGAGACTCAACTACGAGCAACACCGAAGCCCGTGTCATTTGTTGATCGTTGTTGTTCTTGTTGTTTATATTATTCTTGTTATAGTTCTGTAGTATTGTTCCGCTGCGGTGTAAAAAAAGAAGAACATAAATTTTTTTTAAATAAAAATTATCCCGTTAGTTGAGCTATTACCTGTTGTTGGCGGCGCTCTTAATTCCTCTTTTGTGGTAATTTTGTTGCTTCCGATTTCACACAAACAATCTGCGCACAAAGAACAAAACTGAATGTGTGGAATTGAGCTGAGCAGGCCTTCTTACAATTCTCAGAATTCGAATTTAACTGGCGCCACAACTGGCGCTTCGATCGACTGAGTGTATGACCAGACCAACAAACGATAAGTGGCGCCATTTGAACGTTGCTTTTGCCTTGCTCTATTTTCTCACTTTCTCAGCTACTCGCAGGCATAGCATATGCCTTGCGCTTGTGTTCTTTGTCAGTATTTCGTCTAGTGATGAGCGATCAATATATTCAATAGCTGCGCTGTTGCCATTGTCAATGCATACGGACAAATAGCGACTGCTATCGCTTTTCAAAAGTAGCACTGATTTTAGTATTTGCAGTGATTTCAGCGTACTCAGAAACTGCGAAATATCGGAATATCGCTCGTCCCTAGTACTGTGCTAGCAACTGCTGTGCTTTTCGTTTCGTTTGTTATGTGCTTCATTGCAAGTGTTGTAAACTAGCCTTTGGAGTGTTGTTTATTAACAAGAGCTACAAATTCCTCTGCGATGATAAAATTTCATTTTTAATATTCATTACTCATTAATGACGTGGCATTAAAAAAGCTAATCAGCTGATCAGTTTTCATTGTTTTGTTGGTTTTCGGTGTCCGTTTTTCGCCATGTGTGTGAAATGCCGTCAATGGCCATTAGCTTTTACCATGTATATTGCGGGTGAAATTGTGCAAAGAAATAATATCTATTTCCTTTTCTGTACTATGTATTTAATGCGACAACGTAGTTATGCATTACAAAGTGGATCAAACGCTGCGCTTAATGAGCTTTGCATGGGCTGCTCTATGTAGTTGTTAAATGTGTGCGTATACATACAGTGTCGAACTAAATTATTGGCACAGCAAGCAATTTGGAACACCTACTTAGGTGGTATTTGATAAAGAAAGAAAATCAGGTAGAAGGATCAATTCCCAACCAAGCGCACATCATTTCTATTAAATACTTATTTTAATTATTTTATTAAAATTAAAATAATAAGAAAACCAAAGCGGCTGGAAGTCGTTATTCAACAAAAAGGCTGAAGTGTGCCAATACTTTTGTTCATTGAAATTGAGCAGTTTTTCTTTGTTTTTTAAATTTAATAAATTAATTAAAATAAGTATTTAAATGAAATGATGATCAAAAACGCAGAGCAAAGAAAATTTATACTCGATGTATGAAAAGAATTGGATGCGATGCAGGCATGCACATTAATGCTTAATGGAGGAGCATGCAATTATTTTGAAAATGCAACTACACACTATGTAAGCATCTATGTAAGCATCTCAGTTGGACGCATGGGCAACTACTGCGTTATCTCATAACATGTTATACGCGCATTTGTAGCCAAATACCATATCTGCCACACTGTCCGTCTGTCGTCCGAGCGAATTTGTTGGCACTCACAAAGTTGGTTGCCGACTGTGGGGCACGTATTGTTAGCTTTGGTGTCCGTTCGCTTTGCGCAACAATCGTACACCGTACACCAAGCTAACCGCATCGTAACAACAACGCTCGGACACGCTTTGCCGCGACTATGGCTCTACATGCATGAACACACACGCGTATGTGGTATATGGCTTTGTGGCTATGTTATTATCAACATATGTGCTATGATTATGTGTATATGCAATGCAGTATGCTCGTCGTCATCATCGTTAACATGCTAGCCGTGGAACGTGCCATAAGCACATAAGTGGTCGTATTCCTGGTATTCGAATATGGATTTATTGTACATACATATATACGGCAGAAGCGCTAGCAAGCTGATTGTGTTATTAATTTTCTTCGGCTCCCGCTTGGTTATTATGTAAGGAGAAAAATGATTGTCAAATCATAAAGCAACTAATTAATTATTAATTAATATGTATTACAGCCGGGCAACGCACAATCGAGTTCTAATGAACAAGGATCGCAAGTAGCTCAAGTAGCATTGGGACGCGCGTGTGTGTTATCGCTCGAACGTGGTTAAGGCGTAAGGCGTAAGATTGTTTGTTCGGTCCTCCTCCGGTCGCTCTGGATTAATTTGCTTCCTGCCTAACGACATCATCAGCGAGCGCATGTGCTCGCCTACATTGTGTTTTGTGGCTGCGTCCTGTTTTGTTGTTGCGTTACTCCAACGCTGCTCAATTCATAAATTCATCAATTCCGTGTTTTCTTAGAGACAGTGTTCGCATAATTGATGGTTATAAGATGATGATATTGGAATTAAAAGATGGTTGAACATGTCCGCTGTCCGTAGCCCGGGTGTGATGAATGACCTCATGGTTGGTTGGTTGGATTGATTGATTGATTGTTTATCTATTCAATACAATACAAAAAGGTCAATTATGTGGAAAATATGTGAGGCTGAAACATTCATGTCAAAGTAATTGAAAAACTTTGCTTGTTAAGCTGAACAGCTTGGAGCACCGCAGGAACGTCTAAATTTGGTTTTTTAGGTAACATAGAATGTATAATATATTAACTTCTTGTAACATCATGCCCAGTTGTAGTCGTTGTAGTTATGTTAATTAAAACATAAGTTAACACCGGACGTAAACTCTACATAAACTCTTCATTCAATTTTATTATATAACGTATTTAATCTGTTGTATGAAACGTGTTTTGATCTTAGCACAGTGATCCGAAATTGAAACATGTATAATTTAATTTAGAAGTAGATGTTTTCTCAGCCATGGCTGATCGAATTATACGTCGTTGTATTATAGAATACTAGTTTTTCGCCCAGCGGTCAAAATTCCATCACACACAGAGCGCATTGCCGAACTTATTGCTGAGGTTATTTAGTTATGCAGATTCCTTTCTTAAAACACATTAGAATCATCATCAGCATATTACCAAAAAGTAAGAAGGAGATACAGAAAAAAATTCACCCAGAACTGTTATATGGCGAGCGCGAGCTTCGCAGATTGTTTACGTACCATTTTCACGTTTTAATTGATAAGTACATTTTTTTGCCAATCCACTGCGTACCGTAATTATATATATTTAAAAAACTAAACTAACTACAATGGTTGAAAATTATATGCTTTATTCTATATATTTATATATATATATATGTATATATATTTGTAGAATTTCTAGTTGCTACGCCTGCGACAGCAGCTTGGTAATGTGCGCCCCCGAAAAATCACTGCTTCTTGACTACCAACAACTTCAGCCCACAGAAGGGTTTTTTACTGGATTTATGTTGTGTTATATGGAAAAATTCTTTCTCCTATTTGTCACGTTATTTGCAGAAATCAAATATCAAAAGTTGACACTTTTTGACTTTTGCATTTACCACCTTTATTCGTTTTTATTTAATTTATTGCGCGGCGGCAGCAAATCATGCGTACAAAATGCGACAGCGGAACTTTCTACATAGAAAAAATCCCAGCAAAAAGTAACACAAAAAATTGAGTTGGAAAAAATATATATATACATATATAAATTAAAAGCGGAAGGAGTGAAATGTTAAGCAAAAGTTTTACAAAAAATACAAAAGTTTTGCAGATGGATTGGCAGAACTTTAGCAGATGAGCGGCTGCACAATGTCACAGAAAAAGGGATATCTTGCGATTCTTTAAGTTTTTAGACGACCACTGTTTTTGCCAGAAAAACAAAAACAAAAAACTTAAAAATCCATCAAGGCATCTCCTCATTCACGCTCACTTTGTTTTTTACACTCACACACTAGCGTAGACACAATATCGTCGAAGCACACAGGCACGACCCGACGCGACGCGACGCTCTAGCGCTTCTTTAGTCACCAACAAAACTAGACATATTTAAACTTTGAAAGTGCAATGAAATAATAAATTTATTCACAATTCGTTAACTAAATATGAAAGTTTTTACTCTGATGTACGTTTTAATGTAATTTTGTTAATTGTTAAAACACTTTTTAATAGCTTTATTCACATTTAAAAACTGACCTTGCGATTTAAAGAACAATCTTGGCGAGCGTCATCAGAGGACTTAATAACAATTCTATTCCTCTTTGACATTCCGTTCCTTTTAAGAATCAACATTTATCTCACTCCCACATCTTCGATTGCTGCATAAATTAGCCGTTTTAATCATGTTAACCAAGCCACAAACCTAATATTCTATTTGGAGATTACACCAGGTGTGTGTTTTCGTACAATCAATTATCAATTACATTAAATTTAATATACTCTTCGAATACATCGCAGATTCCATAAAGTATATAGTATATGAATCAATACTTAGCTTGATAAGGCGAGTGGATTCAGACATGTCCGTATGTCGGTATGGTTACTAACTCAGCTTGTATTATAGCTAGAGAGCTGAAAATCTTTATGTTTACTTTTTTGCAATATGGCCTATTTGTCGGGACCTGTTGGACTTCGTCCCCAAACACTCTTCATTAAGTCACTACAATCGTTGTTAAGCGTCAAATCAAACTTTTAGTTTGTGAACCCACAAGAAACATCAGCTGTGTCAACATACATTGCCAATTGCCGTCCCGAAATGGCAACGTGACGAATGCGGTCAAAAATGGATCGCAGTAAGCAAGACCTCACTGCGGCTGTTGTTATTTTTACTGATGATGCTGTTGAGTTATTGTCAAACTTGACACTTGGCCGTAATATACCATAGTCAAATTGGAAGACTGGTAGATATGTCTGTTTTGCGTGCATATTGTTGCACGAAAATAAAGAAATGCGAAAATAGTCGCGATGATAGTAATTGATATTTGAAAATAAAGTACAAGGCTTCACATATAACGCAAACATGATTGCATAAATACGTGTGCTCAAATATGTTTTGAATTAATACTTAGAAAGAGACTACACATAACGCTTGGTTTTTAAGCGCCCTTTTGCTCAAACTTAGTTTAAACACAAGCAAAACGGAAATACATATGAAAAAGAAGTTAAGTTACACTCGCAGAATCAAAGAAATCAGGTATGTCCCATATAACTATGTACTGGTCACAAATGTCTAATAATTTTCTCATTTTGTTTATCATTTATTTCAGTTCCACAGTATCTACTCGCTATGGATATTTTCGATCTATTTGGAATCGGTTGCAAATTCTGCCACAACAAAATACATACAATGTTGAAATACATACAACATATTGGTAAGTTCAAAAGATAACTTTATCCTCTTTAACGGACTAAGGAATTTTGTTTACCATTTCAGTTCCGCACAATCAAGGCGGGGTTATTTAACTACCTACTCCCGTCTGACCTCTTCCTCAATGGAGGATTGGGTTTAAGGCACAGGGTGCATTATAAAGCACTCAGTGTTCCTTAGACGACCCTAAGAATAATTTCATTCAATAAATTTCATTGTTAGCAGCTTGTTTTAAAATGCCGTAAATTAAAATTAATCAATGCGACAAATAACGGTAAAGCGGTAAAGCAACAAACACTCGAATTATGCAATAAATATTGAAAAACCACTGCGGTCACAACGAACTTTTAATACGCTTTATTCCCATATGCATTGATTTCTTTTTTTTTTTAATTGGGAAAATGAAATTGTATTGATGCAGCAACTATGCAGGCTATACGTTTCAGTAATTCTCTAGTAATGAAATGCTAAATATAGTATCTATAGTAAAACGAAACTGATTAACTACTTTGCATACATATGTAGGTAATGTTAGGCTTTATTGCGATCCTGCCAAGCATAGGCCCTTTGTGTTGCCGTAAGTGGAGTTCAATTAAGCATTTACATACATACATACATACATACAGGCAGACGATCTGCTCAAGTATATTAATATTATATATACTCAACTGCTTTTGGCATTGTGTTACAAACATCATGATAAACCTATTATACTCTACATCGAACGTGTATGGTACAATGAAAACGCTGTCACTTTAATTAATTGGATTGCTTTACGTACCTGCATAAGCCCATGTACATATGTACCTCAGTCTGTTTGTATGTTGTTGTTGTTGTTCTTGTTTTTGGTATTTCTTATTACAATTAAATATTAATTTTAAATTAAACAATCAAAAAGTAACTCGAACAATTATTTTAAAAATTATCCATACTGAGTGTCCTTGTTAACTGGCATTTCAATGCGTTGTGTGCTTTTGTTAATTTTTAACAATGATTGAAGAGCGCGTATTTTTCAATGACCATCAGCATAAGTATAATAAGCATAATATAAGTATCTTTACAATTTAAGGCTAATTCTACTGCTAATTGGCTATTTTCGAGTGGGTTTTTATATTCCATATTTGTAACATTACCTAGGGTTACTCTTACACTTATTCTTAGCTTCTATATTTACCTTTATATCTATATATATATACATACCCTCTATACATATTGCTATGCATTGATATTTCGAAAGTTCAAATTACCACAAAAAGGCGTAGTACAGTTTGTATTTTACATCTTAATTCTACACAAATTCCAAGCGGCGCCGGGGCTTTTGCTAGTATAGTCAGTAGTCAGTAGTAGTACCTTTATTATTATTATAGATCTTAAGTAAATATTATACAAATTTTATGAATCTTTTTGATTAATAATAATATAATAATAATAATAGTAATATATTTTAGTAGGGCATCGCTTAGCCGTTCGCCTCTCTTAAAGTAGATACAAATATAATATAACAAATACAAAACGTGTATAACAAGGAGATATAAAGATATGACATGTAAAATTAACATAATAAAAACTATAAACAGAGAAAAAAATAAAATAAAATAAAGGAAAAAAACATGCTGTCCCTGTACGATAGAGCGCTCATTACGAAGTCTCCGAGTACTTCCCAATCTTCTCCCTTCAGAATAGTCGTATATTGTTCGTTGGGTGGCATTGGCTTTGCCCATAGTTGCATCCTTAGCTCCCTCAGGATTAGGCAGATCGCAATAAAATGGCAGACGTTTTCGGGTTCACGCATGTTACACAAATCGCAATGTGTGCTTTGGCTTTGCCGATATGATTGATCATTAAGTCTTAGAACTTCCACCCTGGCTTTACATCTAAGTTAAGTTATTATGTATGTGTCAATTGTGTCGCGAAAGTAATTTCGTTCCCCAAGTTCATACTCAAGCAGTTTATAGGATCTTCTTGTTTGACTTTGTCGTCCTGTTCTAACAAAATGTTCCCGATTTGGAATTTCGATACTTAGTAAGAGGGCCTGCTGCGCCTGCTGTGCCACGTGTCTGTGTCATCGATAATAAGTTGCATGTTATGTTCTCTTGCTATCCGCCCCGAATGCTCAAAGCACTGTTGTTTCTTCATGAGTAGATATTTCGCTACAATTTTAGGGGCTCTGTGATCCGGTAACGCTAGCACATTGTTGATGTATTGCAAATTTAACTTCAGCGTGTACACGAACAAAGTCGGTAGTCCCGCCTCCAAATTGATAGTTGGGTACTACTACTTCTCTACTTCTAGATTTTTACCTTCTAAGCTCCACCTCTCGTTCGCTGCATATCGGCCTCTGCCAGCTCGCACAACCATAACCTTTGACTTTTCAGTGTTTATTTTTAATCTCCACGATTTGCAATACCTGTGTGTGATCATTTTCTGCAGCATTGCCGGATTCTCACTAAGAATTCCCATGTCATCGGGGTACATCAGGATTTTGAAGCAGTTATTATAATATTTTAATATTATATAATATAATATTTTAATATTTGTGCTCATTTACTCTGGTTTATAGTATGCGCTAATTAATATCATTTTAAATAAATAACTCCATCCTTCAAGGGTATGAGCATAATTACCATTTAGTTAGATCGAAGTCTATATGTTTCTCGTGTAGTATAAGTCATACTTATTTAGTGAACTGTCCTTTTTAAACGCTTCTACTTAACTAAGACTGTTTGGGTCAAATCCTCTGATTGATTTTTTCCTACTTTCGGTTAACCGATGGATCTGAAATTTTTGGTTTTGATTACAATATAATAATTTTTGAACGTTGTCGCCGAAACCGCTGAATCGATTTTGATAACATTTTCAGGGAACCTCTATAATAGCCTTAACAAGGTTACTGTGAATTAGGGTGCGAAAAAATTGTCGAATTTGCTAAATATTAAGACCAACTCAATTTTCAAATGCTTCACAAGCTGTGCAGATACAAAAAAAAAACAAAAACAAAGCAGCATCTAAGAATTGAGTTTGCCGAATTGAGTGCTGCTCAACCTGTACAAAGTTAAAATATTCAAATATTTGAATGAACGAAAACAAAATCAAAAAAGTGAAGAATACGAAATGCCACCCAAAAAGTCAAACACTGGAAGATCAACGAGAACATCGCCGCAGTAGACAGAGCGCATACCTGCTGAAACATGAGAAGAGCGTGACGACCGCGGAGGCAGCAATGCGCCGGGTACCTGTAAGTATTATATAAAAGTGCCGACTGTCTTCATTGGTTTGAGGGATAATGCAGAATACACATCAATATGCTATGACACTTGTCTGTTGTTTTATAATGACATGTAAGTTCTCCCTGTGGAGAAGTTTATGTGATTGGCACACCGTTGAGATACAATATTTAGGCTACAGAACATTTTTTTGGAGTTGGTTTCGAGCCTTGGGAAACGTGCTTGGTCTCATTAAGTAATAACTACTCAGCGTGAAAATTAAAAGAAAATTAATTTTCAATAAGCCAGCCAGCCTCACATCAAAGTGAATTTAAAAAAAAATATTAAAAAATGCATAAAAAGGAGATTGAATGTGTGGTGTAAATTGACAACGAGTGTTGTACACAGGGTAGCCCAAAAGTAAGGCATGGAAATTAAATTTTCATATTTGATGAGTATTTTAAGCAAATATTTCATGGTTTTTTTTTTTGTAATATTTTTTTTTACTCTTTTAAGTACTAAGAAGGTATTAATTTTTTAAGATACTTTTCTTGCTTAGTGCCGTCTTGTCTTTTACTTGAACGCATCGTGTGAAGTGGTAGCGTAATTTCTGATATTTATTATTGCACGTTGACGCAAACATGGGTACATAAATTTAAATACTTCCTATATAAGAACCACAATAACGACGATGAGTGCAACAAATGCCAGCCAAACAAAATTTTTTCCATGCAATTTCCGCCATAAAACAAACAACTTTACGAACAAACGCATAAGAAAAGTAGCAGCGCAGTGGCCGAGGATGAGGCAGGAGGCAGGAGAACAGTCAACGAAAAAGCAAAAAAACAGTACAAAGTGAAGAAGAAGATGGAAAAGGGGACAAGCAATGTACTCGTTGAGGAAAAGGAGAAGAAATAAAACAAAATCTGAACAAGAGTCATAATAGTAAAAACGTTAAGAACAGAACTGCAACCGCAGCGGCATCGGCAGCGACACCATCATTATCATCATCGTCGTCATCATCGTCATCAACATCAACATCAACAGTACAAGCAAAAACTGCAACGGCAGTGGTGTAAAAGCGGATGAGCCGCTCTGTTGATGGCTGCCGTTGTAATGACGGCAGGAGGTCGGTCGCATTGACTGCAATGGCCGCACATACTCGTAAACACACAATGCAGGCAACCGCAGGAAAAAGCCAGTTGCAGTCATCCCCGTCAACGCCGTCTTCGTTGACGTCGCAGGATGTGAGTTAGTGAAAGACTAGTCACAATAAAAACCGGATGTATTGCATTCCACCTTCTGGTCGGGTCTGATGGGGTCTGGTCTGGTCTGGTCTGGTCTTGTTCTACGCTCGCTCGTTTGCTTCTTGCACGGTTGCTCACGCTGTTTGTTCTTTCGTTGGTTAAGTTTCAAGTGGAATAAGTGGCAAAGTTTACTTATAAAGCGACATCCTAGGACATTAGCAATGCACGCGCACGCGCTTCTGCCACTCTACACTTTCCTGGTGTGCCACATTGTACGGCGTTCTTACTGCCGCTGTGACGCCGTAATGAGCGCACACCAGTGGCAGCCCTGCTGCCATACAGCGAGGCAGGCATTAGCCAGTAACTACAGCATCACTTCGCCATCAGCAGACAGTCATTGTACAATATATTCAGCTTGATGTAAGCAATCTCATAAAATCACGGCGGTGCTGCTTGACACTTCACTCCCACAACGTCGGCAACCAGCAATGCATATACTCGTAAGTATACTCGTACATCAACGGCCAGCCGGGACAAGCCCGAGCTCAGCAGTGCAGTAGCACTATTGCACTACTTTGCGTCAGCAAGTTCATAAGCTTTATAAGTTTTGCCTCAGCGCAGGCACTTCCGGATGGCGGTGGGTGTGGTTCTGTTAGTGGTGGTCGACATATTTTCGTTCGAGTGCGCACACTTTGCTGTAGTGCAAGTTAAATGAAAGTTCAAGTGACTTCGGTATAGAAATGAATGCAACCAATGCCGCCGCCGACGCCGCCGCCGACGCCGCTGCCATGAGAGCGGCCCTCGCCGCAACCAAATGGGAAATCCGTGCCTGTGCAGTGCTCTCGTATAGAAGATATATTAATTGCATTTATACTATATAACAAACAACAACCAGCCACACACATACGAGTACATATCTGTTGTACATTTATCAGCAACACTTTACCAAAAACTTGCCCAAGTCAAAGAATGAGAAGAAGTGCGTTGCGCGCCAACTTTCTCAGCACTTTAGATGCCACTCTAGCCACTACAGAGTTGAAGTCAGGTTAGCGCTAATCTCAAGCTGAAAACTAAAGTAAACTCTTAATGGAAATCAGATCTAATAATCTGTTAATTAAGGCTCGGATACACCTTAACGAAAGTAGGCTAGAACTTGTGCGGCCTTGTCGCAATAGTTCACGAACTCTTGCCAATCACGTATAATTAATACGGCAAAGACTATGCTACGCTGCTACAAGAGCAATTACAGCAGCTGACAGATTAAAGCATACAATAGCAATGTTAGAATTTTTTTGACTCCACTCTGAAAGGCAGGAGTTTATCAGGAATTTCATGCTGAAATCTTCTACAAACTCGTGTTCCATGTTATTTTATATATTCTGCAGAGCATTAAAATATTAATGTTATACGGGTATTATTCTTTCAAATAATTCACATCACTCTTTTTAATACCATAGGATCATATTATCCGCACTTCTAAAAACAGTGTGATACATTTAAAAATCCAAGCAGCCCTCTTCTGGAAGAATGTGTGACTTGGCCAGTAGAACCAACTGAAAAAGAACAGAACCTAAATTAATCAGTTTGAAAGTGTACCTCGTTAGTTCTTGTCACTTGTCGTCTGAGAATATTAATGGCCATATGCACGCTAACAAAGTATCTTTTGTGGCTAAAGTGAAGCTTGTGGTTGTACACGAGATTTTTCATAATTTCATCCATGCAACAAAAGCAATTTTCAAGCTGGAGCTAATATTGTTGTTATTGAACGTGTCTGGCTAATTTGAAATAATCTTTCTTCATGCTCAAGTACAGCGTAGCTAGCACAATAGGAGTTTATTTGGCAATCAGAGTTTATGAGCATATTTTGCTTGCCTCATCCCATTGGCGGCCGAGCAGAGTTTGCAATGATTTGTTTGCATGGGTCTCTAAATTATGTATGCCTTAGTCATCTACATATGTACGTACGTCCATTCATAGACAAAAGTGATCCCTAAATAAGTGACGATAACTTGAATGCTAGGTGCGCTGTAATCTCCAGAATGCAGCAAGCGGTGTGAGTCACCACCATCTGGTTTTATAAGCGGATGTTTGAACGTTTTGTCGCCAACACCAACACCAACACCAACAGCGCGAACAGGCGAACAATACCGTTAACCAGTCGAGCGCGAAAGTTCATCAAGTGCCACAGATCCGATTTACGGCAAAAAGCCGTTGCGAGCGCTAGGGTGTCGACGGCGACGACGGCGACGACGGGGACGACGTCATTGCAAAGAAAAAGTCTTGTGGGTGCGAGTGTCAATTTTGTGTTTGTAATTCATACAGGAACAAAGCCTAAACAAGCGAACCCCCACCAGGGCAGGCGCCGCCGCGAAACTTCACTTTTGAACTCAAAGTTCAAAAAAAAAGAAGATGAAGCTGATGATGAATTAATTTTTGTTTTTTTTTTCAACTTCTTTCATGCAGCCTTTTTTGCGTGATGCCTCCTGCTCCTGCTCTACGCAGCAAAATGCGTTCGACATCAAAACTTTTCCTACATACTTTTCTTTCAGCCAATCAACCAAAGCGATTTTTTGTTGTTGTTTTAATTATTTTTTATTGTTGTTTTTGTTGTTGTATTCACGATTTTGTCTTGATTAATTTCCAGAGATTTTCGTTCAAAGTTTAAGCGTTTCAAGCTTAAAATAAAATTAAAATTTCATTTGCACTGCCGACTTGATCGTCATCATTTGCTATGCCGCCATGGCCGCCCTAGTCAGTCCAGTCCGTCTAACTGTCAGGGATGGCATGCTTGGATAAGTGAATGGATGAAGGCATAGCAGGAGTCGTTTGTATACAGGCAGGCGTTTCAATCAAATCGCCAACCAAGCAAACTAAGCAAACAACCGGGAAATAAATGAATGAATTCGTTGCTACCCATCTACCCATTCACGTGGGTATACTCGTAACTTTTGGCGTTGACAAAGCCGAAGTGTATCGAATTCGACGTCAATGTCGACGATGATGACGAGGACAACGACACTTGTGAAAACATGGCAAATATTTAATTTATACGTGATTCCTGTCGAACTGAAATTGACGCTCTCTATAAATGGGAATGGGTGTCCCTTAAAATCTTGTGGTAAGGTTTGTGGCTCTTTGTTGTAGCTTATAGTTTAATAGTGGTTTTCAGATTTCTAAGTGCAAAATAAGAATAAGAAATGCTAATCAAATTTGTACAGAAATTTAATTCTATCTAATTTACATGAATTTTTTTTGTAAAACAAGGAAGAAGGCACATAGGTAAATGACGGGCACCCGGGGTTTGTACGCAATACCACCCTGCAGAGAGACCTGAGTATGCCAACTGTGTTGAAGGAGAACCGTCAAAACTACAGCCGATATCACCAGAAACTGCAATCTCAGCCAAACAGAAGCTTGCTATCAAGATGAATGTACGCTCCCACGTATACAAGAACATGTTATGCTATTTTGAGACAATTTTTTAACAATTAACATAAGAAAAGGTACGGTAAAAGACGTTCCATTTTGAAAATTTTGAAAATTGCATGAAGTCTATTTTTGGCGTATTCTAATATAAAGCTATAGATAAAAAAATCACATGAAATTTAAATGGATGGCATGAAAATATATTGCGCAAATAATTATACTGTAACCATATCACCATATACGCACAGCTCGCCGCACTTTTGTTTGCCCCTTGTGTACTAACATTTTTATAATTAAACGACAAACACGACAAAGACCGAATGAATGGTCTTCTTCAAATTATCAAAGTCGGGCGAGAGGTTTAGGTTAGAAAAGTTGTATATACTGGGAGCATATACTATAGATAGAGATTTGTGTGACTCTCTCATCCTATCCAACTATCGGTTTTGTAAAGCCATGTTATTGTTGTTGTTCCTTTTTTGTTTCATACACAACATGGGGAGAGATCAGTTTTGTATGTTTGCGCTCTCTTTGCTACCATAAATGCATTAGCATTGGGTTGCTCATGAGTGAGTGAACAAAACCCATTTTTTTTTTTTTTAAATGAGATCGATCGTGTCGGCCGTATGTTCGTCTCGTAAAGGTGAATCGGTCAGTCACCAAAGCAGTGCTCGACATTAAATGGATTATTTACATTATTTTCAACGATGGATTGCTGGCTGAATTCAACATTTTAATGTGCTCGACAGACACGGCTGGACGGTCAAACAAATGTACAAACAAACAAACGTTGTTGGCGTTGACGATGGATATGGCAACGTGCAACGTGCAACGTTGGTGTCAGTAATGAAGTTGTGGCAGTTTTTTCATGCAACGTTCGCAAGTCTGCGTTGTAGACAGCACCAGCGCCGGATGCACCAGTGCAACAGGAGGCGGAGTAATAGAAAACACCCGTGCTCGGCAAAAAAAAAGATCGGGCTTGATGGCAGTTTCCGTCTGTTACTATTACTGCAACTTTTACCAATGCCATCGTTCTGCAGGATACAATGTTGGAAAGAATATTTTTCTTTAATGTTGGGAAAATATTAAAACAGTAAGAAAACGAGAGTCAGCAATGCGACGAAGGCTGGCCAAGCGGAAGTGGAAAAGTGGGAAGCGTATAATTTATCGCAAACGAAATGAAAACTGAAAATGCGAATGCGAAGCTGAAAATTTATAATGCCATAAAAAAGGTGGGCGGAAAAAGCTAGAGGAATGCCTACGGAATATTATCATGCCTGTCGGGCCAAGGCGCACACACACACACACACACACACACACACACACACACACACACACACACACACATAGACACACATAGACACACATACACAAACAACACACCACGGCGATGACTTCAACTGTTCTCACTCTGATTCGCAATCAGGAAAACCAATGGCGGCTTCGGCGTTAAATTTTCTTTAAATGCCTTTTAAATTTTAAGTGAATTGTCAATAGACAAAACCGTTGCACGCCAGCCAGCTAGCTAGTCAGTCACCCCACACCGTACCGCAACACACCCGCCACAACCACATAGCAGCGCATCTCATGGCATCGTATCGCATCGCATCGCATCGCATCGCATCGCATACCCTCATCATCAGTCGTTGTGCGCCACCAATGTTTGTTGTGGCACGATAAATTGTTTGAAGCATTTTGTGCTTCGTTAGAAGTGAAACGCTTCGCTTTACGCTCTCTAATTGCCAACACTGATGTCAATGCTTGACTATGCTGCTACACCATCACAAGGATAACAGACAGACACAAACCTCTATACTGCTGCAAATATACACAGATGCAAACGTATGTGCTTGTATACCTGTAGCCTGAGCTGAGCTCATTAGTGAGAACGCATAAAAATTGCGAAAATCAGTTTCTCGCCGTTCTCTGTAGCAGCCAGGTAAGCTGGTATGTACGAGTACATCGACATCACAGACAAAGTGTCTGTCCGCTTACTTGCCTACTTGCCTATCCATAGACACATGGACTCGCTGTCATTTTAATGTGAAGTACAATTTAAAATTTTTTTTCTTGAGTTGGATTTAGTGTGATGTCTGCTTAGCTGAACAACGCATCCCTTGATTCTCAGAAATCTCAACTTACATAATCTACAGTGATCTGATCAGTGGAATCTTTGCTTAGTATTTAGAGCTAACACTAGCAGACTCTATCTGCAAAATCATAACGAAGTCTGTCTAAACTTATCTTTTTTTTTTTACAATTGGAATATAACATTTATCGCAGTAAGTAGTCCAACCGCCAATACAATCGGCTTTATTTATAATATAAGCGGTAAACAGCCAGTATTAGCGATTCTAAAATTCAATAAAATCACTTCTTCGTCTCGTCCCCTACATCGGAAAGGTAAGTTATACAATTTTTCCAATTTGTCAAGGGTGGAACAATTAATTGAGTTTCTAGCCGGCTCTACCGGGACCCATTTTGCCTTAAGTTTGGAAAATCTGAACTATAGTTAGCGATTGTATAACATTCAACGTTATTCTTTGAGTGCTTCTGATGTTTAATGGGGCTGGTTAACACGAACACTGTATGTATTGTGGGAGAGTGTTAAACTAACACTGCAATAATAAACAACGCCTTCAGTATGCACTTTAATTGGATTTTAATAAGATAAGAAACAGTAATTTGATTGTAACAGAATGGGCGTCATTGTCAATGCGTTCACGTAGTAGTTTAACACTCTCTGACATTTTGGTGACCCCGACGAGGTCCTCTGCGGCCGTTACGGTTCAAATAATTCATCAAGAGGAGGCGGAGATGTATGAACCTGAACAAATAGAAGCCATCAAACTAGCTTGGAGTTCAATGCCACCCAATTGTAGGAATCAATGATAAGAAGAATGAATCTGTGGAAGAAGAAGTGGGCACAACGCACTACTAAAAAAATGCAAATGCATTTGAAAATAATTAAATATGCTCCAAAAGAAGAAATACACATGCTTGAAACATAAGACTGTTAATAAACGGCTTTTTTATATAGGTCTGCCATTCAAGTGGAACCAAATTTGTGCATGATTTTCAAACAAAATTGCAAAAAATAATAAAATAAATAATAAATAATAAATAGTCGTTGAAAATATGCTCAAGAAAAACCCGCTCGTTTTAGATTGAATTTTTGAATGATTTGCATTCAAAGTGATAGTTTGTTGGCTGTGCTATTCAAGAGGCGAAGAGTGTACATTTGTACTTAAACTATGTGTGCTTGACAGTGTTGCAAGGCAGTCCTTTAGCAGTGACTAGTATTGCACACTATTTTTATAACTATGACTAACTTTTTTTTTTATTTAATTTTTTTATAAAATTTTAAAATTTTATTCCTGCTTCCGATCAGGGGGCAGACACCCCATTAGGCAGGTCGTATACTTAAAATCGCCAGGTATATAGCTACTACTTAATAATAATTATATACAGAATTATTTACACATATAAATCTAAAGATTAGGTATATAACTAGCAATAATATTTATATACAGAATGTAACTATTTAATGCTAAAAGCTAAGGTGAAAAACTACAAGAAAACCAATACAGTACCAATACAATATACATACATATACATATGCATAGCTGTTGGTACTACGGTGGCGTACGGTGGTAAGGGCAAAGAAAAAATAAAAATAAAAGAAAAGCAAGAAAAGCCTCGCATGCCAGCGAAGCAAATTTTTATTGCGTACTCTGTTTTGTGCTGTTGTTTTTGCACCGCTCAAAATATTGTGCTGAGAAACTACTTATCTAATATTACTAAACAAAATAAATGCCAATATATATACAAAAAGTATTAGCCAGCTTTAATGCTAAATAGATCAAAAATTAGCTGCAAACACTGTGACACTGTGAGAGCACTTGTGTCAATGTAGCAATTTGACGCATGAAATTGACTTATAGACAATGCAGCCAAAGGATATTAGCTGACAAATTGGATTGCCTGCGTAGGCAATCTATCACAGACGCAATCAAACCTTTTCAGTATTGACGAGCACTTGGTCATATTTAGTCTGTCACTCAGTCAAGCAGTCAGTCATTCACTTCAAAGCCGCAGCAAAGAAATACACAAGTTGCGTTGTTATAAGGAAGGACGTTGCGTTTCTCAGGCTTATTAGCTTTTGTATTGCGACAACTTTGTTATCATTGATATCGTCAATTTAAATTGTAAATCTCTTATGTCAACTCTTCTAAGTCACATGCTGGCATGGCAGGACAACGCAATCGAAAGCAGCACAAAACTGCGCAAATTGACATGTTGACTGGACCGAGCGATGTTCCTTGTGCTGCCTTTTGTCCCATATAATGAATATATCAATCTCACACAAATTGGTTTTATGCCAATTTTGCAAAGGCCGACATCAAAGGCTCAGTATGTAAATAACACGAAATTGCTTTGGATTTAAATACGCACAATGGTTGACTACTAAATGCGCTGAATGTGCGACTGAGTCACCCACCCACTCATGCCATCATTCAGTAAGCCGACCCAACAACTGGTGTACGCAGTCAAATGAAGTCATCTTGGGTCGTCTGGTTTGACTTATTCGATGAAGTTGACAAAGGCGACGACATCGCAAACTTACGACTACATTTGACCCGCGGCCACAAAGTCTGTACATAGCTTAATTAACATGTCAATGCTGCAATACGTTGACTGAGTGAGTACCCGTAATTGGGCATTTAGTGGCAGCGACGGCCACTTCAGTATTGACATTGTAGGCGTCCGACCATACGATTGCGGTCAACCTCCGTAATCACCTTGAGGGGCAAAATGAGCATAGTCTTTAACTCAACACAACTTAAGTGATTGATTAAAGTCCGCCTCCCTGAATAAGATGGCAAGTCCTTGGGAGTTGCCTTGTTAAGTTTGCCAAAGTCGCGTACCGGAGCATTCCACAAACACGTTTATGACATCTGTTGTATGTTAATATATAATAAAAATAATTTAGACCATAATAAACAATCTATAAAATAGCATATATTTGACAAATATCTTCTACATTCCACACTTCTTGCGTTCCATCCGCATACGATTGCGTTTGGCGACCTGTCATATTAAGACGTTAGAGCAAAAGATAAGATACTTCTTGCTTGTTTTGTTCAGCTTAGTTTTTTCCTCCCTTTTACAGATTTCATGAAGCCCAAGTAACTCGTCACTTCTAATAATTAGTGCTCATAAAAGTCTGAAATGAAATTGAGGGTTGAAAAAACGCAACAGAAACTTTTCTACTTGCAAGCATACTCTTTGAGTTGCCACATAAAAAGCATGCTTGATTGATGTTTGAAATTTTTTACGAACATCGGCTCGTCAACAGCGCCATCCATACACAATGAACATGACCAGAAACACGCGCAAATCACACGAGCATGTTCCTCGCGTATAGACAGCTTTACAAAGGATCTTCTTGTATAGTGCTCTACCATCTGATGACATTCTTTTTCCAGCAATATTTTTTTTAGCGTCAAGGAAAAAAATTTTATGTTATATACAATTTTTTTAATTTGGAGGCAGTCTTATTTTCTTATTCAATCACAAAACAGGTGCCTATTTATAAAGTGCTCTCCTCTTGTCACTCTGTGGTCTCTTGCTACATTCATATTAACGTCCTAAAGTAAGCCCTGCACCGTGCTGGATTCTTATCCAGATATCCAGACCGTAGGCTGTCCAAAGAAGTGTAACATTATGCTTATAAATAAATAATACGATTTGAATCGTAGTGTTTATAGGTTGAAGTCTTGATGAGATACCTCGCCGTTACTCAATTTGAGTATAAAAGGATAAGTTAGAAGTTTGTCTTCTGGGTACTTAACTTGTCAACAGGAAGTTCAGTTATGTAAATTCTAAGACACCTAAGAATATAGTAAACACCTATAAATATTCAAGATAAATTTCCTTCAGATAATCTAAGATCCTACGAGACTACCATATAGAAACGCGTTTCTGCAAAATCAGAGAGTAAGAGTATGCGTATGTAGAGTATGTAGATGGCTCGAATACCTAGTGATAATATACATATTCTAAGCCATAAACAATCCGCTCCATAAATGACTTATTTAGATAAAACAACGAGGAGAATTATGCCACGGAAGATTGGATTGAATTGTAAGAAAACGACCTCAGGTCTACTCAATATAATGATAATTAAAATGCAGCCTATAACAAATGGCAAGGCAAAATGGCACTGAAACTTTTACATTTTCTTACTTATCGTTAATCTGAACATTATGAGAGAAAATTTCCCAAATCTGTTAGAAATGTACCAGCAACAGTTGGTTCTGTACACTCTGGCCAAGTAAACTTCGATGAAGATGTTCAGACAGTAACAGTAAAGCGCGGCCTGTCTGCGGACTGACATGCAATGGCCTGCCCCACACTCACAGACAAACAGTTCTTATAATTTAAGGCATCCCCTTTTTTATTTATATATTTTTATTGCAGAAAATTCCTTTAGGTACACAGAATTATATAAGCATCACTCCACACACATTGATAGTGACTCGTCAGAACCTCCGGCAGTTTGGTGGGAACATTTGGTTGGCATCAGCCCACTCATTCAGCTTTTTCACATTTGATTTTTGTATGATTATTTACTCTCATCTTTATAGTAACCTGGATGAAATCAATAATTTTAGACATTGAATATATTGTACAATCAAAAAATGCTCTCATCAACACAATAACAAAATGACAAATATTTATTTTGAATAGCTAATTAATCCTTCACAAATAAAGGATATACAGTAGATGCTCAGAAGAACTCGAAATGAATGCATTGAATACTCTTAAACGCTCTTAAAATTTTAACATTCGGTTCTAATTTGATGTGACATGTGATAGAAAGTATTAAAAATAGGAATTACCAAAATGTGTATGTCTTTGGTAAGAATAAAAAAATAGAGCTTGTCACAAATTCGAACTGTGAACAAATTCGCAAAGTGAAGTGAAGTGGTTCCAATTTCTGAGCGTCTACTGCAAAGAGTATTCATTCATATAGAGGTTAAATTTTTTCCTTAAAAAAAGGCGGGAGTCACTTGTCAGGCACGATTAGAATTGGACACTGATTCTATACATCAACAGAATTGTTGGCTGTTCAACTTATGAAGCGTAACATGTTGCTGTTGGTTTGCTTGGATTGGCAAATGGACGGACGTCGAACTGCCGTTCAATGATAAGTAAATTATAAAAACACAAGAAAGACGTAATAAAAATAAAAATCAGAGACTCTAATGTTCTAAACTCTGAAATTTCCACCTTTAAAAATGAATTAATGCATAACTTACTTTCTAAACTTGTAATCTAAATTTTTGTTTAAATTGTATATATCACTTAAGGTATTGAATTCAAAATTAAATCTTAGCTTTAGTTTAATATTGCATGCTTATTTGTTAGCGGCTGATGATGTTTATATCTGTAGCCAAATATTTAGTACGTAACACCAGTAACACCAGCTGAGCCCAGTCTATGTGACTGGGTGAATTTTGATGCCACTTGGGCCTGCCCCATGCAAATTCGCTTAAAGAACACAAAATGTTGGAAGACACTGCAAGAATGTTAAACATTGCTTGCTTCGATTTCGCAACAGTCAACACCTTCTAATATTTCTGTTTGCTTAGTTACTTCAGTTCAATAGTTAGCGGCCAGGGCTGGTTCTCCGATTTAATAGCAGAAAGATAACAGATTCTAATATCGCCTGACTTTTGGAAAATGGTCTAAAAAACTTAAGCGAGAAATCTAAGCTCTATATGAATAAGTTCTCTCTGGTCTACTGTGTATTGAATACATGTAGGCATACTACTCACATTGCGGTAAACAATATTTTGCAGATGCTCAATTTTAATTCGCCGTCCTAATACTAAGAAGGGGCAATATCGGATTTATCCACTAGAACTTTGCCATGGTAGATGAATTCGATAGCAATTCTAATGTGTTTAATGTCAGCCCCGGGAATTTTAAAAGTCTGAGAAATTGCATCGAATACTAAACATTCTTGAAAGAAAAGGCTACTCATACTAAGTATAAGCTAAAGAGAATAACCATAAAATGCAGAGATTGTACTATCATACAAAAGTAAGGGCAACTAATGTCATTCAATACCCTATGAGCCCTGACGACAGCAGTCGGGCCATTGTCGCCGTATATTTCGTCGTCTGTTAAATGGTCTGTGGGGTAGGAAAGGAAAGGAAAATTTGTAACATATTGTATGTATTTTATATTAGGCACTGCTGAATAAAGAACACACATACCTGTTTTTGTGCCCACTTAAAAAACGGCATCTTCGCGATCTTATTCACAGGTGCAAATAAAAAAACTTTGGATTCAATCATCTTTCTAGCCACACTTGAGCCACAACCTCGTTCTTCACCACAAAACTTTTCAACGTTTTCTCTTTCTTATAAATTAGCTGTTCGACGCCTAGTTGGAAAAAGTGCATATACTCGTATATTTACAATGAGACATAACAATTGTGAATGGTAATAAAATAATTTAAATTGTTATACTGCTCTGCGTTTGGCGTCTGCTACTATGTTTATATGGCAGCTTAAAGTAGTTTCCCTTTCGTTCGACGGTTTTTAGTCGTTTTGAGCTTAAATTTCAGCAAATGTTTTTTTAGAACCATAGAACGCCTACATTTTAAGGACCAAGGATTACTGGATGGTCTAGCCCCACATAATACGAACATTTTATTTTTAAGGCTTTCGCTCTGAATCTTTGACACATGTACCTTTTTCAAATCACAGACATAAATATAGGATGATTGGAGAAGTCTGTCGCCCTTCCGACAAATGAGAACCATCGCATTTGTCTTTAAGCATGGCTGTAAGCTGCGCCACTTAGAGCGTTGCTGCATCAGCGTGAGGCACTCCTTGCCCAATCGTTCCTAGAAAATTTGCCGCAAGTATGTTGTTTGTAGTACCAGGGGAAGGCTTTCGTCCCAAGCGAGTCGCTCCCTTCACAGCTTCTGTAAAAAGATTTTAGCTTTAGTAATTACGTCATTTATAAGTCCAAGAGGATCATAAAGACGCGCTATCACCGACATCGACGGTCTTAGTGCATTGTTCAGCGATAAATTTCGCTGCATATCGAACGCCAAAAGACAGCGCATCATATATTGTATAATGACAATCCCGAAGCGTACTAACTAATGTACAAGCACACACCGTTCAATGTTGTCGTCGATTCTTCGGTTGTGGTAAATGGCAAACAACGTTCGAAATTGTGTAATGGTGTCAAGTTGCTTGATAACGTGGGCTCCTTCGAACCAACGTAGAAATCGGTCGGTAAATAAAATGATTCCATTTGAGTAGAAGACAACTGATGCAACTGAAATGCTTTGTTACATTCCTTGACGGCGCATTTTGCACTTACTGATTTCTTCTTCACTCACGCTGAGTCTTCACAATTGCGAAATTATTTTGAATGTACAGCTGAACAATTTCTCCTAAAATTGACGCTTCAAGCACGTGCTATATTATATATTTGTACTCAATCAGCTGTCTCTTGTATCAGTACATTTTTTTTAAATGAAATCACCAGCCGACCTTGGCAAAAGACAGACAACTACAGACAGGCATATGCAGATACGATATCTGTCAGCGTAGGACATACCGTTAGCCGGTTAACCGAGCGTTGCATGTGTTGGGGCTTGGGAGCTCGTTTTCTATTATAATATTGTTGTTGTTGTAAATGTCTGCAAGCCCTGTCACAATGTACATACATATGTATGGATTTTTTGGTTACGTTTTCTATTGTCAACCAATATTTGCAGGTTACTAGGAATAACTGCTTTACCACTCTGTTGTCATATTATATATCCAAGTGGCGACAAAACTATTAGAAAAATGTCAGTGCTTATACTATTTACCATTCCATGGATGTTTGCATTTGTGTGTGTGTGTATGCCTGTATGCCTGTTCGTGTTCGTGTTATCCACACGCTCTTTTGATAGTCAGCCAGTCATTCAATCGATCAGTAATTTCAAATATTCTTTCATTCATTTGTACGTTTTTTACTATAATCTAACCAACCAATGCTTCTATCTATTCGAGTGGGCTATTCTGTGATACGTGCGTGTATTGATCACATCAAAATCTAATGTGTTTTCAAACTTGTGACTATTAGGTGCTCATTCATTGTGAATAACCGTTGTATTATACTTTTTGGACGGACAAAAGTGCAGCAACGTACAAACGAATAGTGAATAGTTTAATATTCATTATTTACACATGATAATTTTAATACATACATATATAATTTTAATACATTTTTATCATCCGCTAAGTTAATATTGAAGTCTCCACTTAATATCATAGCTACATCATCAAATGTCGCCATTTTTTTATATTTTTTTGTATTTTTTTTTTGACAATTCAGAACATTCTTTTGTATGAATAAAATTTTTTGTTTCTGTCTCATGGATTTTCCATGCGAAATATATGGTAAACGGCCACTATCAACAGGTATTGCTCATTTTCGGAATAGCAACGAGCAACGCCTACTTATATTACAAACATTAACACCAATTCCGCTAATGAATTTGGCATGATTTTCCATATATATATATATATATATATATGAAGTGACATTGTGTTTGTACCTTGCATATTGTGATAGATACCTATTCCCGCCGATAGAACGTCAGATCTTTTATAACTTGTAACAAAATTGCAATTCGGAATATCCACTGGTTCCTTGTGTTCCATGTGAGTTTCTGACAAAAGTAGAAGATTTTTTTACCATTTTACTATATATATAGTATATATATATACTATAGCCAGGACTCGATTTGCGTCGTAATACGGTAAAGAACGCGACGTAAATCGAAACTGCGCAACGTGAATAACGACTTTGTATAGGAAATATAAAAATATAAAAGATGGGTTCCTGCATTTTTTTCCATTAAATATTAAATAAGCGGACATTTAGATAACAAAAATGAAGTGGAATTTTATTAATTCAATTAATAAAACAAAAGATGTGTAAAAGTGTTAACAAAAACAAATGAATAAAGAATCATTCTCACGCTAAAGATTAAGAAGCCATCGGAGCAACTTTGTGAAAAAAATGTGTCCAAGCTTTGCTGAACAGCTTTTTTTTAAACTCAAGGTAAAGTTCTTTGTAGCCATTCAAATTCGATGTCAACGCAGGAGATACTTATAAGCGTCTTTCGCTGTCAGCATAATTTTCTAAAAGAATGTCCATTACTTCATCAACTAAACTCATGGCTTTAGACAGATGTCGTTAAGTTAACTTTTGACTTGGACACTTATCTAACAAGCTGTCTTCTTCATTAGCGATTTCCAGTTGAAGTTACATTAACCCATAGTTAGAAAAAGAAAAAAAAAAAGTAATAAAAAAATAAAAAACGCAATTCGAAAAATCAACAACTCAAACCGAAATTTAGTCTTAATTCAGTAACGTCGCCACTTCAAAAAAACGCAAAACGAAACGTCGCAAAGCGAGTTCTGGGCGTATTTTAGGTCATTGCATGCGCATTTAAACTTTGGCAATTGTATGAAAAGATTGACAAATCATAGAGATCATCATAGACAAATCAGAGATGAACATTATATTCTCTAGATGCCTTATTGATCTCTTGTACTGTTTAACTGCTACTGAAATATTCAGAGGTGTTCCTGTTCTACCTATCCAAAACTTTTGGCTGTCCTTAGTATTTTCATTAATCAGGTATGTGGACCCTTTATTCAGGAGTGCCTAATATAAAATACATACATATATCACAAACGTTCCTTTCCCACAGGCCATTTAACAGATGACAAAATATACGGCGACAACGGCCCGGCTGCTTTCGTCAGGGCACTTCGCCTTTCCCCTTATACCACTTCACACATATACTAATGCAATCTCTGAATTTTATGGCTGTCTACTTTAGCTTATACTCAGTAAGAGTGGCCCTATCTTTCGCGAAAGCTTTCAATCCGATGCAGGTACACACACTTTCAAATTACCGGGGCTGACATTAAACACATTAGAATGGCTGTCGAATTCATCTACCATGGCGAACTTACTCTGGACGAAGCCGATGTTGCTCCCTTATTGGAATTAGGACGGCGAGTGGAAATCGAGCATCTGGAAGATGTGGTCGACCACAATGTGAGTAGTATGCCTACATGTATTCAATACACAGTAGACGCTCAGAAATTAGAACCATTTGGCTTTTGGGCAGTTCGAATTTTAAGAAGCTCTTTTTTGTCCTCAGCTCATCTTTTTGTCCACACAAAAACCACAGACATACACATTTTGGTAATTTCTGTTTTTAATACTTTCTATCACATGTCACATCAAATTAGAACCGAAAGTTAAATTTTTAAGAGCGTTTAAGAGTATTCAATGCATTCATTTCGAGTTCTTCTGAGCATCTACTGTATATCCAATACTTGTGAACAATTGGCTGTTCAAAATTACAATTTGTTGTTGTTGGTTTTTATGTTTCAGGTCTATCTACAGTTTGTCAAAACCCTTTAAGCGCATTATTTTCAATTTATAGAAATATTTCTATATCACTATCTTTCTTTCTTATCACTAACATTAGGCTGACCGGTGCTCCAGTAGTAATATATACATTCTGCAGTCTAAACCTGGGCAGTGGCGTATTGTGGTAGAAATGACGTACTCAAGGCAGTTTCAATGAGACTTTATCACTGCACAAAGCCTGGTTTGCGATCCTTAATAATCAAACATGTGATTAATAAAACCGTAATTCCAAAACTAAAGTATTACACTTCATTAATACTCACCCTCAAAACAAAGCCCCCACAGTCTCAGTTGGTGCAATGAGCGTAACATACTCGTAAGATATCATTAACAAATTTATTTAGCAAAATTATTACTTGAATGCGTCTTAAACAATTTTGAAAGTCAGCAGATAGAACAATATAACGTCCATAAGCAGCAAATACGAAAACCTATAAATTCGGCGAAACCTATAAAAATGCGAACCATAACATTAGAACCTCAGAGTTTCTCAGCGACACTTCCAACCAAACTCACCTTTAATACAGCATACACGAGCATTATCCGAGAAAGTTAACCGCAAACAGAGAGACACAGGTTGCCGGCTCTAGCAACACGGATCGGAATGAAATTTAAACGAGGCCTCGGATACATTTTATCACTCCTTTGAACTGCAAAATAATAGAAGAATCAAATGTTTGGTAGTTAATTTTGCGATGTGCAAGCTACCGCGGAATATGCGGCTAGAATCAACCCGACCCAGTAGTATAGGGGAAAACATCCTATTTTACAAGTGTAGCACTTCTTAATGTATCTTTGAAATTTGAGCAAGAAGCGCTCAAGCGGCGGCTTGTATGCATTACAACCGTCGAAGATGATGTCTTATTCCTCTCCTGCAAATATAAAATGCGTTTCATTTAAACCCATTTATTTTTCTCATTTGGAAAATTAAAATGTAAACCAAAGAGCAAAAACAGATTGCACGCCATTAGGCTTAATACGTAACCCTTTTCGCATGAAAACAGCGTTGGCCAACACGTGCGCGCACCGCGGCCTGATGCCACGCAATGGGACTACCGACCGTCAACGGCTAACAACGGTGGTGGGGGTACGGATTGGTGGCGTCACAATAATAGCAGAGCGAAGAGATAAAGACCGAAGTAGAGGTAAAAGACAGCAGCGCCCTTGCTAACGATAACAGTGGCGAGGATGACTACTTTTGAGGACACTATTGTCATCAGATGTAACCATAAAAATAATAAATATTATGATCTTTCGACATTAAAAAAAAGTAAATTAAGTTAAAAAAAAATAGTTAAATAAAAAACCAAATAGAAAAGAATAATAATAATAATAATATATATAAATAGAACTGTACTAAGCACACACACACACACAAATAGTCAGTGAGTTATAGAGGGAGAGGGAGAGCATGAGTGAATGGTAGACATAGAAAAAAAAAATGAAAAAGAAAGCATATAACACCGACTTAGCTTCATGGAGTCGTTTCAAGTTGTGCCGCAGCAGCCACGTCACTGCCCCTTCCTCCACGTCATGCAACGTCAAGCCAAACGAAACGCTTCCTTGCCTGCTGCCTGCTGTCAATTACGTGCACATGACTTGCACGAGAAGACCCTTGGCTGTCGTCACCACTGGGGGCTCTGACTCCAGGGTATACTTTCTCTCTTGCCCTTACTGCTGCTGCTAGGACTATCTCTCAGCTATAGCACTCTTCTCATGCTACACGTATTTTCATGCCTTTACTCGTATTTGCTCAAACCATTCGCTGGCAATAATATGAGCGACCGACCCGAAAAACGCAACCGAAAACAGGAAACAAACGAAAAAATATAAAAAATAATAATAAAAAATAATAATAATAATAATAATAATAAAAGAACATAAGAAAAAACTTTTACTCTACTCTACTCTACTCTCATCATGAAAAAGTTGTATGTAATAAAGGCAAAAAGGTCACAGGCCTCAACAATTTTTGTTCGATTAAGAGACTCTGTCGAGCGAATGTTGCCCCCACTGTTGTTGGGGACTGTTGCTGCTACTGCTACTGATTTCTTGTTCGCCCCCACTCACCGCCACGGCAAACCAGACAGCTTAGCGCGACCGTGCGGTTTTCGGATTCACTACAAATGCGGCCGTACAAATTTATTAGAATTTAGCGCGCAATTGCGGCACAAACTATCCACGGTGAACGTTACTGTTACGGTTACTGCCTTCCTTACACACTGACTAGCTGTAGTAACTCGCCTCCACCACCACCTCCGTTGCCATTGGCTTGGTTTTATTTAGTTGTATTTTGGCGTTTGGGTTTTCAAAACGTTTTGTGGCATCTTGCAAATTGAATAGAAACTGTACTGAATGTGCCCTCGTAGTCGAATAGGTTTTTTTAATTCTCTAATGTGCTGCTAATGCTTAAGGAATTATCCGGAAAAAAAGGTTTTAAATTATATTTTTTATCTGTGATTGTAGGGCAGGCCAATGCATGTAACTCCACAGGCAGGCAGCGTTTTACTATTGCTGACTGAATATCTTCAACGAAATTTACTTGGCCAGAATCAACAGAAACAGTTATTGCTGGTACGACCACTATGGCGGCAGACTTAGTGCTTTTAGGCGTACTTTTAAGAAAAAGGTAAAAAGCAGGTTGTATTGTGAGTAGAGTACTGTACAACAAATACAGTACGCTATGTAGTCTGGCATTCGCATTGCTTCAAATTGGCGGTGGCTGGTTTCGACGACATAGTCTGGATATGCAGGCAAAAGAGCTTGGCCTCCTCTGTGTGCTAGCGAGATTTCGATCGGCTGCGATGCAGGCCTATGTCATTGGACTAGCGAGAACAACTCCAACATTCCAACGCGAGCGATTTGCAGAATCATGCCTACAAACACCTTAAAAGTTTACGTGTGACATCACTACAATGGAATAAGAATGACACGCCAATGGTGACAGGCTCCCTATGTAATCGTACTATTATAATTTGGGACCTTGACAGTACAAAGACGAGATGTATTGGATCCCCTTGTTCCCTTTTAAAATTGTCGCCTCACAGCATTTCACACTTATCGGCCACGGTGGAAAAAAGTTTCCGGGTATCGACCACGGTGGAAAAAAGTTTCTGAGTATGGATATATAACAAATCCTTATGAACGAACAATTTCTCGTATTCGTGATCACAACAGAAGCTACTTTAAATCGTTTGGAATTTCCGACGAGTAGCGTTTTCCCATCTGGCACTGATTTCAAAGATATCATAATTGCCGATCTCAGCCAGTGCATTGTAGACAACTTTAAGATTGGCGGCATGCGGTAGTAGCTCGCCTGGCATATTGTCATAACATTCGAGAATGCCAATCGTGTCGTTATCTTTAGTTCAAAAACTCGATCTCCTAGTATCAGGTCAGATCTCAACAGAGTATCCAAACTTTATATGTTTCCAGAGGCTTAATAATAAAAACGATAAGTCAGTCTTGACCATTGCCTGGTCCACGGGTCGCCTTGAATATTGACCGTTAGATTAAAACTTAATTTCCGAAACAAATTATTTATTTCATTTATTGTTTTCTGAGAATGGAACCCTATGAAAAATGCATTAAAAGTAGTACTAAATTAATCGTTCAAATAATTCATTTGTAAATATATTCGCATCGCGTTAAAATTATTGTAATTACTTTATTTAATGAGCCTGGTTATCGAGACCAGAGCGACAACTAAATTATTGATTTTGAAATGAAATGAATTTGAAATTTTAATTTTAGACAAAGCAAGGAATTTGAATTACCATCAAATAGCTTTTTTAGGGGATTGGGTGTGGCCTACCTGGAACACAGTGTGTACATCTTTATATTCAGCGTTCTGTCCGTGATGTCGGTCAACATTAATTACTGCGGCGGTTGCTTATCTTCATATCCGTTCCACGATAGGATCGGCCTTGAATCGAGATATTTTCTCGAAAATTTAGCCTCTGTTATAACAACAACGTCCTTCAATATGTGTACGTCGTATAGTGACGTCAGCGGCACATGCCTTAAAGTTACGAGTTCTGTGAACACAGCACAATTCACCATTGCATCAGAAAAACAGAGTTACTGCTATCAAATTGCCTCACTCTTTGTTAACTGTCGATCTAATCTGTAAACGGCATAATAGCGTATTAAAAAAAAATTATTACTTGAATGCGAATTAAACAATTTTGAAAGGCAGCAGATTTTCCCACAAAAGTAAATTACCAACTTTTTGCTTTTCGAGCGAATTCTCAAAAGTGCGTAATACGAAGTACATGAAGCCCATCTGTGCTACACGCCACACCAGAGTTTTCAGTGCAGACTTATCTATTATTCGTCGGACGAGGATCGAGATTATGAAAAATATAGGATGTATCCGTCAAGGTATGTCATTTGGCCTTTGGTGTCCAACATATCTGTCTGTCTGTCTGTCTGTCTGTAGCCTGCAGTCTCCGACGCCGATTGACCGAACGCCACGAAAATCGGTTTTGCTATGCTTCTCTATGTAGCAAATAGCAACACGAAAAATTCTAATGAAACGAGACGCGCATGTGTAGTCGAAGCAATAGTAAAACATTTTCATTTGTGTTATTGCTTCGACTATTGCTTCCTGAAACAACGGTCCAGTACTATACACACGTCATTATTCTCTGAATCATTATATTAATATGGCTATTATAAAAAATAAGAATAAAAAAAACCTATTTCTTCCATGACTGGTGCTATTGCTAATCTCCTTGATTTAGCATCTCATGAATTCCCGGCCATTGTGCGCAACAGTATGCAGACTATATAAATCTAATATTGGGTTAATAAGTAAAAGAACTGTATTAAAAGTTGCATAACCATCCTTCATTTGTTACATTGTCTCCAACTTTAAACTGTAAAAACTGCGAGCTTATGAAGGAGTACAACAGCTCAGAAGCCATACCCATTGGTTTTCGTAATTGATCAGCGCAGTCATTGGTCGTTGTTGCTCCTCGCTGCTTGTTTGAAAATTGACAGTGCGTCAAAAAAAGTTTGCGACAAATTGCAATCAAAAAAAAAAAAAAACAAATAAAAAACAAGAGGACGTACACAATTCAAACGATTGCAGGATGACATATTCTTTGCCATAAATTTGAGATACACGCGTGTATCTTTTGCTCAGCATATTGAGTGTGTGTGACTTTTGAGAGAAGCAGAGTGTTTGCTGCTACTGGAAATGGTCTGTCATAGAGCTCAACTGTGATATCTTGCTCAGTTCAACTAGCCAGTCGTGGTGGCTAAGTAAAAAGTGATGTTTTCCGCCAACAAAGATAATATTGTAACAAGCTTTGTCATCCTTCTTGTCGACGTACATTGCTGTTGTTGTTGTTGTTGTTGTTGTTGTTGTATTTTTTGTGGTTTTTTTTTGGTGTTGTTGTTGTTGTTGTGCTTCTACTGCAGTAGTAACTGTTGTCTTACTTGCAATAGACACACATGCAGCGGCATCTAAACGCACGCGAACGCCCACTCAAAACAATGATAGCACCACTTGAGTATAGAAGCGACAGCGACAGCGACAGCGACAGCGACAGCGACAGCGACAGCGACAGCGACAGCTCAAAATTCTGTTAGTTGCTCGCTTGCGTTTGGTTCAGATTTTTCTGCTTTCCTTTTTATTTTTTGTGCTCTGCCGTTTATTTTTATTTATTTTATTTTTTTATCATAAAAGCTTTCACCATTGTTGGTTGTTTTTAGTTCTGTTTTGGTCCATACCAAACTAGTTTTTGTGCAATTAATTTTTGAAGTGTAATGTTTGCAACACGTAAACGGCATTTGCGATGCCATGTTCGGGCCGACATGGACATGGAGAAAGGACTTCGAAAATGAAATAGGCAAGACAGCAGCCTAAATGGAATGAGGCAATGATAAAGAGGTTGAAGCGGAAACTAATACATTGTACTGCTTAGTCGTTGAGCAAAAAGGATCATCAAGACCGAAAAGCGCACGACCATAAGCGAGAAGCTGTTAGAGCAACAATAAAAATAAATAAAAGTGAAAAAAATAAAATAAAAAATCAAAGGGTCAAAGCTATAGAAAAAATACCTTTAAACTTCATCCAAACTTGTGTCAGTCGATGTCATCATGGCTGCCAGTTACTGTTGTTGTTGTTGTTATTGTTGTTCTACTGTTGTTGTACTGTTTCATGTATGGGATGTCGTGTAGTGCGTGGTACTAGAAGAATACTGAGATGCACAGCAGAATAGTCATTCTCTTGTCGTCGCTGCCCGTTAGACATGCCACCATATTAGTCAAAATTATGGTCGCACACGAAAATTGCAAATAATTGTCAGTGGCAGTGTCCAAGTCAAATTTTTTTTTACTGTTAGACACATATATTGAAACTGATTGGTTGGTAAACACAACAAAAACAAAAACAACATTAAAGCAATGTGGCAATTGACCCCTGCCAGTGGCATCGCCGTGTTAAGTTTACCAATTGTAATGTAATGTAAAGGCGGTAGAGTTGGAACTAGTGGTGGTTCCAAAGGGACTGGTGAAGAACCAGTCTTGAACCAGTAAATTATACAGCAAAAGCATGCGCAGCAACATTTGAAGACGTATATATATATTTAAATAAATTTGAATGCCATGTTTTGTATTGTGACTATTAAGGTTGAATATCAGCTGCCGTTGGGCGAACACTAGTCTGTATAGTTAAAGGGCAAACACAATTTTTGTGTTACATGTCCTGCTGAAACCACTGTACCGATTTTGTTTAAAAAGTACCAATTAAAAGGTATTCTTCGCACAGTCAAAGTCAGGCCCGTGCTTTAGGTTACAAGATATGTCAAAGATAACTGCGTTACAATAACAATAACAATAACGAGAAACAGCCGTTGAAGCTGTGAGCGCCGTAGAATGGGAGACTAGAGTGGTTTGTGTGCCTCTCTCTTCTGTTCTATAGGTTTTGTGAAGCCGCGTTATTGTTGGTGTTCCATTTTCGTTTCATACATAACGTCGGCGAGATAAAGTGCATTAGTATTGGGTTGCTCTTGAGTGAGTGAACAAAAGAAATGTTTTTTCACATCTTGGTGAACTGTCAATTAAACAGAGAGCTGTCTGTTTAGTGTCGATGTGCCACTTAGAAAGTTACTGAAGAAATGGCCATTTTACATTTTGCGGAAGTGTATACTCGTATAGTAAGAAGAACTTGCGATACATGGCAGATAATTTATTAACTGGACCGATGCGACTTAATTCCAGGACATCAGACTTGGGAATTCTATTGTAGGCGCTCAACATAATCGTACAGTCGACATTTCTTAGGTTACCCTATAACCGTGTATATTAGCCAACGAGTGAGTACTCTGTGCACGGTGCTGTTGAGTGCTGTCTACTCCTACTGGTGTGAACCACCGGCAATTGCTCAACCCAATCAAACTGTCAGATGCAAAGCTTTCGTACATTTGTGTAACAGAACTGTGGTCATTAGAGTGTGTATCGGTTACGAGTGCGTACTAGATTTGTTAACGTTACATGAGGCTGTTATTATTTTCCGGCATTGTCATGCGACACGACACGCCCAATCAATGTCAATGTTGCAACGCGAGAATTTATGAATGTAAACCAATTGTTAACCGTAACTCTGCTCTGTAAATGCAGTCGTCGAGTTGGCCATTTGCTCAGTAGCTTGGTGTTTTGGAATTTTAGAATTATAAATTATATGCCAAGCCAAGCCAAGTTAGATCAATTTAACCAGGTGAGGTCAACGAGAGAAAGCGAAGTTTTGCGCAACTCCTGCCGCATTAAAGACTCGCAAAAAGAGAACGAGCAACAGAGAAATTATGTAGGCAAATACAAAGCAATGTAGAAAAGTAGTACCGTTGAGAGGGGTAATGACGGCAGCACACTGAACTAAGCCAATCATTAAACGCGCATTAGTTTGCCTCATTAGGCCGCATAGCGGCCACAGTAATGGCAAAGTGCAAAGACGCCTCGGGAATATAGACAACAGTATAGCAAAGGAAGGTAAAAAACGCCTGATAGTGCATCCTTTACGTGTATTGCATATGCAAGTGTTTGTGTGTGCGTCTGAGCATAGTGTACCCCTTAATAAGTAACAAGTAACGCCCATAAGCTTTTAATAGAACTTTTCCATTTACGACACAATTTGGCTGCGATCGATAGCACCAACCAGCACCCACTAACACCATCATGAGCCAGACAGACAGCCAGGCAGCACATACAAAAAGCGTAGCAAACATTTGTATAACACTTGTTTACGAGTATCTATTAAAAATTGGTCAACACATTTTTTTAAATCATCCTAGCGCCATTGGAGATACAACGTATTTACTTGAAATATACATCAATGGAAAGCTATAGTGGTGTAGATGTGCACATCTGGTTAGAATGTTAAAAAGTTGTGTATAACTACGTTAAAAGGAGTTATAAAAGAAGTTAAATCGCAATAATAAAATACATGCAAGAGTGTGAGTAAAGGAGAATGCGTGTAAGTAAGGCAGATGGTGGGCGTGAGCGTGCTGGCGATATCACAGCTCGCAATATAACAGCTCTGTGCTGCTCCATCTTACTTTTTAGCAATATGCTGTTGACGACTTTCATGAACTAAGGTCTCTGTGCGGTCAAATTTCGACCACTGAGTGTCTCAAATCTACATGCAAAGCCCGTGCTCGTGCTGTAAAAAGAAGTGTATGCCTCCCTGCAAGAAGAGGTCTGCAACAAACGCTGCCGCCTGTGCAAAGGCCAAGTGGTGAACTTATCAAGGCAGGAAAGAATATTTTGAGATATTTTCTTTTACAATTTTACAAGCACAATTGTTATAATTGCATTGTATGATTCTTCTTTAATGGCACATATATTTTGAATGTTTTTTTTTATATCAAAATTATTAATAATAGTCTTTTTTTATATTTCTTTTTTTATAATTATTATCCCATCTATACTATTACATAAAACTTTTTATATAGGAATTGTATGTAACGCTTTAGCGCAAATTATACAGAACCGACTTTATTAATCCTTTTTTTTTAAACAATACATTTGCGCTATAGAAGAGACTGGCTTACTTACTTTTCTGATGCAATGTTCCTATTGCCGTTCAGTGTTCGTACCCCGAGTCCGGATTTCAAGTATGTACAACATGAGTACAGTTTGCAGCAACAAAGTCCAACGAAATTATTGTTGAAACTCAAGTGTATTTATTCTTACATTTAAGAACTGAATAACAAGTCGTTGATGAGAACTCATAAGATTTGGCATTACCAATAATAGCTAAACGCGAGGTTTATATTTGAGGTTTACACAAATTCCGATCAACACCGTGGTCCTTGCTAGTTATAAATAAAGACGCGAATAATAAGAATAAAAATATTAGGCAAAAGTTTGTATATGCTGAGAGCCCTGTTAAGACAAGCACAGCATTCAGTTGAAGCGGTTTGTTGGTCATTAAAAATACTACGAAGAACCAAACCTGTTGAAGTTCGGTTTTGTCTAAAGTTTTGAAAAGGTACCGAAGCCGAAAACTCTAGAGTTTTCTGTGACACAACTAATATGTTTTGATCTAATTTGCCATACAATCAGAAATCAGATGACAACATCGGCTTAGTTTGGTTTCTGATCACATTCCGATGCTTTTATTTGTGTTGCTATAACACTTTTCACATCCGATGATTAGACCTTATACTGAGGACTGACATCATCAGTCATCAGTCATCGATCATTATCATTTTGTTTACATGTTAAATGACGCTGCTGTGACTTCTTCTCTGCTTTTATATCGGCGCAAATATTCGAACCGCATCGTCAACAGCGATGTTGACGTTGGGAAGACCAAAGCAGAGTGAAAAACTTGTGCGGGTGCCGAATCCATTGTGCCGGGTGAAATATCAGTTATCATTTACTCGATCATCGTCCGTGTTTATAAACAACAGATAATCAAAAATTTCCAATCAAGAAGGATGACGGATCCTGGGCTAGATCTTTATGCGAGCGAGCCGAGGCTTTCTCCAAGGATTTGAAGACTCGATTTCAGCCAGTCGATACCAGTTCAGAACACAGGGTTCGCCAGATCCAGATGAGACTGAAAGCGCCGGCCAATTATGCCTCCCAGTTGCTCCCATTACAACCGAGGATGTCTCGGCACATATTAAAGGGTTGAACACTAAAAAGGCTCCAGGTGAAAATGGATTGGACAACTTTACACTTAAGGCTATGCCGCTAAAAGCTGTGTTATTTCTGGTCCTCATTTTTAATTCGGTGCTGAGATTGGGATATGTTTCAAAACAGTGGAAGAAGGCGACAATTTGCATGATTCATAACGCTGGCAAGAGCCTTTACACCTTAGATCCCCTAGCCTGCTACCCACTGTAACAAAGTTGTTTGAACGCAGTTTGCTGACACGGATCCTGGACTTCAAAGATGTGAAGCAAATAGTTCCTTCCTTTCAGTTTGGTTTTCGTAATTCCCACGGAACTCCAGAGCAGCTGAATATGTTGGTTAACTTTATTCTCGAAGGATTTGACGCGAAGGGGTACGTGGTGACAGCGTATCTTGACACAAGCAGGCTTTCGACCGAATTTTACACGACGGGCTGCTCAGTAAGCTCAAGAATCTCTTACCGCCTCAATTATTGTAAATCGTGCACAGCTACCTTGATAACAGGACCTTCTCAGTGGTACTGGATGGTGTGGCGTCTAGGATCAAGGCTATTTGCGCAGGTGTCCCCCAGGGTAGCATTTTGGGGCCAACACTCTATACCATGTTCACGCACGACACTGGCTCAGAGTACCGCTGGACGATCCTCAGGATCTGATCATTGCCACGTTTGCAGACGATACGGCCATCCTCGTCAGAAACAAGTGCATTTATGAAGCCACGGACACACTGCAGCACTACCTGCATATTTTTGAAGACTGGACATGACGATGGAACGATGGAATTTGCATTAACAAAAACAAATGTGTCAGCTGCTAGAATACCATTCAGGCTACAAATACCTAAAATTGCAATAAATTGTCCTTGAGAAATAAGGTGCATGCAGGTGTATGTAATTTTTATTTTTTTTTTATTTCCTATATGTCGTGTACATATGTCTTTACTTTTTATTAAGACTATTAGTACATAGTTTAAACGTTATTTTAGGGTTATAGCTAACTTATGTGAGCAGATCACAAAAGGTGTATGGAATGGCAGCAAAATCAAATATCACGAAGGTCCTGCAAGTACTGCAAGCCACGACATTGTGTATGCTTACTGGTGCCCCGTGGTTCATCCGAATGGCGGACCTTGAGAAGGACTTAAAAATACCGAAAATTTACGATGTGATTAATCGTCAGGCTAAATAATATATGGAGAGGTTGAAAAATAATCTAAATAAACTAGCAAGGCGCCTTCTAAAATGACGCAGATTTATATATAGGGTGCGTTTGGGCGGCGAGACGGCTGAGAAGATCGCACCCTGTCGACCACCGTAATTGATCCTTTTAATATTATTATATCCACTAATCTATATCCCCACTTACTAATTTAAGTTGTTTTGTTAATTTATGTTTATACAGTTCAATTTAAGTTGTTTTTATAATAACAGAAAAATTAAATATTAGGGGGAAAAAAAAATAATCGTCCGTGTTACTCACACATGCTTTAATTGAGCAACAAACACATTGTGGCAGCAGAATTACGATTCAAATGTATGATTCAGTTATACACACAGAGCCACTTTTGAACCAATGTGGCAACGTCAATCGAATACATTCTTCACCAGTGATGCCATAAATCACCGAAATGCATTTTTGATTGCGATTTTTCATTCACAGTGTAGTAAAATTTTCGAAACCAATTTTCGATTTCGATTTTTCATGCCCACTGAAATATCAGTGTTAATGAAATATTACTCATCCCTCCTGCGCTCCTTCACTCGCTTGTGCTTGTTTCTATACGTCGACGAAAATGGACTCTGAGCGGCCGGAAATCTTCTTGATAAAAAAAACCCTAAGACGAATTGAAAATTGTGATGACTTAAATAAATATCAAGTTTTAAAAACATTGCGCAATGTCCGAGCAAAGTTGGAATCTGTAATACAAAACCGTCGGAAGATTGTCAAGGTCAAGGAAGGGTAAGAATGAGACACGATTCAAACCAAACGTACGCGTTTTTAAGTAAACTTTTTTAACGCCTTTCAGAAAAGCAACTTGCCCATTCTGCCGCAAGAAACAAACGCACTGTTTTCGGCACAGCATTCACTGCAAGAAGCGCAAGGCAAACGAAAAAGTTTTCAGCGAAAAGTGCAAATTGTGCAAAAACAAAGTGTCAAATTTAGCGAAACACTTGCCATATTGCATCAAGGTGCGTGAAGGTTTGTTAAACATGTCAGTGCAGCTTACGAGTCCATCCAAATTTGATATCAAATCTTTTTCAGCTAAACGCAAGATGGGCAAGTTGTGAGGATGTGATCGCCCAGCCAAACAAACTATTTAACTACATTTTTTTTATAGTTTTGCATACTGTTTTCACTGTAACCTGTAAGGAATTCAACAATCAAGCAAAGAAAATTCAGCAAAGAAAAGGTATTATTTCACACAAGTGGCAACAAGCAAGGACGTTGTCCTGTTACAGAACAAGCAAGGAATGTAGCTGAAGATGAAACATTAATGTTTCTGTTCATTCAGTTTGCAAATATTTCGCTTTGACTACAGAAAAACTAAATTAACAAGGGTAGTATCTTCTTGCCATATTGTTGTTGTATTATTTCTTCGAAGCTACATATGTATGTATGTTTACTCGTAGCTTGTTTTATGCATTGCATACATATGTGCGCATGAATGTACATTTCTCATATGCGCCTTGCGTTTGTGCCATTCCAAAAAGCTTTTCATTTACAAGAAGTTGTTGACGTTTTAATGACCTAATTTTTGTTGTTGTTCGTCCTATTGTTGTTGCTATTGTTGTTGTGTGACAGTGTCTTTTGCACACATATCTGCCTACTTTTAAGCCTGCCCGCTTGTCTAATTCGCCGTTGTATTGCAATCTTTTTCTGAGAGTTGCTGCCAAGAGTAATTAACAAAGTATAAACAAGCACAACTGAGTGGTGTGCACTTCAGCCAGGCTAACATATATAAAGGCACATGCACACACACAGCCATACAACGAAACATAAGAAACAAATAGCTCATAGCCTCATACCCATTCACTAGGTAGTCTTACCTTGTCCTTTGTTGCTGAACAGCATAGCCGCTCTTTGTCTGCTTAATGTTATGTTTTTTTTTTTTTTATATTTTAACGAATATATATATCTCAAGCAGATATATAGATTTATATATATAGATCAATCAATTTATTAGGAAGCAAGTTATACATGCGCGCCGTGCTAGCTGTTCGCTGAGGCGGCTTTCCCAGCATTCTAAAGTGCTACGATGCCGGTCAAGCACAATTGTTATTATGCTAATTTGAGTGGTTGAAATTCATTTTAATAAACATAAACTAATCTGTTTATATAAAACAAAGCAGAGCAAACTTACGCCGTCGTACAATTCCAATCAAACGGAAGAAGAAAGTGCTACAGCAAATGAGCTAATCAGACAAAGGATGACACAATTATACAAATTATCTATTCATCTTTGTTTTTCTAAACTGGACTGAACCACAGCGAAGCGAATGTCACCCATGGTCATAAAAATGGGCTATATGAACTACTGAGATTTTCAGTTTTGTTGCATTCACAGCTGAAAAAGCGTACGTGGACAGACAAGATTAGTTATAATAAAAATGAAACAAACAAAAATAGTTATACTGTTCATGCACAAGTGCAAGAAATATTCCACTTTTATCTAAAAAAGTGCATTCGTTATGCCAACAATAAATACTAGATTTTTAAGGTATGCTACCTTAGCTCCTTCTTCGAGGACTGAAATCAAAGCCCTTCGTAAAGTTAGCAAGCTGATCATGCAGCTCTATGAAGTCCATGCAGAAAGTCCATTTTGAAGATTACTTTTGCAGCTTCGGAGAGGAATACGACATCATCTTCGACAGTTGTAATGCATACAAGCCGCCGCTTGAGCGCTTCTTGCTCAAATTTCAAAGATACATTAAGAAGTGCTACACTTGTAAAATAGGATGTTTTCCCCTATACTACTGGGTCGGGTTGATTCTAGCCGCATATTCCGCGGTAGCTTGCACATCGCAAAATTAACTACCAAACATTTGATTCTTCTATTATTTTGCAGTTCAAAGGAGTGATAAAATGTATCCGAGGCCTCGTTTAAATTTCATTCCGATCCGTGTTGCTAGAGCCGGCAACCTGTGTCTCTCTGTTTGCGGTTAACTTTCTCGGATAATGCTCGTGTATGCTGTATTAAAGGTGAGTTTGGTTGGAAGTGTCGCTGAGAAACTCTGAGGTTCTAATGTTATGGTTCGCATTTTTATAGGTTTCGCCGAATTTATAGGTTTTCGTATTTGCTGCTTATGGACGTTATATTGTTCTATCTGCTGACTTTCAAAATTGTTTAAGACGCATTCATTTTGCTAAATAAATTTGTTAATGATATCTTACGAGTATGTTACGCTCATTGCACCAACTGAGACTGTGGGGGCTTTGTTTTGAGGGTGAGTATTAATGAAGTGTAATACTTTAGTTTTGGAATTACGGTTTTATTAATCACATGTTTGATTATTAAGGATCGCAAACCAGGCTTTGTGCAGTGATTAAGTCTCATTGAAACTGCCTTGAGTACGTCATTTCTACCACAATAGGCCACTGCCCAGGTTTAGACTGCAGAATGTATATATTACTACTGGAGCACCGGTCAGCCTAATGTTAGTGATAAGAAAGAAAGATAGTGCTATAGAAATATTTCTATAAATTGAAAATAATGCGCTTAAAGGGTTTTGACAAACTGTAGATAGACCTGAAACATAAAAACCAACAACAACAAATTGTAATTTTGAACAGCCAATTGTTCACAAGTATTGGATATACAGTAGATGCTCAGAAGAACTCGAAATGAATGCATTGAATACTCTTAAACGCTCTTAAAAATTTAACTTTCGGTTCTAATTTGATGTGACATGTGATAGAAAGTATTAAAAACAGAAATTACCAAAATGTGTATGTCTGTGGTTTTTGTGTGGACAAAAAGATGAGCTGAGGACAAAAAAGAGCTTCTTAAAATTCGAACTGCCCAAAAGCCAAATGGTTCTAATTTCTGAGCGTCTACTGCGTATTGAATACATGTAGGCATACTACTCACATTGTGGTCGACCACATCTTCCAGATGCTCGATTTCCACTCGCCGTCCTAATTCCAATAAGGGAGCAACATCGGCTTCGTCCAGAGTAAGTTCGCCATGGTAGATGAATTCGACAGCCATTCTAATGTGTTTAATGTCAGCCCCGGTAATTTGAAAGTGTGTGTACCTGCATCGGATTGAAAGCTTTCGCGAAAGATAGGGCCACTCTTACTGAGTATAAGCTAAAGTAGACAGCCATAAAATTCAGAGATTGCATTAGTATATGTGTGAAGTGGTATAAGGGGAAAGGCGAAGTGCCCTGACGAAAGCAGCCGGGCCGTTGTCGCCGTATATTTTGCCATCTGTTAAATGGCCTGTGGGAAAGGAACGTTTGTGATATATGTATGTATTTTATATTAGGCACTCCTGAATAAAGGGCCCACATACCTGATTGAAAACGGAATCGTCGCTATCTCTCCAAGAGGGGCCAATAAAATAACTTGGGATTCAGACATCTTACTAGCCACACTTGAGCCACAACTTTGTTCTTCACCAAAAAACTTTTCCAGTGTTTCTTCTTCTTATAAATCAATGGATACAATGGATACATAAAAATTGTAAATGATAATAAAATAAATTGAACATAACAGTTCAGTGTTACACATATAATATAGTGTACAGTGTTGGGCATATAATACGTATAACACATATAACGTATTTACAGATGTACATACATACATATTTAAAAAGAATCGCACAATCCCGTTTGTGAGTGTCGCCAAAAGATTATAATTTTAAAAAAATACAAAAACGTATGTACAAAGGAAATTGGCGCAGGGCTCGCTGGGCCTGCTCCAGCGTTTGAGCAACAAAGTCATATACCCCCCACCATCACAAGGTTGTGGCCGTCGCATCACGATGGCGGACCTTAATGACATCCTCACATCTTCCGCTTATTAAATGCGTCAGATGACTCTGTAAGCACCTTAGCGAATATGCCTCTTCGCAATGCGGCGTCCGTCAGATGGAGAAGAAGCGAACTTGCTGGCCATACGCCCCGTTCGGGAACCGCCCAGAAACGTTCGACCCGGCCAGTCAGCAGAAACTCACAAAATATTGCCCGTTGGTCGATATTCTGACTGTCTAAAGATATGGAGTTGAATTTTAGTCGTGGGAACTCTGGACGCATGGGATTTGCGAACTAAGGTGGTCCTTATGTCGCTATTTTCCACCCCTGCTCCACTTTTGTACGAATTCCTCACTCGCTTCAATTCGCGTCTATAGCTTGTTCGCGGCACATTTATTTTTTTACTGGCCGGTGGCATTTCACAATTATTTCGCTCACGTCTGCTGGCAGCTGCAGGAAGGACCTAGAACACTTAACATCTATACTATAATACCCAACTAGTATCGCCGTCGAAATTCGACCGCCCGCGTGAATACAAAAAAAAGTTATTATAAAAATCGTGTCTTCGTATTAATATATGGATTAGTTTGCAAGGGGGTTTCCCTTACTAGTGATAAGTCAACTGCCTCTCGAAATCAGACCCTAAAACGTATAACTGTAATACGCCATCGTCTATACTAAAATTAGAAGGCGGTAGTGCTTGTTTGGGTGTTAGAGGTAATCTTCGAAACTACTCATGCGATTTTAAAATTTCACCAGTAGAATGCCACGTAATCACTGACTGCCATGGGCTATATCTATATTAGATTTTTTCAAAGGAAAATATAATTCTTAGGGTTAAATTTTTGCAAAATCACGCAAGTCCAAGCACAAAAAGTTTCATAAGTTTTTTCGTTGTTTCGAATAGAGCTCGATCTGGGTAGGACACACTTGTATTTCGATAAAAGGATCCCGTGGAATAATTTTAAATATTACTGCATACTAGGCGAGCGAAGTCGCGAGCGGAAGCTTGCTTGAAATAATTCCGCTGTCAATAATGGTCATTGCTCTAGGTCGTTTATCTTGATCTAAATTCTCTATCAATAATAAATGTATAATTAAACAAAAAAATAAATTTAAAAAATACCAACTAAGAAAACTAATTTTAACATATCATACTTTACATTTACTTGTTCGTCAGCACAAATAATTCTTCATTCTTCAGTCAGTTTCCCACGTAAAGAACAAATAAAATCAACAACAACTTCGCATGCATTGAAAATTGAGATAAAAGAGCAGAGCAGATCGATGGTAACAAGTGTGACACTAGTTAACCCATAAAAAAAGGAAACAGAGGAGAACTTCTCCAAAAATAGAAACTCGCAAGCGCGCAGAGAATAAACCGCAAGAGACAAAGGTTGCCGCTTTTGAATCACTTATATATTTTAGTTATATAAAATTTAGAGTTATATAATATTTTTTTTTTTTATTTTCCCAAAAGCAGAGTACATTGTCTATTATAGAAAAATAAATCGACTATTGTACAGATTAATATTTAGGACAACTGGGTGAATTTCAATTTTACAATCAGTTTGTAAAGTCGTGTTGTGACTGGAATTTAACAATACATGTATTTTAACAATAAATAAACAATTAAAGATAACACCAATTAACAATTATTAATTGGTAGTAATGTGTTATGTTTGGTTTGGTATTTTCTGCTTAAATTGATTATTTCCTCATCTACTGTCGCAATTCTTAGGTCTCGATGGAGGTCCGTGTTGGTGATATACCATTGGGCTTTGGTGATGGTGCGAATAATTTTTGATTGTTGCCTCTGGATTAGCTTTATATTTGATTTTTTGGCAACTTCCCATATTTCGGCTCCATATGTCCAAATTGGTTTAATAATTGTCTTATAGATTAGGAGCTTGTTTTCAAGTGAGATGTTTGCATTTGGTTTGAGCAGCCAGTGCAGTTGTCTTACTTTCATTTTGATTTGGTCACGCTTTTTTGTATATGGTGTTTCCAGTTTAGTTTACTGTCAATATATAATCCTAAGTACTTGGCTTCTTTTTGAATGGTTACGTCGTCTCCGTCAATATTTATATGGATTGGTGTGAATCTAGTCTTAGTAGTGTATATAACTTGTACTGTTTTGTTTTTTCTTATTTTAATATGCCACTTTCTAAGCCAGTCAAGTGTTTTATTAGTCTACTTGCAACATGGATGTTGCAGTATTTATGTTTTTATGAGCACTTAGGAGTATTGTGTCATCGGCGAAAGTTGCAATGTTTTACTTTTCGTTTAGTTAAATTTGAAGTGCGAGAGTAGATGACAAATCGACTTAACACTTCGAATTCAGTTGACAGTTGATATAATATTTGACGAGTATATTAATTGGTATATTTTATATTTAGTCCACTCTGAAACACTAAACCATACAGTTGTTTTTATGGGTCATGTTATATTAAATAAAGCAAAGAAACACCGATTTCATTTTGGTTATACTGGAACTTTAGCTTTGTATAATCTATACTGCTGATTAGTATCACTAGGCTAAGGCTGAAATAAAGTTGCTGCCAAGAAATGGTAGTACCTCTCATGGTAGGGATCCGAAGCCATAAGCGAGTCACGGAATTGAACTTGTGGACTCCAAGTTTATACTCTGCTCTTTCGTATATTTTCCAAGAGATTTATTTTATGTCCACATGAATGAAAGTTGAAATTCCATAGGACTTTTCATAACAGCTGACCTACATACATATGTATGTAAATGAAAAAAATGATATCGATTTATCATGGAAAAGTAAGTCATAACCATTTTAGCTTTTTTGCATTCAAATAAAATATTTTCGGAAATCAAATCAAAAAATTCACAAAAATTTTATTTGGAATCTAAAAATAAAAAGTCAAAAAACAAAAATAAAATAACAATGAACTCCTGCGAAATGTCAGCCGTCTGCTGCAAATGCCACGAAACCATCAAGCATCGCGTTGTCCATGCGATGGGGAAAACCTGGCATCCACGTCATTTTACTTGTAGCGGCTGTCAGAAGCCGATACAAGGGAACGCGTACAACGTTGTCAAGAACGCGCCCATCTGCTCAAATTGCTATCAGTGCAACCACGTCGAGGAATGCTGCTGTTGCGAGAAGCCAATACGTGAGCGCGTCATCAGCGCGGCCGGCGGAAAGTGGCACGAGAAATGTTTCTGCTGCAACACCTGTGGAACACCGTTAGCTGAGCGCCTCTTCTACGACATGAACGGCTACGTTTTCTGTGAAGATGACTTCCATGCGCACTTTTCGGCGCGCTGTGCCGGCTGCAACAATCCGATCGTTGATAATGCGATCGTTGCCTTAAACACAAAGTGGCATTGCCATTGCTTTAAATGTGTCCGTTGTAGCGAGGTCATCAAGCCCGGCAAGTTTGCAATCCAAGAGGGACGGCCGGTGTGCACCAACTGTGCGCAAAAACAAGTAAAGGTTCCGCTGCTGAATAAAAGTCGTCGTCGGCAAGCGAAACCCCAATAAATGGCGCTTTTCTGAGGACGGCGTATATGGCACTACCAGCACTTCTTCATTATTTTCTCTTATATGCAATTTCATTTGTTCAAATAACTAAATTATTAATTTGAAGAGTTTATGACCAAAAAATAAAAAAATATATAAACAAAAGAAATAGTCTCCAAGGCTGTATTTTTTTTTTATTATCGACAATCAGACATGAAAACCAGCTGTGCTCCTTCGCCGTTCTACCACTGCTACCACACATCGAATGGAGAGTATCAACTTCATATCAGCTATATACTCGTATATAATATATATGTACATAAATAGTCGTACTTATTCTATAGTTTCCGTTGCTGCACATTTCTTTTAAATTGAGTTGAGAACTTCCAGAAGAGTTACCGCCTCGCAAAACTTTATTTGGCTGCCCTCGTCGTGCCCGCTTTTCAAGTGTCTCCTGCTCAGCGCATTCTTAATAAAACTATTTTTTCCACCATCACATTTTGTGTGTTTATGTGTGGGACCGGAGTGTGAAAGTTACTTATTGTTTACAAATTTAACGAGGCGCGTGGAAAAGTCAGTGAAAACTGAACAAGTTTTGCACATTTTTGAATAAACTACAAAACCGAAGTAGAGTAGCAAATAGAGAATGGGGTTATAAATTGTTGTATATGCTCCTTACTTGAGGCTCTACGACTATTGGGAGCAAATATGCGCACGATATGGAGCAAACGATATCGCATGAGAGAATGAATGAAATGATGTTCGCTAATGGACAATGTTTTAGTCAGCAATCAGGCCTAGTATCCACAACGAAGAATCCCTTAATTGGGTTACAAGCATTCCCATTAGACATCAACGCCAACTAGGTGGACATTCTTGTTTGGCAGATTGAGGGACAGTTTTATTAGATGGACATCCTCATCAACACCTGCAAAAGTCATACATCTTCCTTTTTTTCACCAACAACTTTTTAATGGAAAGAATCTTATAAGCATGATATTCCTGTTAAACAAATAACCCTGTTAAGCGTACATGCTTTAATTTCAACTTCATCCTTCTTAATTGTTTTACATTCGTCACCATGATCCTAACTTGAGCATCTCGTATAGCGTCCAGGACACGAGCTCTAGAAAATTGTTTCTTTGTTCCTTACGCTGCTATTGAGAATATAAGAGCTGCAGTTGCTCAAGACAGTGTGTTGAGACCGATCCGTGTAGGCACGCTCTACACGGCGGACCTTCCTATCTTGACACACAAAAAACTCTCTATAGCAATATATGCGGATGATACTATCCTGATGGTGAATGATAGCGATCTGGCTTAGTGCAGAGCAGTTGGGTTTCATTAAGTCTTGCCTAAAGAGGTGAAACATCTGCATCAATGCAGAGAAATCCGCATCAGCCACCTTCAACCTGAACCGCTTGACATGCCCTGTCGTTTTTATCAAAGTTGACGCCGTTCCAATAAGTATCTGGGACCAACGCTGGTCTACAAGACCATACTGACCAAACCGGTACCGATTTACGGTACACAGCTTTGGGGCATGCCAACTAACCTGGGAATTTTACAGAGTTTTCAGGCCAAGCTACTGCGGACCAACGTAGGTGCACCGTGGTATGTCCGGAACTCTGTTATCCATCGAGTCTTTAAGATCCCTAAAGTCAAAGGAAAAATCGTCCCCTTATTAAATTGGGGAGCCATGTGAAGCACCTAGCAATCAACAGCAGATAACATCCCTGCCTGAAAAGAAAACTTTTTGTTGCACATGTAAATTTAAACGCCGGATATCTTCTGTTGATAGTATAGAAATAAAATCCTGGTTAGTTAAAGACAGTTTCTGTCCTAAAATTTGAGAGAAAGTGCATATACCAATAGGCGTTGGTCGATCCTACTTCTTGAGCGGCAATCTGAGGGTGAGTGCCTGCGCAAATAGCTTTCACTTCAGTTCTACAGCTTGCCAAAATGATGAGATATTTTGTAGGTGTGTTTAGTACATATGCATTTTAGCTTTAAAGTAACGAAATCGTGCGGTTATCTGACATTATCACAGCTCGCCAGTCATCAAGACTTCATCAAGATGAAAACTTTTGTTGCGGGAAAATAGAGAAAAAATCGAGAAAACTTTTTGACGACAAGACGCATACATTTTGTAGATAATTTGGAATACTTGAAGCGTAAAGTATGAAATATGCAGCCAAATAGAAACGCGCAGCACCAAATTAACTTCTTCAATCTTACGGTCGTTGTATCTGTCTAACTATCCGTGTATCTGTCTATCTGTCGCTATGTCTCGCTAGTTGTGTTCGCAGGAGTCGTCATCATGTGTCATTTTTCTTCAAGCTCTAGTCCTACACTCACATGAGATACGTGATAAAATTAAATGTGCATGTCTTGTGTGGTCTTGTTTGGTTTGAGTTGTTCGTTACCACTTGAAAACGGCAGTTAAATGAAGTTTCTGCCTTTGATGATGCCGAACTGAGGCTGAAGCAAAGTTGAGTTGAGTTTATCCAAGCCAGCGATCCATGCTGCTCAAGGATTTCAGCTTGAGTAGAGCATTTCTGCTTTGTATGTGTGTATGTATGTATGTATGTATGTATGCATGTATTGTATGCGTATATGTGTGTGTGTGTGTGTGAAATGCAAAGGCCAAAATAGAGTTTTCTTAAATACAAAACAATTATTGGAGTTTCTTGCTAAGTTGCTGGCAAGTTGCTTTCCCCGCTCGACTGACTCGTCGTCAGTGTTACGACGTCGTCAGCCGTCTGCATTTGTGCCACTTTGAAATGAGTTGAGCTATACGAAATTAACACACAAGTTTATGATCAAACTTCTATCTATATGATAGCCTGACTTTTAATCACTGACACAAACGCACATATACTTGCATATACAATCTTATCTGTAGATACGTGGCTGTTTGTGCACTAATTAAAGGCAGGTGAGTTGACATTTATATGGTAGTTTGAGTAGGTTTAACTTTGTTAGTTAATTTGAAATGTAGGGTTTCCATTTGCCGAGCTCGAGCTCGAGCTCGATTGAGTCTATGATGTCTTAATATACTGCATAAACTTAAGATTGATACAGGCAAACATTTCTAATAGACAAACTCTCGAAATGGATCGACTGAGGTAAAAAACACGATGTAAATTAATCGTGAAAATTTGTATGAAACGTGTAATGCTATCGGCCAAGGAAGAAATATACAGCGAATCTCGAATATTTTGAGGGTGGTTAGTTTGGCGGTACTGGAATTTGACATTGTGCCTTAGAAAATTATTGAATAACGCAAACAAACGGGCGGTGCTTCCGCCCCCCGTTGACGACGATGCAGCAAAGTCCAAACTTAACCTAACGGATTCTTTGATATTTTACCTATCGAGTGATGTAATTAAACTTTAGATATAGCTGATAGATATATAGCTACAACACCAAACTGTATCGCACTTCATTGTTGTGCTCACTATTGTGAGCATCTATAGCAAAACAAATCAAACCAAAACAGTGAGTGAATTCCATCAGTACAAGTATGTATACTATAATGAAATCAATACTCAATAGACAAGTTGGCGAAAAACCGCGACAACAATACAGTGCTGTAAGCAAACTACACTCGCAAAGTTCCAAAATAGTTCAGCATAGCATAATAGACTTTGTAAGCCAAGTCCAAGTCGAAGGTTAGAGCTTGTAATCCTTACTCGATGATAAACAATGCTTGTAGAATAACAAAAGCCCCACATAAATACCCAACAATTTGAATGTGAATTCGGCACAAAATGCCACGATATAAGGACAAGGTTTACACCATTAGTCAATCGTAACCGTCCCCTAAATACGTGTATGTACTTTGCTAGATGCATTTTCAATGAGACCGGATAATTCAAGCGAACAAATGCAACCCCGAAACGAATTGAATCCGACCGACATTCAGAAACATTTATAGAAGAAACAGAGAAACGATGCAAACCACAAAAATAGCAATGCAGTTGATTTGCTTTGTTGTCTGTCGGCCATTTTGACTGTCTATCTGACTGTGTGTGCATGTGTATCTCTGTCTGTATGTCCTGTATATCCTTCATTCATTGCTTGCCACCATTCACTGCACGCTACGATAATTGCCACAAAGGACATACATACCAAATGGCACACAGGCAGGCTAACTACTATACAATACCTGAGCCCAACTAACAGGATGGTTGACTGGGCGAATGGTTTGGTTGAATGGTAGTCAATATCGTAGCCAGCCGCTCAAATGAGACGGCCTGACGCAGTAGCAACTAACAAACAAACAAACAAACAAACAAACAAACAAGCAGCAACAAAGACACGCGAATCTAATCGCTGCACATCGGATGGTCTCACATTGCGTTGCATGGCACATTGTGTTGAATCGAATTGATGATAGACAAGTAAATAGACTCAAAAGAATACCGCAAGAAAGTTTATTTAAGCGCATTCAAGTGTTGTTGTTATTGTTGTTGTTATTGTTGTTGTTATTGTTAGTTTTGTGTACGCTCCTATATTTGTTTTGTTGCATGAATCGATTTCATTGCAACGCAATGCAGTCAATAAACAAACAAGCCAACACCAAATTCGAATTGAGTATTGTCTGAATAAGTCGATTGCCACCCACACCAACCGGGCGCGCACATGCACATCTTTTTGTGGTTTTGCTTATTTGTGTTGTTTGTGTTGTTGTCATTGCTATTGTACTTGCCAAAAGCAATTTTATTGGTCAAGCTCTGAGCAGCTGGAAGTCATTCGTAAAATGAGAGTTCATAAGTCATATGAAATTGTGGGCTGATTCAAATTTTGATGAAACAAAACAGGTTGAACTTTTATACAAAACAAAAAATTTGCTCTAAATCTGAATTTGAGGGCGTATGTCAAGAAATGCTTATTATATAAGTGAAGGGTTTTTTTCTGCAGTTCACTCGCGAAACTGCAGCGAAACCTTCAGCTGCGAGCAAGTATGAGTTCCCGAGTACGCGGTTAAGGACAGTGAAAGTAATGGAATTTCAAATCACTGAAGAGAATCAACCCATGCAGCAAAATACATAGCTTCAATAGAGCAAATTTCTGGCTGTTATTCGCCATTGAAATACTTGACTTTTGTACTTAGTTTCAATTTTTAGTTGCTTCTCTAATACCAGAAAGTGCAGAACAACCTGTGGCGGGCTACGCTAGTAATCTAAATAATTGGGGAAAAGAATGTATTTATTTCTATGAATTATAATAGCAAAGTCTTAGCGACGTGCACACAAATGCAAGAATGGAATTCGCTCGCTCCATGAATACAAATATGATACGAGAGAAGAGCAAAAACGCATAAACACTCATTCTGTACTCTACATAGGCACAAGCCAATGTCAATCCCCTATACGTCTCTTAAACGTCGGCATCTTGAACTCCGTTTCTTATTTAATTTTTGTTTTTTTAATTTTTTTCTTTAATCTTTAAAATTTAACAAACGACAAAAAATTTAATTTAACAAAACGAGTTTCTGATAATTTTGTTATTGAATTAGACAGCAATTACTTCAAATACCAACGTTGTTTAGTTGGTACTCTAGTCCTTCTTCGATTTACCACTCGAATTAGAAGGCCACTTAAAGTAATCAGCCACTTCTGTTTCTATTTTAGTGTATATCTGGATGCTATATTCTACGATATTCTTTAAGGCCATCTTCAAATCTTCAATATGGTGGCTGTCAATCCAAAGCTTCGGGACAGATCCTGTCATTTCAGTCAAATACTTCATTGAAGAATGAAATATGCCGTCATTAGAATCAGCAACCATCATTTTGTTTTCCTCTTGGTCTTCGATTTTACACATCATTAGTACTTCATTCTGGTCCAAAATAGCTTCGACGTTGCATACAAACTTCTTATGAGAGAGTGTTTGATAACCACACACCTTACCATTCAGAACTATAATTATTCCGAATACACACAAAATCAAATTCAAATTATACATTTTTTAAGCTAATTTCTTGACTGATTTTCTCTGAATCTTCGAAGACAAATGTTATCAGAGCTCACCAGCGTCTGTATGCTCTCTTTTAATATGATTAAATGGAAACTATTTTTGACAGCACTTGCAAAGCAATGAGTTTTGATGATTTAAATTCAATCAACTCGGAACTCACATAAGACGTTTTTCGAATAATATTTTCATAAGCAAATCGATGGGAAGCTGGGAAATCGATGGAAAGGTTTAAAGGTAGTGTTGGAAAATTCTATTCAAATTCAATTCAATTCGCTTCGGTTAACTGCAATTCCATTTAATTGATGATTCCAAAGTCCTGTTTTGTGCACAGCGACGAGTTTCACACTCAGTAAACCGTGAGTAAGCCACATTCATCTTTTGCAGCAGTCACAACAAAAACAACAACAACAACAACAACAACGACATCAACAACTTAAAACTTTTATAGTTACTCCAAATAAAAAAGAAAAAACTTTAATTAATTCAAAGCGATCTTTGAATTTTTGGTTTCGCTTGGCCAATCAATTGAAATCAGCGTCCTTCTTTCACTGGGCGTGTGAAATACGAACGGGATTAGTTGGAAGTGAATTCTAAAGCTGAAAGATGGCGCGAATATAGATCGGAAAACTTGCAAAAACTTACGCGTAACACATACTCAAAGAATTAATTTATTTTATTTATTATAGAAGTGGAATGAGAGGCTATTCAAAGCAAACAATACAAAACGGCAACGCTTAAGGGCAGATGATGCTTGGCTGAGTTAGCAATGCAGCTCCATTGACTGAAGCAGTCAAATATATTGTGAATATTGTATACTCCTTGATCGCACCACATACACTCAACTATCTTATTACATGGTCTCTTTTACACGATTTTGAATACGGTTTACAAATTTCACAAATACAATTTTTTTCCACGAATTTTTTGATGTTGCAGGAATTCAAAGTACATCCTTATTGATCAGAGTATTCGAAATTCGAAAAGAATTAGTAAATGCATACGAAAATAAAATATAATTGAGGGACTATCCGAATTTTGTTTGTAAACGTTTTTATGCTCTTCACAGCTTCACACAACTAAGAGTATTACACCTTCGACATAGCCTATAATGCTGGAGAAACATAGATGTGTGCCAACCTCGACCATTAATTCTTCATTTTAATCAAAGCCGACTGTTGTGCCAGAATCTGATACTATTTTATTCTGCCTATGTTGTTCTGCCCTTTCCTGTATTTGCCAACAAAATAAAAATGCAATCAAATTACAAAACTCAAGTATATCAATGGTCACCAAAAAGTCAAACACTGGAAAATCAACGAGAAAATCGCAGCAGTAGACAGAGCACAGAAGCCAGCAACGCGCCGGGGCCCTGCTTGTATTTTATAATAGGCAATGTACTCATCTAATGAGACATAAAATAAATTAATTATTTCAGGCTTATTATTTGACACTACTAAATTTGGTAACTCAAAATATTTCATATGATAAGAAAGTACACTGTTTACGTATCGTCCAGCCCTGATGCATGCTCTTACAGAGCTAGCTGCTCTTCTCACAGATGAGTGGGATCGGTTTTGTTCCCAACCCATTTTGGCATTAAAATCTCCAAGGAAAATCTTAATGTGATGGGTCGGACAGCGGTCATAGCGCGGGCATAGCGCTCGAATTTCGTGCAGAAAGCCTCTTTGATCACATCGTTTATTTTTTCTGTAGGTGCATGCACACAGCTTAGGCTAATATAAAAATACTTCGCTTTCATTCGCATTGTCGCAAGTCGGTCACTCGCTTTTGTTAACCGAGAAACTAGGGACCTAATCCTGGGCCCGACCACAATGCCAAAACCAAACATATATTGTCTCGGCTGACATCTATAGTACACGTCATAGCTTGCATGCTCTAAACAGCCCTGTCCTGTCCATCGCATTTCTTGTATAGCAGTGATATTAGCATTATATTTCTTTAGGGCGTTTACCTGCTGCACGGACGCACCTGCCCTATAAAGGGCGCGGACCTTCCAAGTGCATATTCTCAAATCTTTAGCCTTATTTCGTTTGCCATGGTCGCCAACTTAAAGATGGGTTTCTGTAACCATGGTAGGTTATAAGCCCTACGCCGAACCTCATATCAATTGGATTTCTTCGCCTTCTTAACTTAGCTGGAACCTAAGACGGCTGTCTTCTTGAGTGCTTGAAGTGTGCTTACTTGCAAGGATCGCTCTGGGCTTTGCCAAATTAGAGCCTATACAGACACTTTACCTTGTAGTTGCACCACCGATCTTGATAGTCATTATCTAGTTGACTTATTAACGCTGGTCCGCTCTGTATTACCACAAGAGCAGAGCAATTGCCAAAAAACCAACCAAACCAAACCAAACCAAACCAAACCAAACTTTCTTTGAGTGTCAATAAAGAGACATTTCACAGACATACTCGTAATATTTATGTAAATAACTCTGTCTCAGTGCGTGGGGGTTATGAAGTGATTTACAGCTGATTGTTTTCAGCACTGCGAGTAATACGACGAAGTAAATTTGAATAAGCCACACGACATTCACTCTTGGTGAAGACAGGAGCAACCACAGCAGCAACGACTCCATAAGTCAGACTATATAAATCTCTTTGAAGGTTCACAGCACGTTGCCGACTATCAAGCAGCACAGGAAAATATAGTGGTATAGTGTAGCTTGGGGCTCAAACGACGACCACATCGGTATCATAAAGTAAATAACAAAAATTATTATTAACATCAACAGACAACACAAGCGAACGAAAAGCAACGAGCAACGAGCCACTATGGCAACGAGCGACGTTGGCAACATCGTTGCCTTTGCAAGGCAGCTAAAGGCATACGACATGCGGCCGCCAGCAACAGGCAAGACGACGACAGCACCGACGCTGTTAGCGATAAGGACGAGCACAGGCAGCCGCACGACTGCCCGGCTGTGGCATGTGCACAAACAACATTATCCGCAAAGTGGATTCAAGTGAAATAAATGACAAACTTTATGTCAATAAGCGCCCAGTGATGGTGATCTAAAAAGTCGACGAATTTTGAGTCGTTAACAGCAGCTACGATATAATAAGAGGCAAGAGCTGCATGGCTAGCAGTAGCTTACAGAATGGAAAAGGATTTCGTGATTGTATTTTTTTCTCTCTCTCTATTTGTGCAAATGAAATGTTAATCGCTTTTAAATACATACGTGTTGGTGATTGAAAATTCTATTCAGCGTTTTCTCTATAAAGTTAGAAGATATAAAGGTGGTTTGTCTACCACGAAGCTTTACTCTCAGGAAGCAACTATACATTGACTTTGAAGCCATGAAGATTTTTCATGTTTTTATGTATGGTATGGCATGGTATTACGACCATAACCTGGCAGATTTTTTATTTGCAGTCTTCAGAATTATTGACGTACATGCAATTAATAGTGTAGCCTCATCAATAAATAAAATCTTAGCGTACAATTATCGTCGGTAGCATACAAAATCGCTTAATTTTTAGACTAAAATAAAATAGGATAAAATAAATAAATCCATTATTTTCACTGTCTTCTCCTTATGCGCTACATCCAAGTTGCAATGTGTATGTTTGGTTGGACTGTATAAATGGGTTTTCACTTACTTGGTCGTCGTTTTGCTGGTGGACTTGGCCGAGAGTGCGTTGATCTAAACGAAAAACACACACACACTCGAGCGACGTTTAAACAAATTTACATTTTTATTTGTTTTTTATTTTTTTTTTGTTTAAAAATTTTAATAATTCCAATCAAACATTAAAGAATGCTTACAAGGGATAGGCTGGATAACAGTGACAGTGAGAAGAAGAAATATACAAAAAAGACAACACATCTTCTTTTCGTTTCAGTATAGTTTTTAACTTTGGAAATTTATAACTTTATAATAACTATACGCGCATAGCACGGATTGCACGTTTTTAATTGACTGACTGCCGGGGCTCTTTCTTTTCCTCACAGTAGGCTGGCAGTTGATCAAGACGCCGGGCGCACTGTGTCTCGCTCTGCGAGAGTGAAGTTGTAATGAAGTAATGTCGAGTTAGCACTTCTAATGGTAATGTTCGAATACTGGCAAAGTTAGGTTTGGTATTTTCTACTCAAAACTCAGTACAATCTGCATAGGAGAAACCGAAGTATTAAGAGCACAATGGCAATAGCAGTTCTAGCATTAAAACGCAAAATGTCCCCTAAATAAATTAACATTTTTATAGTGTGATTCTGTGTTAGTTCCGATGAGTTTCTCATTGCACTTTAATCGCTTATAATCATTCTCTAGAACGGCAAGAAGATCTGTTTGTTCCGAGGATTTGCATATATGTGCATATATGGCTGTGGAATTAGTGTTAACAAAAAAAAAAAAAAGAGTAGAAATACGAGTTCACTTTAAAATATCCAGCAACTCGTATGTGAACTTCCTGCTGCCAGACATTAAAAACATAACTTTGTTTTAATTGTTATAAATGAAGCTCTGAAATTACTGAGTGGGGAAAATGAAAGAATGAAGAAGGAAAATTATTGAGTTTTTCGCTGCTGCTGCAGTTTTCAGAAAAGTAAAATGCTAATTTTTTGTTATGCAGTTTTTATTAAGATTTTTTTTTATAATTTTTCTTCTTCTTCTTCTTTACTTTGCTCGCATGCAATTTGAAGTTCCCTACGCTCTTCGTACGCCATTAAATAAAGGTGCTTAGCTTCAAGTTTCTTATGCAGAAAAATTTGTTTGAAAATATTTCAACCAGACGAGGATACTTTCGGTGGTTTTCCATTAGCAAAATAATTACAATGCATAATTTGCAAATATTTAGCAGAAGTGCAATTAGTAAGGATGGGAGCTTTTTGAATCATGGAACTTTCGCAATTCACTCGCCACAACTTCGTTTTCAGAGTATAGTATTTCTTGGTAGTTGTAAACATTTATGATAACTACAACAATATCAAAATAAAATAAAAATTATTTAAATTAAACTAAAAATGAGAACGTTAATAAAATTGCAAGTTTTCAACTTTTGGCATGGGCAAATATTATATTTTCATTTGCATTGATAACGTGGCTCACAAGGTCTCTTAGGTCACAAGGTCTTCCTTAGAAGAGCTACAGTGCGCGTACAGTGTGAGTTATGTGAGCACATTTACGACATCATTATATCTGAATTATTAGTCCGGCTTCCATTAGCTAGCTGACTTTGGCCATAAAATGGACAAGTGCAAAAGGCCAATGGACATTCGGCTGCTGGGTGTGAAAAACCAAAAAATAATCAATAAATTCTCATTAAACTAAAGCATTGAGACGCGAATGGGCGATTTCCAGAGCGCATTCATTCCCATACTCTATATTGCGTAATTTGTAGCGCAAACTATGAGTAAATTTGCTCTCTGGGGTGCATTTAAGGTGAGTGACATGTCCTGCGTTGCTCTGACTCTAGCCATTGCTGTTGCTACTGGGTGTAAATATTCCCTTCGTCTGTTGTCATTCCACAATAAACAAACGGAACGTGTGCTTTACGCGTGTTGTTACGGCGGGTGGTGGTCCTTGGCATTAGCAGCAATTCAATTATGCTTTGTGTATTTGTAATTTAATTGGATACACTTAGCACGAAATAAATATCAATTATCGGCGCTATGAATTATTTTGTATATTATGGCTTAGAGTGATGCGTGTGAACTGCTCAAGATCTGCTTGAGTATAAGTATAATGTGATGCTCGAAGTACGGGTACATCTTATTGGCCATTAGTAAAGGTTGAAACCTTCTTCGGTCACTTATTGCGTTGTCTTGTAAATGACAAGTTGCTTATTATTAACGGTGACATCAAATTAACACGACCTTTTTATGGGTCCGCTGGCTCAAAAATTTCTTTGGTTGTGCATCGTCTGCTTGCTTGTGACAAAAACAAAAATACGAGTACGCTGATCGACAACAAGACAAGCGATGTGGCTATACCCTGTATAAAGGATCCCGCTACAGTGGTTTTGGCAACGTGATGCCGTTACGACTCAGTGACACCACACCGCCTCTGTTGAGATGTATTCGTTTGCTTTTGCTTTTCTCTATTTTTTGTGTGCTTTAACGTGGCTATTTGCATACTGCATATCGTTTACAAATAAACTGACTGACTGACTGACGTACAGCCTAAAGCGTTGTTGTCTCATGTGCTGTCACTGACGGCCAAGTAGCAAATGAACACGCGCACAGTTATTGGCAAAACTTGAACTAACTAGACACATAGCATGCACACACTCATACTATTGTAAAGGTATATATATAACTATATACGTAGATTATGCACACGACAGTGTATGCAAATCATAGTGTAGAAAAAACGTATTGACAACCAATGATCTCAGTGGCAAGAAAGTCACGTGCAACGGCTTCCCAGCTAATCAGTCATCAGTCATCATTGTCGCTTCGTGTCATTTCTCACAAAAGTGCACGTTAGCAGAGCTCATCGTTCAATTCGATTTCTATCACACCAGTAGCAGGCAATCTAACATTCACTGATGTGTAAAATAAGTGACGGCATCATCACATTAGCTGCTCAGTCAGTTTTTCAGTGTACCAAGGCTGCACAGCGATTCCTAGTCGAATCCTTCTGGAGTTGTAGTATACGATTTAAGAAAGAAGCCACTCGAATTTTAACGAATTAGAATTTAGTTATGAAAGCGTAGCAAAAGAGCATCACTATCTGTTGGGCTTACTCTCTATAATCAAAGTGGGGCCTCTTCTGTAAAGTTCTTACAACCAACCTGCTATTAACCTTATGCAAAACGCTTTAAACGGTGCGTATTAAATCTGCTGACCCTTGATTTTTGTTTTGCGACAAGTGCTTTCCACATTGGTGAATAGCTGCCTTTATAACCATGCACACAGTACAAGCAAAACACCTACAAGCACTACAATCGACTTCAGCCACAAACACCACGAGTAGGCACAAACTGTGCACAGTTGACGCTGCAAGTGTATGGAACTGAAAGGTGTCAGCGTGGCTCGATTCGACTCAACTCGAATCACCTCAACCCGATTGGAGTCCAGACCGTGCTAAGCTGTGTGCGGCTATACATTCAACCACTCAAACCGGCAGTGGCGAGCACGCGCCTGGTCTCGCTCATTTGCGAATTCGTCTGCGCGCCATTCATTCTCTACAATGTTTGTGATTAATGTCATAATTATGCTGACACAATGTAATTTATAACTTCACACATTTGTTTAACTTTTTCGTTGTTGTGCATTATTATTTTTCTTTTTTTGTTTTATTCTTATTTTTACTATTATTCGTTGCAGACGGTCGCATCGCAACGACTCGCATGCAATTGGTCCGTGTACGAATGGGATCGAGCGAAAGTCAAACCGCACATACAACATACAACGCCGTTATTTTCTCGCCTCGTTTTCATGGCATTTTCACCACAAAACACACACACACACACACACACATATATACACAAAACCGCAGATTACGTAAAGAATGTCGCACAAATAAAAATGACTGCGAAAAGCGCCTGCTCACCGACCTAAATCCAGGAAAATAAAACGAGCAAAAAGACATTTTCATTTTCAACAATTGCAGCGAGAATTAATTACCAAATTTATTATGCTGCTGACGACATCGTCAACGACGGCCCTCAGCATGGTTGGGCTCCTGCATTGATATGGTGTGCTTGGAGCGCGTGGAATAGCGTCTCACAAAAGGGACAACTGCGAAAAAGAGCTTGGCGTGTGGGCGGGCTGGGTTGACATGAAAAAAAAAATTGAACGAAAAAAAAAATCATTGTTTAATATCAAAATTATAAATTTAATTGTGTTTAACTTCCACTTCTTTGCTGCATTGTTCTTTTGTGTTGCTGCTTTGAGGGGCTCTCGGCGTACGGCATTTTGTATGACCAGCCCCGGGAAAAGGTCTTTTCACAAAAAAAAAACAAAATTTATCTATATATATATGTCAAATTGAGAGTATGTCTGCCTGTTTGTATATCCGCTATAGACGCCGAAACCTCTTTGATAACATTTTCAGTGCAACTCTAAAATAGCCGGTCGAGTAATCATCTGAAAAAAATAAATAGATTGGTTTATTTGTATGAAATGAATATTGCTTCAACAGTTTGAGTTTGAAAATTATGACAAATTGGAAATCCAAAGGCTGTCAAAGAAAAATAAAAAAAACTTTGCTCGCAAAACGGTTTAATAATTTCAACCGGTGGCAAAATAATGCCACCAGAAAAATCATCAATTGGAAAAATCATCCGAAGCAAAGCGATAAAATAAAAATAGAGCACTTGAAACAGAAGAACAATGAGAATCTCGGCTTGGACAGCATGCCAAGAGGCAGCAACGCGTTGGATATCTGCTAATGTCTTATATGAATTAAACTTTTTTTTTATTTCTTTTTTTATAATTAGAGTATAACATTTAACGCAATAAACTGCATAACACATTTGTCGGGTTAAAAAATAATGACGTGAAAAAAATTTGACCTAGACTAAATTAAAAATAATGCTAACTGCGCCGGAAGGCTGATTCCTCCTTAAGGGGCGATCATGCGGGTGTAGCCTCTTCAGTCTACGCCTTGTTGAGATACGTGTGAGGGAGGAAGCTAGCGGATTTGGGTGCGATAAAAGTCTGTAGTGATAGCGGCAGCTGTGAGAATTAATCAGCTTCATAACACTTGGCACGGAGAGATCCCTGTGCAGCTGGTGGTTGCGGACGTACCAAGGGGCGCCCGTAAATCTTCTGACACGCCTGCACTCTTCTGATGTTGTAGTCGGCAGTAGTGCCGCAAATTTGTGTGGCGTAACGCTAAGCAGGTGCCACTACTTGCAGATAGATGAGCCTATAAATTAAACAAATTATTTATTTTTATTATAAAAAAAATATATATTCTTTTATCAGTAGTGCTTGCGCACTATACATGAGTCTGCTATAAACTCACTTATTATATGTGGAACAAACTACCGAGCTCGAAAAGTCTCTTTGATCAAACCTTGGCGCGTCTAGCGCTCTTAGTGAGGTTGCGCTGCAACGTGGAGATTTTATATAACAACGAAGAATCGTCTTCATTTAGGTTTCGCGTTACCGCTGGGAACCGAAAGGCTGCAGACATATCGTCAGCAAATATTGTGGGAAAGCCAACGAATGTTATGAGCAGAGAGTATAGATTCATGAATAAGTTCTCTCTGGTTTGAATCCACATCACGTGAGCACATCTAATTTTGTTGTTGTTGTTGTGTACCTTATCCTTACAGCAAGGTTTGAATAAAAAAAAAAAATATTCAAGAAACGCTTCGGATGCGGTTTTTTTTAGTTTTAATTATTGTCTAAAATATTAATTTTGCAATAAGAAGCATAGCGCGAATTGCTTGGTTTGTACGTTTCTGTGCTATTCATCTTCTTCATTTCGTTGTTTGTGTTTTTTTTGTTTTTAGCAATTTTGAAGCGGGTATCGGGACAATGGATTTTGTCAAAGATAGTGTCCATCGTTAGCTACGACTTTTTCCTATCCTTCGGGCAGCATATGGATTCTGCTTTGAAAAAATTCCTCGTCTTTTGCAGTTATACACAAATCGACCCATTTTTTGGCTACTTCGAAGTAAGTACACTTAATTATTGATCTTAAGCGAAAGGCATACAGCTTTCCTCTTATTATTTAAGAGATCTGACAATATTAGATTTTGCAGGGAGCGCCAACCATAAATTTAGACCGTCCCTCAAGCAAAAGTTGTACATTCTTCGAGGTCGTGAGACGAAACTTGAACTTTATGAAAGTATGAAACTACTGCCAATAAGAAAACTCTCTGTAAAGAGAAAGGCACATTGCGAATTAAAGTATAACATTTGTTTTAGGAACTAATTTCTTGTCAAAAACTTTTGCTGCACAATACAGAAAAGAAGAGAAGAAAATGTAGGCGAAAAAGAAGAAAGAGCTCCACAATACTACACAATGGTTGCCGTGTAATGCGTGTTGTTGTTTTTAATGTTGCAGTTCTCACTGCTCAACATATTCACGGTAGAGTGAGCCGCACACTGCACGCTACTTTCACTCTGACATGCTCATTGTTAACAAGGAAAATGACATTGCGACATGTGCCACTGACAACTTTTCATAAATGCATTTCAACGCATTTTGGAGCTGAGTTTATCAAACTCTACACCTATTTTTTTTTTCTTGTTTATTTATTATTTATTATTTATATTTTTATGTATTTATTTATTTATTTTTAACACAACCTGAAAAATGTAGAAATGTGGGAATATTCGGCATAAATAAGACTAAAAAATTAGGAATGCAACTGTCAAACGAAACGGATTAAGATTATTTTCTAAAGACTATAAAAATACACAAAAAAAATCACCAATAACAAAATCAACAACAACGAAAAGGACACGAAGAAAATTTTAGCGCAATGCAACGAAATTGAATTGCAACAGCAACAGCCACAGACAACAAGCAAGCGTAAAAAGCGTGTGTACTCATATCGTGGCCTCGAACACCGAGGCTACAGACGCACTTGTAGACGCTACAGCTGATGTCAGCCACAGGAGAATTGCTTCCTTCTAACAATGGCGATTGCAAAAAAGCTACTATCCCGTTCGCTCTTCACTTGATTGTCGACATAAGTCCCGTAGAACTAAGTAGTCACATTCAGGCAAAAGCTGCTGCTTTGCATTAAAGCGTCTATTACAATGAAGTGATAACAAATTTGTAATAGCTAAAGCAGAACTAAAGGAGAACGACCTGAGTGGCTGCTGTGCTGATTGGTGACTTTGTAACCGAACAGACGGCTCAACAGTGACACTCCTGTTGCAAACCACAAGCGAATCTTTGCTGTGATGAGAAGAAGGGCATACACAGTGAGAATTTCGAAAGAAGTTGTGTGAAAGAGTTCACATTATTTGCCTGTAGTAGTCCCTTTTCAGAATCTATATATAAATAAGCTAAGACATTTTTCTTACCGACACTTTACGCCTAAACTATATAACCGATTTCGACAAAAAATATACCATTTGACAGGTTTTCATTTGCATAAGTGAATCGTATACTTTGTAATAAAATTAATTTGGTATTGTGTGCTTAAAAACAGTTATAAGTTGTCACACATACAACTACAATACAATTTTACACACACTCTTTGAATGACACACCCTTCCATATTCACACAATTACCTTAACGCACGTGGTTACAAGGTGTACAATGACACACTACAATTCAATATTATTACGATTGTGATTGAATTTCAACTGCTGTGCGAATAGTAGTACTTTCAGAACCATCCATGTCTGTCACGATGTTCGTGTGAATGTCAACTACTGGACACAGTGCTTCGGTAGCACAGTGAGCCGCATGCTGTGCTGTCAACTCACATGCCAAGGATGCGAATACTAGTATGCTGAAACCTTCAGTTATCCCCAGTTATAGAAGCAAGGGATTACCTGTCTGATTCGGCCAGAATATATAAGCTTATTTCCAGAACTTTGTTTTATATTTAAAGCGATATACGCCAGAAACGATCAACGATCAGCCGCCCTGTTTACTTGATCTGACATAATGCCACTTCTATCAGTTACCGAAATCTTATTTAGCCACTATGATGTACCCACTTTAAGTCCATTGAAGCCAAATTCTTCGAGCTTACTGCAGCAGATCTGAGCTAGTAAGCTATAGATAGGGTTCTAACAGTACGTGTGTAGTGCTGCAAAATCATAGCAAAATAGAATCAGAGACTTGAATTTAATAAAAGTGCTACGTTAGGGATTCGGCAAGTAATTTTTTAATGCGGCTGATGGTACTGCGAACCAGTATCCCCAAACTTGCTTCGAAACAAATATTCTGTATCCACTTTCAACCAAATTTTTTCTTCTGTACTTCGTTAAATCGCTTAAATAAGCACTTTCATCTTGTCTTGTCTTGTCTTCCTGTCTGTAATTAAAACAATCAATAATATTACAGCTACTTTCAGGTCCTCAACATGCACATTATATACAAGCAGCTGGCATACAGTGTCTCCCAAGAGACTGCATCGCAGCTGTGCGATTAAATATTATTATAATATTTTTATAATTTAATTATTCTTCAAAAACTCTTTCAAAAATAAAGTGCTGTGTCTCATAATACGCTACGACTTATTATCGATATCCCTTTACAAAATAAACTTCTTTGCCTCATAATACGATGCGATATTTCTTTTAACAATAAACTTGTCATATAATTACTGTACTAAAGCTTCCCTTCTACAATCTTTAATCTAATCGTCAGCAACGCTTGCGTTTTGGGCCTTTAGGCTTCCGCTTCCTTCCGCAGGCGCGTTTCCTCTTCTTGCATCCGGCTTTCCTCCTACGGGCAGGTTTCTTTTTCCTGTAAACGCGCTTTTTCCGTGTACATGCTTTACTCATACGAGACGATTTAGGTACGCAGCAGCAGTAGCCCTCGGGTTTTATTTCTTCATCTAACAGATCGGGGAAAGCCGCTTTATTTTCAAGAAATATGGAAAGACAATGTGAGGGAGCGAATGGTGTGAGTCTAGTGTGCCGTTACCAGTGGGAGAGCCAACTGATTGACGCCGCCGAGAAACATGGCTACCTCCTCAGAATTTTTGCTAATTTATGAAAATGTGGTTTACGTTGGCACTCATTTCAGACATTAAAAATATGCTTAGACTTCAAATCCAGGGGCCCTCGAACACGCAACCGACTTGTAAGAATCTATGGCGCTCACTTATTGAGAGATGTGATTGATAATCTGGCGAACATACGGCGCATGTTACTGCTGTCAACAGTTGGTTTTCAATACGATGTTAGTGAAGCCCTTAAATGATGTACATACATATAATCAACTCTTATGAACTGTACTCTAATATTCTGACTTTTAAGCTATCAAGGCAAATTCGCTCAGTATCGTGAACCCCCACGAAATCAGTATGGTCCACAGCTTCTAGTTATATTGATTTTGAATGTTTAACCATTTTAAGGATTTCCATGATTACGTTTGCGTTCGATTGAATTAAAATCAGCACTTTTTGCACTTAGGTATAAATAAATATTTTATATATACCGAGAAAAAACGGTCTCGTAATCGGAAAGAATTCGAAATCCGAACCCATCCAACAATTCAACATACCACGCACTTGCACTACTAGAAGCTTACCGCACAACTTGAGTACCAATCCTTCCACTCCACACAATTTGCCCTTCGCTCGTTTAGCAAACAAGCCGCAAATAAAACCAAAGCCGTTTGTAGGCAACAAGTTGCGCAACCTAATCGGATTCGAATTCAAGTCAGATTTTCTCTATTTTATAACCCAGCAACCAGCCGCCAACACAACACCCCGTCGAATTAATAGCGACCAAACGACCAAACGACCAAACACAATACAAAGGAGAGCCAAAACTACACAAAAACAGATATTTATGTAGGGGAGCGTCAATGGCGATAGTGATAGTATGACAGCTTCGACAGTGACAACAAAATAGTGGACAATGGTATTTATAGGCGTGGAATTCATGGTGATGAGCTTGGCCAATAATTATTAAGGCGGTTTGTCGAGACTGAGCCTGACTCGTACATATTGAAACGGCATAACAGACGTAACGAAATTTACGTTAAGTTAAACGAATAAGAGTATAATATCAAATTTCACGTGGCTGGGTGGGGGTGGGTGAATGGGGTAAAATATAAAATAGAAGCAAATGAAAAAGTGCTGAAAAGCATTCGTGCGTAAAGCTTTTGGGACAAAATAAACCTTTTATTGTCGCACCATTTAACCGACCGGACCACAACGAATCTGAAATTCAGCAGGCACACATGCGTGTGTGTGTGTTTGTGTGTGTGTGATATTCTTTGACATTATTTTTTTATACATACATATGTATACAGTTAAAGCATAACAACACACGACACGACATGATTTCGATTTCGGCCAAATGCCTTAGGATGAATCTTAATTGATCTCGTTGCGTTCGCTCTTTCTCTCTCTTTGTCTCTCACTCTCCTCCTAACATAAATACAGCAGCTAACATAACATCTACACCATTCAAAATATTTTCAGTCGCAGTTATGCGTACCACAGGCGTCATTCTTGTCTCACAAATAAACTTTTCCGTATGCTGTCGTTTCGTGCCTAACCGCACAGCATGGCAGGTCACAGCAGGGCAGTTCTCTCTGGGGCGACATAAAAACTTTGTCCTTCATTTACTAGCAACTGCAACTATTAAACTATTGCATGCGTGTAATTGTGTGCGTGCTTACATGTATGTAATGTCATGGTAGTTGTTGGATTTCATCAACGCTTGATTGAAACCAAATGCCAACACTTAGCCATGACTCGCTTCGAGTCCGAGCTTGCTCTCATTACGCTTCCACTCGTACTTGTATGTAGAACGCAATCCATTGAAATGTATCTCAACGTCGTTCATAACGTTCTCAGTTCACTAGTTGTTGTTATTGTTGTTGTTGTTGTTGTTATTGTTTCTGTTGGTGTTTGCTGGCCAAGTTTTGGTTTAGATTTTCAGTTGGCATTGATTCATTGCAGTAACACTCGCATAAATCTATAACAAATTAATGTGAATTCAAAGTTATGGAAATTCAGATGCTTTGGCTTTTTACCTGATTCGTTTTATGTAACTTCCCTTGCTCACCACATGTACAAAACTCAATTCAATGCATCTCTTACTGCGCCTTTGACCAACTGCATATTAATTTGCAATTCATTCATTCATATTGGCAAACAAATGAACCAATGAACCAATGAACCAATGAACCACCGAAAAAATGAAGCAAGTAAAACGTTATATCGTGATAGTGACTTATTAATACAAACTAGTGTTCGCCCAGAGTTTGAAATCCAACCACTATTACGAAATTACAATCCAATAACCAAGCCGCTTCAAATGAATGTTATATTTGACTGCATAGGGCTGTCAGCATATATGTACAAGCATTCTTCTGAAATTATTTATTCATATTATTAATAAAATATTTGATTATTTATTAATAAAAAGGTATGTGCCATTAAGAAATATTTAAGAAATGAAATTATTACATTTGTACTTTTAAAATTGTAAATGAAAATATTTTAAAAATGTTCTTCGCGCCAAAATTAATTTACGCGACAACTCCTCATAAACTAATACTTCTCTGTGACTGTCACTTGTCATATGTTTATTTGTTTACATTAGATATGATTTTTTTTCTTGTTGCACTGGTCAATGTTTTCCCCTGCAAAAATTCATGTATCTATAAATAACTTTAAGAACACAAAGTTCTTCCTCTTCTTTAGCTTGGCATTCACATTCCGATTTTCCTACGTTGCAGCTTGCCAACAAGTTTTGAATGAAGTTTTACTTTAAATGCACAGTAAATACGCGATTAATTAACATTTTGCACATAACAACGTTATTATTAGTTTTATTACTTCAATATACAATTGTATTCGATAAAAGAAATTTTCGAAAAATTTTACATTTGATTGTCATTCTGTCATGCAACTCTGCTCAATATTTACATTGATAACAATCGAAAGGTTTGCACAATTTCAAGCTTGGTTTTTAAGCAGCTCAATGAATAATGACAGAAGCAAAGTCCAAATTCAGAGCCTCAGCAATTAACGTTAGCTCAAGTTACACTTAAAAAAACTGTTCTGAATCATACGGTTTGCCGCATTATCCTCTTGCTGAACAAGCTGTTCAAGCAGTTTACAAACATTTTAAATGCGAAGCTAATTCCATGTTATGGATCTGATCGATCGACTGGCTAAAGTGTACGAATACTCTTACATACAGAGATTTATTGACTAGTAACAATTTGCTATTGATCACTTCTTATTCATCGCTACCGTGATGCCACTAAAATTAATGGATTGTTTTGAAACTGTTTTGTGGCTAAATCTTAACCCTCAGACTGTGCGATTTTGTACGCCGCTTAAGCTTATCATCTTTCATCCAAGTTCTTTCTTAGTAAAAGATCACCTCAAAGCAAAAGTAAGCTCTTTTGGAATCATCAATTTTTGAAAACAATTGCAATAACGTTTATTCAGACAATGACAGCGCTTCTGATTCTGATGTCGAATCTGAAAATCCCTTTACAATAAACAATGGACCCAATTCTCAACATTGAAAACCACAATACACACCCTTCCCTTATATAAAAAGTTCTTATAAAAGCCGCCCCAAGAATTAAAATGCAATGGATCCAAGGCCACTCTATATAAAAGGCAACGAGCTGGCAGACAAAACAGCCAAAACCAGCCTAAACATGTCCCTAATTCTAACTGTAAATTTATGACAATCTATATATATAACATTGAAAATATGTTTGTTTGTGCGTTATGAACGCCGTAATCGCTGTACCGATTTTGATGCAATTTTCACGGAACCTCTATAATAGCCTTTAGATGGTTACTGTGAATACTGACAATATTAATGCCAACTCAATTTTCAATTGCTTCTCAAACTGTAATTTTGGATTTAATTCGAGAAATAATTTATATTATCTTCTGAACAAAACGCAAAAAAGAAATAAATACATGCATAAAAATAATAGTTATTGTTAAAGTACGAAAGACAGTAGTTTCGACCAGAAGCCATGCACAAATACAAGTCTGAGCTTGCTATTTTAGTTACCATTCATGGTGTGAACTTCTATATTGTTTCTGCTCTCCATGCTACCCAACATACCAAGAACAACTTAGTATTAACAATTAAAATATATAGTGTTTTAATAGATAATAGGCTACCCTTAAAGATTGTTCCAGTTTGTGCTGCTCTAAGACCAGCCTAGAGGAATCTCGCTTACAGCTCGCTTCAGTACCTGCTGTTGATCGCAAACTAGGCGCTTGCTTACGTTTCATTCTCGTGCGATAAGCTCTCCATTCATCCTGTTACAGCAAACCTAAGTTTGCGTCATGTGTCGATGTTTGTACATGAAGATTGACATGTTTTTTACTTCTTGTTTTTTTTTTTTTTTTTTTCTTGCTTTTGTTGTATTGCTTTTGGTCGGTGCTCCTTGCTTGACTTTCATATGAGGTTGTTTGCTGACTTCTTTCGTTTGCAATCGACTGGCTTTGTGTGCACTCAACTGTGTAGCTATGTTGATCTTCCCGCTTGTCCCTCCACGGCTTAGTCAATTTTGCCTCATGTACTCGTAACATGTCTTAACGCTGTCCGCCTTGTAAAGCTTGCCTGTGTCTCAATCGAATGATTCATCTTAGTTTGAAAAGCAATTTAAGTATCTGACAAAACAACTTTTGCTGTCGACTTACGGCGGATAACAATGCTACTAAGTAGCCACAAGATAAAATTGTTATATTATTTCCAATACCAACAAAGCAAACAATCAACAAAACAATTCTTTTCTTTTTAATTTTTTTATTTTTTATTTCGTAACAAACAAAAAAAAGTTAACCTATAGTGGACGCGCCAGCCTACGGTACCATCGGCTGCTTAGCCGGCTTAGCGTTGTTATCACCGTAGCTGTGAATTCAGACACAGCACTCCAGTTGTCTGCACTCTCAGGCATTTTGATAGTCGGCAGCTACCATATATTTTATACTCGCTTAAATCTTCGCCATAACGACGGTCTAAGTCTGCTACTTTTCGAGCTTTAGCTCCTCTCCAATATTTTATGTGCGTCAGCAGAACAATAGGCAGAGTGCCGAGTGATCATACAAACGATCAGCTATCGAACCTGAGTATACCGAAGTTTCCTACAGTCAAGAACAGCCATAACCCCTATGGCTTTAGGATAACTTCATGTCTATTCAATTACTGTGCAAGTAGTACAAGGCTATGATATGACCTTCCGCCTTTTCTGTATACTGATCTTTGTTACCTCGTACGTTTATCTATGTATGTAGCTTTATCTGTCATTGTAGTTGAATGGAAATAGTATTGAACATTTGCAAATAATAAGTCGCTTTCACATTCTGCCTAGGCACACACATAAACACACAAAATGAGCGGGCGGCAAAAATAGTTCCATTAAGAATGCAAGAAGCAGGAGAATCTTAGAAAAGGGTATGAAATACCTAATGAATGTGGGTGTGTGTGTGTGTCATAAGCGTTCCAGTTATATACTGCATTGGAAGAGATAGAGGTTGAGTAAAACAGAGGGAGAGAGAGGGAGAGAGAGATGGTAATGTAAAAGGGCTGTGTCACATGTCATGCTTTAATTAGACTGATATCCCCATTGGACGATATCACCGCTGATAGGAATTTGATATACTGACATGTAAATGTTTCGTTTCATTTTTAATTTTGTATTATTTTTTTTTTTTTAACTTATAAAAATTATTTAAGTTAAGCTTTTTGTATTGATTATAACTAATACGTACTATTATGCACACAGTGTAATGAAATTTCAACAAGTGATAAATATTTTGTTGTTTTGGTGTCATTCAACTCTTTGAATGGTTAGAATCTTGTGAATATTTTGTAGGCACCGTACTGAGCTATGGTTAAACAATAGTTAATATAGGCACACTGAAGTAAACGTCTTAGATTTGTGCCCATTTGTTGTTCCTGAACGCTGCCACGGCCTCTAGGCAAAGAGAGAGGCGATGGATTGCTGAATAACTGTCGTGCCTATGGTAGAAATCGAAGCGTCAAAAAACTAGCGAGATATATATTATGATAATGATGAGATATGTATGGTGCTATAAAATAATTTATAGACTAAATAATAGACTCTAAAGCATTACCAAATTGAGTATAAATGGCTTCACAAACATATTAAATATTTGTTTTTTACGACTCACTTTCAGTTCATTGCCTCCGTGTGGAGATTACTGTATATCGATCTGTTGTGTATAGCTGCCAAGTCCCAGCGTAAGAGAGTGCAACTCATGCAAAATATTGCATATTTCGTTTAAGGGCGTATTGCCCTTGTCCAAGGATCCAGTCTATACAAAGATCGATTATTGGTCGATATCGATCGATAATTGCTTGGCCAGACTCTTGCCTAACGTTACACCTATACGGCGGCTCAAAATGCTCCACATCGGCCTTCACCCACGAGATAGCATATAAGGCGACTAGCCGGCCAACTCAGGCCGTAGTCCACCACTATCGCCTCCTACAACTATTATAATTATTTTACTAAAACTGTTTGTTCCAAATTTCAAGTCTGTACAAACTTGGCCAATATTCGACATGAATACAAGGCGCACTGTCGGGCTTTAAGAACCCTGATTTGCCCTTAATGATAATTAAACAAATAAATAAATAAATAAATTGTAAAATATATCCATGCATGAATTCTTCTTTACTCTATAGAAATTTACTTATAGCTAGATTTGCTCATACATAGACATGCGTATGTAAACAAGCTATTCGCATACAGACTTTTATTTTTCGAAGAATGTTTTTGTTATACGCATTTCGCGTTCACTCGTTTTTATTGTTGTAAGAAATAAATGACAATTTTTTAATTTATTTCAGCCAAATAAAAATAAACAATGTCCGTTCTGCTTATATTGCTGGCTGAATTTTGTAGCAGCTTTACAGGCGCAAACACATGACATCCGTATGCAGTGGCGTTGCAGTATAACCACGTTGTAAATGTAGCTGTGTGATTGTGTACAATGCAATGTTCTCAAAATTATGAGTATTAAAATGCGAACATTCCATTTTAAGATGTACTTGAGCTGGAACGCACCTAACCTCACCAGAAGCAGAGTACTTCAAAGCAGAGCAACGCAAATGAAACCCTTTTTATGAATTGTTTTACCATAAGATATATGTAAGTGTGTGTGTGTGTGTGTGTGTGTGCAGTGGCGTGGAGTTTGTTTGGTTGCGTATGCGTCATTTTATTGTCCATGTCGTCTTTTTATACATGCATTCCCAAGCCATCTGGACCCGGCGCCGACGATTTACTTCACTCAACGACATCGAAGAGCATCGAATTTGGTTGCTGCTTTCTTGTGACATTTTTGCGGTTTATGAGATATTAAGCAATTAATTTCTATTGGAAAACCTTAATGTTCCATTAACTGGTTATTCCAACCACTATGAGTTCGTTTTTATGGTTTCTTCGAACTAAATTAATTGCTTGTAAATCGAAGCTACTCAATTTAGTTCAGAGTGCTTAGCCATTCTCCAAATACAGGCTTGTTGGTCTCTTTAATGCAAAACTTATTGCAGTATTATGAGATATAGCAGTTTTCGGCAACAGTAGATCCCAGCTGCGTCAGTTTTTGCATGCGTCGCTCAATTCGCCGCTTGAAACTACAACTTTTTACTGCCAGCCTAGCCGCTGGGACTTTAGCTTTGAAATTGTTTTCTTCTTAAACTCTCTCTAACTTTGATCACGAAATGAAATACTTGTAATTAATAATTCGGCCGAAGGTGGAGTAAAACAGTACCTCCTCGAAACAGTACTTTCAACTAATTTCTCTACGAGAGCGAATGTTCGGATGGGAGAATTTATTGATTTTGTCATATATTCCACTAGCAAATGCCGCGGCTCTGCTCGAAATATAGAATTTGTCGAATTAAGATGTAAATTGCAAGTAAAAAGTTCTTTAGTCGCGTTGAGCGACTTTTGGTAGGGATGAATTTAACATATTTAATTTAACATAATTTTCTATGGCAAACTGATGAAGCAATATTGAATTCATACAAAAAAATTGGTTGGAAATTTCCCGACTTACGCGGTATGCCACAAATGTTCTCCATGATGACATCCATATATGTACCAACTGCAGACAGACAGACAAACAGACATCTATTTTTAAATATATGGATGTCAAATTTAATGATTGCCACCAGATTTCTCTAACAATGCAATGTTATATGTCTAACCTAAGAATAAATAATCATATCAAATCAAACGTGACAAAACGAATGCGGAGACGTTGACATTTTTTGAAGCAGGAAATAATTCAGAGTTCCATCATCATAGTTCTGACCGACCTTCTTCCAAATTATAAAGTTGTTCCGAAAACAAAACAAAAAATTTTGTTGAAGAAACACTTTCCTTGCAACAAATTTGTCAGGTCCTATATATCTGCGAATACCATTTAAGGTTGATTGCAAATTAGATTGAACACGCTGTGCATCTTTTTCCACGCACATCACGGCATGATGTCTAATCCTTACCACATTGGGCACCACACTTTCGTTTTTTAGTTGAATTTTTTAAGATTTAATTTTTTTCAAAGCTTTAACAGGTTATATGTTTTATCGAAATAAACTTCGTTGATCAAAGCATTTTGGCGAGTTGCGTGGTGGAACGTTATTAAGTAATTTATTCTACTGTTGGTATAATTGTTGGATTTATTGTGGTTTCATTTAATATTTGGATAATTTTTGGATCTGTATTGAAGAAATCAATCGACCGTTTACTGTGGATATTAAAAGTGGGTTTGTGGGCGATGGCTGGTTAGATGGGGGGAGGGGGAATCATCACGCAACCTACGCCAAATTGCTCTAATCTTCCTCCTCGATCTTATAGAAGAAATAGTAGTTATCGTTGTCGTTTACAGCTGCTGGTGGTGCTTTCGGCGACTTTCGTGACAGTGGTTCGAAGCCCATGAAGAGGAATGCTTCGATTAGTCGAGCGCAGTCCGGTTGATCTTTACGCATGCACTTGACGATGCCATCGACCTCCAACTTATCCTCGGCGAACTCCAAAAGTGAGACGAAAGTCTGCTTGGAGCCAGCCGGAGGCAGCACCTTGGGGAAAGCAACGTACAGGATGTTGTTGGCTGGATTCAGCACCGACTCCCAGTTGGTGAACTGATCTTCGGTTACATGGAATCTGATGGTGATATGCACTGGCTGGATCATGCAAAAGGATCTGACGGACGACTTCCTCGCATTTCGTCATTGGAATATAACGAACGGGTATCACCATTTTGAGAATCCAAATCGGAACATTCCGACGATGACGACGACTTACTCGGACTACACTCGATAGGGCTGCCACATGCCGAATCCAACGAAGTTCTCCGAGTATAACCTGTTCGGTGATACGCATTTATAAAACAAATCTCTTCAGCCAATTTCGACTGCCTTGCTTAGTTCACTTACCTGTTAAAAGCGATGCCCTGTCGTGATCTGTTCTGTGGTGGACGGGGACATCAGGACCACCACAGAGGCCCTACGCCGAGAGAGATGCGGTAGCACTCAGTCGACATGTTGGTGGTGCAAGACGAAGTCGAGATGGTGCGGAACTTGCCATCGGCACACTCAGCTATTCCGCTATCATTTAAGTCTCTTCTAACGTCGTTACTACTACTTAACAATGGGTCGCTGCAAGCAAAAGATTAGCAGAAATGGAATTAGATAATCGTTACTTTAACACCACCGGTTTGCCTCGATTTTGTAATGATTGGCTTTAGCGGGATTTTAACACTAATATTAAATCTGCACTGTTTGATATATATTGTTATATGCTATTTGCGTGTTGGATTAGTTCTGATTGCTTTCCGAGAACTGAATGTCATCTACATTTCTTAATATGCCATTTAGCAGCCATATGAATTGGTCTTTGTTTCTTCTTATGTTCAAGAAAATAAAATAAAAAAGTTTAACAAATGACCATTTTTTATTTATTTCACGCAGCACGTATCACATGTTGACAACTCTGAAAGCTCAATATGGCGCCATTCAGGTAGTTGCTACCCGGTAGGTAGGTACTCTGTAGTCAGCACGTTTGCAATTGTTTGTCAGCACTAACTCGAAGCGGTGGAGAAAAATCGTTTATGCTAGAAAGTTATATATAAAAACTTTTATTGTCATTAAATACGCGAAACGTGTGAGTATTACTCGAATATGTCGATTAGTGTGCCAATTAAACTACTACATGAGGCTGAGGGCCACATTATCACATGCGAGACAATCACCGGCGAAGTCTACCGCGGAAAACTTATCGAAGCCGAAGACAATATGAATTGCCAGATGACACAAATTGAGGTGACTTATCGCGACGGACGCACTGCAAACCTGGAAAATATTTACATTCGGGGGTCCAAAATACTATTTCTCATTTTGCCTGATATGTTGCAGAACGCACCGATGTTCAAAGAGAAAACGGTAAAGGGCCTCGCCCGCACGGCAGGTCGCGACAAAGCAGCAAAACTACTAGCGCAGGGTGAGCATCACGGATTATGAAATACTTTTTCTCTGTAATTTTAATTTTGTTTTTGTTTAATTAACGCGAAAAGTGTTTAATTCAGCACGCGGACGCGGCAGAGGCGGTCCACCCGGTGGTGGTCGCGGAGCACCCGGCGGTGGACGCGGTGCTTGGAAAGATGCTCACAGAGGCGGCAGAGGACGCGGCGGTTTGTAAACACCCAACTGCGAAGAGTATCACCTACCCCCTCTCTCATATTTTTTAAGATATTATTTGTTTGTGAAATAATTAATGATATGTGGAGAATTGGGAAAAGAAATAAAATATAAAACTGAAACTGGGGATCTGAATGCCTCGGTTTCTACGGCAAGTAAATTCATTTCATTACAAAACCACACGTAGTAATATATATAGGACGGACGTTGCAAGACATTGAACGATGTTTTTCGAATATTATACAAAGAGAGCAATTCCATGACAGTATTAAAAGGATTATTTGCTCGGCTGTCGACGGATAGCTCTCTTCATTTCGCTATTCGTTTCGTAGTCGGCAATGGCGACAAACAAATTTAAGGGCCCCAAAATAACTTGTTAGCCTCTGGGACTGTAGTCCTCACTTCCAGTTACTGTTAAGACATATTATATACAATAGATGTATATGTTAGAGAAATATCACAAAGGCAAGGAACACACCGCTGATTACTGTCGAATACCATATAAAGAGAGCAATTCCTTGACAGTATTAAATTGGTATCTGCACTGTCGACAGACAGCTCTCTTTATTTATTTATTCGCATTGATTTACTCTACACACATTTTCTTTTACAGACATATTTCTCATTAGGTAAAGAACAGAACACGTTATATTCCAGATCGCCAATTGCGCATAAGTGCGAGTTTGCAACGCTTTAAGTCTAAAGATGACTTGCTTTCGGCATTCGTCAACGTTCAGCTAGTGCCTGAATGTCCAGCGCCAATGAAGAATGCTGCAACGAGGGGTAATGTGGCTGGTCGATGCTACAACTGTAATTGTTTTGGTCACTTCGCCGCTGACTGCAGAAAGCCAAAATGTGAGAAAGGAGCTTGTTTTGTTTGCGGAGAAATGGGTCATCGTGCTGCAGCATGCCGTTTCAATAAGAAGACACCCCCCGAGATAGCCGAGGTAAAGCTTTTTCTTGCTTTGTACATACATAAATAATTTTAACCTTACTTTACTTTTTTTCTTTCAGTTTTATATGTGTTTATATGTATATATAATTAAAACGCATACACATACATACATATAAGCAGCATATAACCATATATATATGGTTATGATGAGGTACAACAAATTGACAAAGTGAGTGCGATTAGTGGCTGAGTTAAAACAGCATCACTGCCAAAGATCGCGTGCTGTGCCGCTGCTTGCTTGCGGGCGTTGCACAAGCAAAACAAATAACATGTTGAATAACGGTGGGACGTGAATGGTGTCTTTGGCTATACTCGTAATTGCGTTTTACCTTTTGTGTATAGTGCATAGGTATGTATTTACATTATTGGCAATCGAAATGCAGGGGGTCGGTCGCCCAAGTTCAGTTTCCGTTTATTTATTTATTGCAATGGCCGATGAGGCGACTGCTTTTGAATCCAAACGAACAATACCCATTTGAATCAATCATAAAACCAATTAATTACATAAATCTTTATTCTATAAATAAAATAATCCACGAAAAGCCCAGAACAGTCAGTCAAACATACCAGTTGAAGTTTGGTAGCTGGTGCTGGGAGTCGTCATTTTACATTCGCTCGAAGCTAATGCGAACATATTCATTTATTACCGAATGCACCCAAGCAGACGATAAACTTTATTGTTGTTTTGTTTTTACACTAGTATCTGTTTAAATTTTATCACAGGTATGAAAAAATACCAGCGGAGAGCTAGTTATGAGTTCACGTCAGCTTTTTCTTATCACAGACAGTTACAATTTGTTGTAGAGTCAACAAAAGGTCCCCGTCGAAATAAAACGTTTCCCTCTTTTGAGATTCTTTCCGCCTTGCGATTGAGAACTACGTATTTGTTTTAGAATTGTTAGGCTTTCTTTGTACAGTGCAGAACGTCAGTTGAAAGACTAAAGCGACGCTGGGCACAACTATGCCTTTTATTCGAAACGTGGACGAACGACAAAGCTGTAGCTTTTAGGGTTAATGTATTATGCATCTAACAATATAATTGTTTTCCTATTATGAACAAATCTCAAAATGTTATGTAAACCCGTTGCACGTATTTTTAGATAAATATCTACTCTAAATTTTATTCAATGAAATTTCAATGAATTCTCCACACAAAATCATATCATACACCTTGATGTGGAGTATTGGCAAGAATTACAGACATATAAAATAACTATTGTTTGATGATTTTGATAGATGATTGATTCGTGACAATTTATTTACTAACTCCACAAACAACTTATTCCGACACCATTTGATTCTATTGTTCATTGTTCAATATATGTTAAATTCTTATTTGACAAGTTTTCATTATCAATCCGAGAAATGAGCTAACTTTTTATGTAAAAAATTGCGAGGTGTAAATAACAATCATTACCACCTAAATAGTTTATGCATTGAATTGGAATAAAAAATAAACAAAACAACAGAGCAGGGATAACAGCGATGGGCGGAATAGAGTTAATTCCAAACTGATTCGCAGAAGAAAATAATGAAACACCAGTAAAAGGAAATAAAAGAAATTTTTCTGATGCTAAATAGTGGCAGTTAGAGCAAGCGGAAACGAAAGTCTAAACAAAAAAACAATAAACAAATTCGTACTCGTATTCACACATGTTTATTTTGCTCTCTTTACCAATGAACTAAAAAAAAAAAATAAAAATTTGAGTAGCTTGGAAATGAGCGAACATCTTTTTTCAAATTTGTTTTTAATTATTTTTATTAGTTTTTATTTATTTAAATAATTTATTTTTTTAATGTACAATAAATAATTTGTATCTATTTACATAAAATCGTTTCTTAGAAACGCCTGTTCGGACTATCGAGCTCAAATTTTTATCTCGGGTTCTATACACGCTCTTAACGGTTAATTTTGAGCCCGGTAAGTGAGCTGGCGTGGAGTTATTTCCATTTTTCAGATTTCCACTGATACGTACACAGAATAGGCACAGAGTTCTCATTCAAATATTTCAATAAATTTCAATATTTATAATAATTAATATTGTATTATTTATTATTATTCTTTTCTCTACTCTGTTAGCCTCGTCAACAAGGGCGTATTGCCCTTGTCCAAGGATCCAGTCTATACAAAGATCGATTATTGGTCGATATCGATCGATAATTGCTTGGCCAGACTCTTGCCTAACGTTACACCTATACGGCGGCTCAAAATGCTCCACTTCGGCCTTCACCCACGAGATAGCATATAAGGCGACTAGCCGGCCAACTCAGGCCGTAGTCCACCACTATCGCATCCTACAACTATTATAATTATTTTACTAAAACTGTTTGTTCCAAATTTCAAGTCTGTACAAACTTGGCCAATATTCGACATGAATACAAGGCGCACTGTCGGGCTTTAAGAACCCTGATTTGCCCTTAATGATAATTAAACAAATAAATAAATAAATAAATTGTAAAATATATCCATGCATGAATTCTTCTTTACTCTATAGAAATTTACTTATAGCTAGATTTGCTCATACATAGACATGCGTATGTAAACAAGCTATTCGCATACAGACTTTTATTTTTCGAAGAATGTTTTTGTTATACGCATTTCGCGTTCACTCGTTTTTATTGTTGTAAGAAATAAATGACAATTTTTTAATTTATTTCAGCCAAATAAAAATAAACAATGTCCGTTCTGCTTATATTGCTGGCTGAATTTTGTAGCAGCTTTACAGGCGCAAACAGATGACATCCGTATGCAGTGGCATTGCAGTATAACCACGTTGTAAATGTAGCTGTGTGATTGTGTACCATGCAATGTTCTCAAAATTATGAGTATTAAAATGCGAACATTCCATTTTAAGCTGTACTTGAGCTGGAACGCACCTAACCTCACCAGAAGCAGAGTACTTCAAAGCAGAGCAACGCAAATGAAACCCTTTTTATGAATTGTTTTAACATAAGATATATGTAAGTGTGTGTGTGTGTGTGTGTGTGCAGTGGCGTGGAGTTTGTTTGGTTGCGTGTGCGTCATTTTATTGTCCATGTCGTCTTTTTATACATGCATTCCCAAGCCATCTGGACACAGCGCCGACGATTTACTTCACTCAACGACATCGAAGAGCATCGAATTTGGTTGCTGCTTTCTTGTGACATTTTTGCGGTTTATGAGTTATTATGCAATTAATTTCTATTGGAAAACCTTAATGTTCCATTAACTGGTTATTCCAACCACTATGAGTTCGTTTTTATGGTTTCTTCGAACTAAATTAATTGCTTGTAAATCGAAGCTACTCAATTTAGTTCAGAGTGCTTAGCCATTCTCCAAATACAGGCTTGTTGGTCTCTTTAATGCAAAACTTATTGCAGTATTGAGATATAGCAGTTTTCGGCAACAGTAGATCCCAGCTACGTCAGTTTTTGCATGCGTCGCTCAATTCGCCGCTTGAAACTGCAACTTTTTACTGCCATCCTAGCCGCTGGGACTTCAGCTTTGAAATTGTTTTCTTCTTAAACTCTCTCTAACTTTGATCACGAAATGAAATACTTGTAATTAATAATTCGGCCGAAGGTGGAGTAAAACAGTGCCTCCTCGAAACAGTACTTTCAACTAATTTCTCTACGAGAGCGAATGTTCGGATGGGAGAATTTATTGATTTTGTCATATATTCCACTAGCAAATGCCGCGGCTCTGCTCGAAATGTAGAATTTGTCGAATTAAGATGTAAATTGCAAGTAAAAAGTTCTTTAGTCGCGTTGAGCGACTTTTGGTAGGGATGAATTTAACATATTTAATTTAACATAATTTTCTATGGCAAACTGATGAAGCAATATTGAATTCATACAAAAAAATTGGTTGGAAATTTCCCGACTTACGCGGTATGCCACAAATGTTCTCCATGATGACATCCATATATGTACCAACTGCAGACAGACAGACAAACAGACATCTATTTTTAAATATATGGATGTCAAATTTAATGATTGCCACCAGATTTCTCTAACAATGTAATGTTATATGTCTAACCTAAGAATAAATAATCATATCAAATCAAACGTGACAAAACGAATGCGGAGACGTTGACATTTTTTGAAGCAGGAAATAATTCAGAGTTCCATCATCATAGTTCTGACCGACCTTCTTCCAAATTATAAAGTTGTTCCGAAAACAAAACAAAAAATTTTGTTGAAGAAACACTTTCCTTGCAACAAATTTGTCAGGTCCTATATATCTGCGAATACCATTTAAGGTTGATTGCAAATTAGATTGAACACGCTGTGCATCTTTTTCCACGCACATCACGGCATGATGTCCAATCCTTACCACATTGGGCACCACACTTTCAATATTTGTAATTGCAAAGCAAGCTACTCAAACCTCATCTTGGGTGTATGCTTGGTCAGCAAATAAAAAACTAACAAAACATTTAGAGACTAATGCATACGAAGGTGAGTGTATAGTGTGTATAAAAGATACAGAAATTGTTACAGGAATCTGCAACTACTATTCAAGTCTTTGGTACCTTTCTAACCAATGGATACATTTTAATCAGTTTTCACAAGGCAAAGAATGACCATTAAAGCTAAAGCGTTTCTTTATTATGTTACTTTTTTTCAATTTTTTTTTATTTTATTCAAAACCGTATAGGAAAATCGTAATCGTTGTATGAAGTCCGCTAAAATGTCTTGGAAAAGCTCTGTGGCTTGTGTTTATGTACAGTTCAGCCGTCACGCCTCGATTTCATGCCAAATGGACATTGTCTGCTTAATGCTCGTATTTGAAGAAAAAACGCATTAGTCAGATTTAAATATCAAAGCAAGCCAAGCATAGAAAATCGCTAAATAGCCAAAAAAAAAAAATTATTCGGAAGCGGAAAAAGCGAAATGCTACGTCGAAAACAAAGCGAAAATAACATGAAATAAAAAGTCCTTGATAAATGATTCAACGCTCGAGCTTAAAGCAAATAATTTAATTTATTTAAGGGAGCGTGTCCTTTTTTATGTTATTTATTTATTTATTTTATTTTATTTATTTTATTTGATTTATTTATTTATTTGTTTTTTTTTTTTTTGCATGGCATGTGCATGTTTGCTTATTATGCTGTCAATATATTTTGTTTTGTGTTTTAGTGATGGACGCTAGTAAAAGGAATTAAGGAAAGTTTAACAAAAAAGTTGAAAAATTGCTAGTGACATTTTTGCGTTAGTGGCAGCACTGCGGCTGCTACCTACTCCATTGCAGTTTGAGCAACACAAAATCTGGCTTTCAATCGAATATTACTATATATATATTTGGTGACAAATTAAGCCAATGACACCACCTACAAGGGCCCTGCTTCACATGTTTTCATAGTTTATTTTTCATAATATTTTATTTTTTTTTTTATAATTTTAAGAATCCCTTCTACTTTGGCATACAACATCATATCTTGTGGTTGGACGTTGATCGCTATATTAATGTTGATTTTTGTCGACAAATTATTCAGCTAAAAGTACGTACTCTCCAGCTCACAACTTACTCAACTGAGTTCTCAAGGTTTCGGCTTAATAGCGTGCTCAGATCGTTCGATCAGTCACTTATGTATGTATTACCACATTGCTGTGATAGAGCAGAGCAGAGCAGAGCAGAGCAGAGCAGAGCAGTGTCTCACAGATCTCTTAACGACATTAATGAAATCTTCTTCAGATTTACTATTCGACAGTGTCGTACTGCTGAAAGTGCCTGTCTGCTAGCTAAATATAATACAGCCCAAAAGGGCTGTACATGCATACTTCTCGTACCGAAAACACTCAGCCCAAGCACTTTTTAAAGTGGTCATCATCAGAATATAATGTCATGCGGTCCGGACAAAAGGCATTCACACTCACGCATACGCACACACAAACACAGCATACTGTCACTCAGCGCAACGAAGGATGCGATTGTAAAGCGTAGGCATTAAAACTCAATTTAATTGACTGCCTGACTGACGACGTTAAGCATTTTAATTAATAAAAATTAATTAACACAAATTTATATTGTTTTAAGTCGCACCCAGTGGGACTTGTGCGTTATGGGCGCGGCATGGGGCGGTTGTGGTATGTCAAGGTGCTAATTTGCATAATTTTATGGTTTTTCTTTTTTTTTTGTTTTTGTTTTTTATTTCTTTGTTTTCGTTTCTGCTTTTGTTGTGTGGGGTTTAGGTTAATTTTCATTCTACTTTTTCGCATTGTTTGCTTTGTTCTTGTTTTTTGTTATTTGTTTTATTGTTTGGTGTTTTCACGCTTTCAGTTTGCACAGCTCAAAGTTGCAAATGCGTAGCGCGAAACTGGCAATCTGACGTTGATGGTTGATGGTGATGATGAATGCCAAAGCCAGGGCGAAGAACAACAACTAAGGACGACAAGGATTAAAACACAAAATAAAATATCAAATTAAAAGGACAAAAAACAGGGGAACTTTAGAAAAGTATTATGTTTTTTTTTTGTATTATTCTGTTGTTGTTGTTGTTGTGGGTTAATTCTATTTTATGCTTTGTGAGTTGTGGTGCTGTTGCCCGGCGCGGCAAAGTGAATGCGCATCAAGCCTCTTGAACAAAGTTCGCATTTATAATTGTGCGTTGTTATTGTTGATGTTGTTATTGTGTTAGGCTATTGTCCTGCTCAATATTTCACACTGAAGCCTCGAAAGTTTCGCGCCTCATATTCTTTCCTTTTTTATTTTATTGTTGTTGTGCCAGCGAGCTATTTCGCTGTCCGCGACAGTCCACTTATAGATGAGCAGGCGATCAGCTGTTATTGAGTAACATTCTAACAAAAGGTTATTGACCTCTTAACAGCTGTTAGGTGGAGCCTTTGGCAACACTGTTTCCAACACTATATGTTTAACTGATATTTCACCATTGTTGTTGTTGTTGTTGTTGTTTTTGGATTTACCGTTTAGTCTGTTGATTTCGTTTTGTTCCAATTAACTTTTGTTCGCTTCTTTTTATTTGGCTTTGTTTTGGCCTACTCCATTCTTCGTTTGATTTTGTTTCGTTTGCTTTGGTTTGGTTTGACTCGCGTATTAATCATGCTAATTTCAAGCAGCTGCATCATAGCTGCTCAGTCATGCCACGACATCAACTTTTACAGCAGCAAGATGGTCTAAACAACACAGCACAGCACAGCACAGTGAAACCGAAAAAAAAGTAAGGAAATTAAAAAGAAAAGCATAACGGATACAGTTTTGTGGTATGTTATCTCCATTATTAATTACACCGTCGAGCAACTAAAAACCAAAAGAAAAAGACCAAAAAAAAAAATATAATAATAATAAATAAATTAAATAAACAACAACGTCGATTCATCAGAACGCTGTTGCCCAGCATGTTTCATCACGGTTTTGGTGGTCTTCGGTATGCGTTGTGGGTTCGCGCAGCAATCACGTCGAAAGTGACAACAAGCGTGTACTTAATGGCACTTAATGGGAAAAGTTTGCTGCTGGCAATGAGCATATTGCAGCCATGCAAGTCTAGTACTGGGCTGGTCTATCAGTCCAAGCGGCCTAACATCGAAAAAGCTGTCGAGCTGATTTTACAAATTTAAATCATCAAAACTCATTGCTTTGCAAGTGCTGTCAAAAATAGTTTGCATTTAATTAAATGAGAACATACAGACGGTGTTGAGCTGAGCCCTGATAACATTTGTCTTCAAAGAATCAAAGGATCTCAGTCAAGAAATTAGCTTAAAAAATGTATAATTTGAATTTGTTTTTGTGTGTATTCGGAATAATTATAGTTCTGAATGGTAAGGTGTGGGGTTATCAAACGCTCTCTCATAAGAAGTTTGTATGCAACGTCGAAGATATTTTGAACCAGAATCAATAACTATTGATATGTAAAATCGAAGACCAAGAGGAAAACAAAATGGCGGTTGCTGTTTCTAATGACGGCATATTTCATTCTTCAATGAAGTATTTGGCTGAAATGACAGGATCTGTGCCGAAGCTTTGGATTGACAGCCACCATATTGAAGATTTGAAAATGGCCTTAAAGAATACCGTTGGATATAGCGCCCAGAAGTACACTGAAATAACGGGAGATTTGGCTGATTACTTTAAGTGCCTATATAATTCGTGTCGTCAATGCAAGAAGTAGTAGCGTTTACCGACGAAAACAAGGTTGGTATTTGAAGTAATTGCTATCTAATTCAATAACAGAATGATCAATGGAATTCAATTTCAGGAAGTCGTTGATCCATTCGTCTACATCCCAGTTGCCATGAAAAATTTAATTTGTTTTTTGTTAAATTTTAAAGATTAAATGTTCACTTCCGAATGTAAAGTGCAATGTTTACAAAGAAATTCATTTGGCCGATCGATTATTATGGAAGTCATATAGGATATATATATATATATATTTATTTTGTATTGGGCACTTAATGCAACAAACACGACTGTGCATAACAACTCGTAAGGACGGGAAAGGATTCGGCACATTAAATTTGGCATGATTTGTATGCGAATTCTTAACCGTTGAGATAATTGCGCAACTCACTCCCTAATGCGCTGGCGAGTCTCTGCGTTGCAGTGTTATTACAATGATTCATACGCCTAAATGTCTTCATCGCGGAGCGCTTACTTTCATCTGAGCTTGAGTAAGCAATCGCAGTTATACTAGAGCTCAAGTTGCGGCGCTAGACAGACCCGCGACATTGAGAATGTCATACGAGTAAGGTGGCACCGAAAGCTTGGTCAGCGTAGTCATGGGCAATTAGAGTACCATTGTCACTTTTATGGTTTAAGCTGTCTCTGTTTTGCACTTGACTGGTCTGTTTCTATTCTCGCTCAACACTGTTTGCCAACCATTGTTGTTCTTGTTCTTGTTTTTTTTTTTTTTTTTTGTTTTGCGCTTCGCTTGGTACGGTTGCTATACATTCATGTCTGTGTGTATCTCAATGTGTTCATGTATTGTATCTTGGCGCTATATGTGCTGTTGTCAGCTATTGTTGTAAAAACAAGCAAAAGGCCTTTTACAAATGGTAAGGTTGTTGTTATTGTCACTATCCATGTCGCTGACGTTATTGTGGTTTTGTTGTTTTTGTTGCCAAGTTCGTGTTACACTTGTTATTGTTGTTGTAATTTTGTATCTGTTAAGTGCAAAAGCTTTGCTAACGGGTTATACGATTTGGATAATGAGATTCACGCGCATTTTGGCAACAACGAGTCTCCAGAGTATCTACTTCGTGTTTAGTTGCGTGTATCTACATATCTATGAATGGCTTTATATGCATGTCTGGCTGTGTGTAAATTTGCTTGTGTTGAGAACACATAATAATTGTGGTCAACATTTTGGCAGTGCGCGAAACTTTAACACTCCATTGAGGGTGATTTTGTGGCATCTACGACAATAATAACAACATAAGGACTAACAATAGGAAATGCATATATCCGCTCATCTCCTTTCACTTTGTCTTAGATTGTCTCAGCAAAATTACATCAGCGCATTACAAGAATTCCAGAAACAATGACTTAATTTTGCTTTTACATAAATGTCTGGCCGCCAACTCGCTGTCATTTTTATACTCTACATCTAGTGTACAGTGTTGTTTACTTCTCGAATGGATTTAGCCCTATCACGTCTTAAGTTCTTCATACATTCTTATCTTAGGCTGCCGTATCCAATCAGTAGGAGCTCAACTTTTTATTAGAAAAATTAAGGTCCATATGCATGGGCACTGAAGTGAGTACAACCAAGAAAAATATGTGTATTTTTTTTTAAATTAAAGAATAACATTTATCGAAATATACTGCATAACATATTTGTCTGATTATAAATAGTGGTAGTGTAAAAAATTAGACTTAGACTAAGGAGATTATGATGCTAGTTGCGCCGTAAAGGCAATAACAGAGAAGGCTGAGTGATAGCGGCTACTGTAAGAGTTAATCAGCTCCATAACCGTTGGCACAGAGTGATCCCTGTGCAGCGTGCTGTTGCGAACGTGCCAAGGGGCGCCCGTAAATCTTCTGAAAGCCTTGTTCTGACACGCCAGCACTCTTCTGTTGTTGTAGGCGGCAGTAGTGCCCCAAATTTGTATGGCGTAACGCCATTCAGGCGCCACTACTTGCAGATAGATGAGCCATTTATATGAAGTCTATATATGTAAAATTGGAAGTATGTTTGTTTGTACATTATGGACGCCGAAACCGCTGCACCGATTTTGATGAAATTTTAAGGGAATCTCCATAATACCCTTTAGATGGATACTGTGAAGTTTGGTGCGAAAAAATCGTCTAATACTTCTCAAACTGTACAGATACAAATAAAACACAAAAACAGAGCAGTAGCATCTAAGAATTGAGTCTGCTGCAGTGCTCAAACTGTAAAAAGTCGAAATGTTCAAATATTCGAATAAAAAAATCAAAAAGGTGAGGAATACGAAATGCCAGCCAAAAAGTCAAACCCTGGAAGATCAACGAGAAAATCGCACCAGTAGACAGAGCGCCGAGCTGCTGAAACATCCGAAGAGCGAGACGCATGCGCAGGCAGCATCGCGCCTAAATTTATGGATCATAATTTTTTCCTTTAGCGAGCATAGGGCTCCACAAGCATCATCAATTCATTATTTTTCAATTTTATTTCTTTAATCGTATGGTTTTTGTCCTTGATGCTGGGAATGCCATCTGACGTCACCAAGAAACAATGCCACCTAACGTAGGTTGTAGGTATTGACCATGAGCCTACATAGTGCACTTCCACGCGGCTACCGAGGCATTTTCTGAATCGAATAGCCTGCATATAAAGTTCTCATAGAAAAGTTACTTTAGGAAAAACTGTTTCTATTACCAACTTATCGACGAGAAATTTGGCCTATTGATTTCAATCTGAGGTACTATTGTATTGTATAGCCCCCATATAAGGAAATGGATCGTGAGACATTCTAATAAACTAATATATCAAACTGACGTATATATGAGGAGAATGTTTTACGGTGACGTAGATACAACATTCAAGATCATATGACTTATTGCTTTGAGCGTTAAGGGTATAACAAGGTCGGTATAATCTACTTTTTGTTGGCACTTGCTTCTCTCTATTTCAGTGTATCTACAACTGTGTTTTTATATCGTTTTATATGTGTGTCATATCGTATCGTGTATCGCTTTTATGTTGCAAAACTGCGACACATTCAACTCATCTCGGTCGCCCTAATCAGTACAACCCACCGCCTACTACGTTAACCTATCGCAGCCGTTGTGGGAGGCTGTGTGTGCGCACATAAAAGCGATACTAAAAAGTGATAATTAAGTGTTTTGTTTTTTTTTTCTTTTGTCCTTTTTTGTGTGTAAGCTTTTAAACGTTTTATTTACGCGTTAAAAGGCACAAAACAAACATAAAAGCCAAGCAAAAGTTTTGCTTTTGTCTTCGTTGTAACCCTTTTAGCGTTGTGTGTCGGCGTTGTTAATTAGAAAGGCGCATCATCTAAAAATGCGAAAAGGGGAGCAACTCAGTGTAAGAGAGGAAAAGCAAGTGCTAAGACTGGATGTTGGTGAGTGAAGCATAATGAGTGTTGGCAAATGATCGAAGCAGTGTCTGAGGGCTAGGATATTAGATAAGTACGCGTTGCCGTTCTGTCGCATAGACAGGATAATACGAAATGTGCGTTGTAACAATGTAGTTGAAACAAAAGGAGAGACAGACAGACAGTGCAATGAAAAAAAATTAGAAGAAACGATGTAAAATAGAAGTAAAAACAAAACTAAAACTAGAGAAAAATATTAAACGAAAAGAAAAATCAACTGATACACGAGGCTGCCATAAAACCGAAGGCACGTTAAAAAAGAACAGCAAACGCCAGAAAGGATACACAGAAAATGTTGCCTTTTTAACTGTTATTTAAAAAGGCGGGACCAACGAAAATAAATAATTATAGGCGACAAGAAAAAGTAATAACAGGATCTGCTTAAGTGAGTTTCTAAAGTACAAATTTGCCTTGTTTTTTTTTTCTCTCTCTTTTAAATATACTTTGTTTTTACTTATACCGGGTGGATATTCAAAAAACTATTGCAAACAAACAAATGTCAGACAGTTCGTTGTGTTAGCTACATATCTATTATCTTTATCCAAAATTTATTTCCACGCAATCCACCATCAAATCAGCCGAAACTATTGAGCGTGAAATTTTCAATAAACAAAAAAAAGAACGGAAAATAGTTCTTTACTTATAGTTAGATATAGATAAGAAGTCTATGATAGCAGTAATAGAGAACATATAAGTAAAGCAGTAACCAAGATAGGCTTGCTGTGTTCACAGTTTTACTCAGTTGTGGGCATGAAAGACATGCCGCAAACGCCAAAACAAAGAAAGCAAAAAATAACAGCGAAAAGAAACAGAACACAACAACAACAACAGACAAATGTCCCGTGTGGAAGACGTTTGCATAGTTATTGCGCTCAGCCAATGCTGACAATGCATGCTAGGATACAGTTGAAATGACCTGCCAAGCGACATTCAAAGACAGTTAGGTTTATATGGTATATATATATATAAATAAATATAGATATATTATTATATGGTATATAAATACCAGGCGAGGTCAACTCACATTTGGCTGCCCAATATTTTGTTTTATAAATTTCTTTGTTTCTATAATTTATTTATTTTTTTTAGTTTTAATACTTTGTAATTGTTAGTACTTTTTTTTACACGCCCCTATGCCACAACATTATCTCTGCAACTTATTGATATTTTTCATATTACTTTTATGTTTCTTTTTTTCGTCAAAATATTATATTTTAAATTTGCGCGCCCACACACACTCACACCACGTAGACCAGTCATTGTGGCACCGTTGGCGTAGCATCATTTCAACGCTGCAAAATTCGCTGATAAGTAATTTTGCAATTTTCCTATTTTCCAGTAGAACGAATTTAGTCAAAGGAATTTCTCAATAACGAAAACAAAATTGAATTGTTGAGAAAAGAAGCGCGGCGAAGCGGTGCACAGAAAAAAACATCGAATATCAAAATCAAAAAAGAAATCACAAGGAAAAAATGCAGCGTTCTGTGTGTGCAATTTTCTTTTTCCTTATGTGTGTGTGTGTATCTTTATATGCATCTTGGCATGCTCTGTAACATGTTGTCGCACTTCACACAGTCACACCAGTGCATTTGCCCGCCTACTTCTGGTATTCCAACTTCCACTTCTACTCCGGTTTGTTGCTTAAGCTGCGTGACAATTTATACTTTTGCGTTATTTTGTGTACGCTTCCGCATCCGCTTCCGTTTCCGTTTCCGTTTTCGCATTGAGCTTTATAGTGTTAGTTCGCTAGAGTAGTCGAATGTCAAGTAAACAAACCAACCAACACCAACGTGTGACACAAACACATGCATAAATAATATTAATGCGCATTTAAATGATTCGCTTTCATTGTAGTTAAACTCCCTGCTGCTCGCTCACACCAAGCACTACACAACAGAGTATATACAATGCCCTGTCGCATACTGCGCTCTTCAACCAACAGCCAGCGTTCATATGCTGAGTGCTTTCTGGCATTTGAATTCAAGCAGAACGCAACGAATCGTGTTGAATTGAGTTGAGAAAAATGACAGAACTGTGACTCAGTAGTCAAATTTGTGTATTTAATAGGCTTATAGGATAAGCCGCTCTTTCAGTCACATTCAATCCGTTGAACATACAAACAGTTACACACACACACATGCACATATAGACAAATACTTAATTCTGCTTTGACGTAAGACAACTGTATCTGGGTTGGTGTAGTAACCTTTTGGCACTACATTCATCAAGCAAACGCTTCGCATGCACTGTGCTCATTCATTGCCTTACACTTCCATACTCACACACACACACACACAAATACACACATTCATGCAACGCACAAGACCAACACACCAGCACCATCAGCAATCATCCATCGACGCTTGCATCGCTCAGTGCACTAAGCTGTCTCCCTTACGCACACATTTTCCTTCGAGTTCATTCATTCCTTTATTATTTTTATTTTTATTTTTATTTTTTTATATAAATAATTTGTTTTTTTTTTTGTTGCCACACTATCTTACTCCGTTCCTTCTGAAACCACCCATTTTCACTAAAATTCCTTTGTTCCAGTTGGATTTATACCGTTTGTATGCTCTGATCTATTTCGTCTGACTTTTGACTGTTTGCCAGAGATAAATGTCAATTATTTCAAAAGGTTCCACCGACAAACGTACGAAGAAAATGAAAAAGGAAACACGAAAAATGAAATATGGACGAGTTTGCTCCTTCTTTATATGTATAAATAAACAGTGGTACTTCGGTAATTCGGACACCACAGCATTAAGTGTATTGTACCTTCTGAAGTCCGTACAGGACATGCTTACATTATTTGTATTCGCTAATTCGGACACTACCTTTTGTATTAACGTCATACATATAACAGTAGTTGTCGTTAGTTGCAATATGAAGAGAACACCTTATAGAAATGTACGTACGAGTACAACATACATTCTTGAGCTGTATTTACTGCTAGGATATGTATAAGTTTCGTAGTTTTGAGTGATAAAAAAGTTGTATTTTAGAGAAACTAAAAGAAGGACGCTTACCAAGAAAATTGTCAAGGCAATATCATGTAGGAAAATCTATAATTTACGACATTTAGCCAAATGAGTTGAAGATAAAGAGATTGTGTTTTTCTATTCAAATGCGTTTCCAAAACTGAAAAAAAAAACAACGTTTAGAAATTATTAATTCAATTCAATTCAATTCAATTTATTTCGCCCATAATAATAAGAATTCATATTTCTTAAGACTAATATCCTATATAATGTACAGAGTTTGACCCTTGATTTCAGGCCTTCTACTGAGAAGGAAAAAAAGCCTGTAAATAAATTGTTCTTAAATAGTGTAAATATAATCAAGGAAAAAGAGGAAAGAAAATACCTTAAAATAGTGTTAGGAGTAAAACTTAGAACTCTCTTGACACTAGGCAACCAATACCCATAGACTAAGTGCGAACTTAGTTTTGGTGATGGTCGTTTGCGCAGGCTTGCGATACATTGGTTTTGTTTAATATATTTTATAAACTTTTATGCTTAAGTGCAAAGTGGGCATGCTGGAGCTTTGGTGATAATTTATGTGAGGAGATTTACAGGATGGAAGTTATTATTTAGTAATTGTATTTTGTCTTTAATCATTAAGATTCTAGCTTTTTGCTGAAGGAGGCTGGTTGAATAAAAAAGGGGCAATTTTAGGATCATTTTTAAGATCTTGTTCTGAATACTTTGAAGTTTGTTTATGTGGGTTTGTGCACAGTCTTCCCATGCAATAGAACCGTATAAGATGAATGGTACAAATATCGATTTATATATTAGTAGTTTGTTTGGAATGGACAAGCCTTATTTACGATTTATTAGTGGATAGAGAATGCATGCCATCTTGTTTACTTTGTCAATAGTTTTGTTGATATGTAAGTTAAATAACATTTATGTATCTAAAAACAATCCGAGTTAGCGGACACAATTTTCCCAGCATATGTCCTGCTTAACCAGACGTAAAGGGGCAGGGTAAAGAGCACGCCTTACGCTTTCTAGTAAGAAAGATACACTTTGTTTTATCACAGTTTAACTTGATTTTCCACTTGTGATAATGGGTAGCTAAGGCATTAAGAGCAGTTTGCATATTAATTTTAATAGAGTTAAAACTTTCATCTGAACAGTAGACTGCAGTATCATCAGCAAACATTGAGATGACAAAGTTGTCGAAATGCGGAATATCAAACGTATAGATGTTGTACAGTAATGACCCAAGCACTGAACCCTGAGGCACTCCAGCCATGATAGGCGAGGGTTTTGTTGACACGCCATTAACAACAGTAATGAAGGATCTGCCAGAAAAGAAAATGTTGAATAATTTTAGTCATATAACCTGGTGTGTTGGTGAAATGCAATTTTTGTAGTAAACCGTCATGCCAAACGGCAGCGAAAACGGCTTGAATGTCTAATGTAAGCAAGCCGACGGATTTATTGTTTTCAAGGTTAAGCTTGACAAAACTATTAAGCTTTAGAAGTAGATGGGTGCAACTGTGTTTGGCTCTCAACCCAAATTGCTCAGCTTATTAATTGATTTTATCGAAATCAGTGCCTTCTTGTGAATACTGAGAGAAATTTAAGAAGAATTCATGGATCTCATAGTTCTGTTAATTAATTAATCCAGATACTGTGTGGTGTGCAATTCATGCTGTTAGATAATTTTTTTTCCTGTTGTTGTTGAGAATAATCTGATGGATATGTAGTTTCAACAAGACGGTGCCACCTGCCACACAGCCACATTAAAAATCGATTTATTGAAAACAAAATGTGGTGATGAAATTATCTCAGGAAATGATCCAGTTAATAAAATTATCCTTCTAGGTCGTGTGATTTCTTTCTTTGAAGATATATTAAGTCACAATTATAAAATTGTAAATCAACAACAAAATCCATACAAAATGGCATAATGTAGTCTTTCAAATAAAACAATTATTTGTGTCTCACTGAATAATTTGTGTGTTTTTTTTTTTTTTAATTTTTAAATTGTACCATCCCTATTGGAAAACCCTCTATATACCTTTTATCACCATTGTCGTCATTTGCTACTATCGTCAGACGATATCGAGCGCATAATATCAAGATTAAAATCACATATTCAATAAAAAGTTAGCATGACTCATGTTACGAAATGGAGATCTATTATGATTATTATTATAATTATGAGTTCTATCATAAATGTATAATCTAGTAATTTTGTATATTTATTTGGTAATACCAGGCGCGTTCAGCAGAAGTGTTTGATGAAATTTTTTAATGCTTTTCGCTCATTGTGAATGCCTAATTCACAATTTCGATAAAAATTTAGTGATTGCGATGCCTAAAAATTCATCACAAAATTACTTTGACAACCAAGGTATCACATTTTAGTCAGATGTTTTTCGTTTGTATATAAAATAATATAGGCACAAAATTTAAAATAAATAATTTGAGTATTGTTGTTAGTTGCTTTGAAAGTGAAATGTAATGATATTTATTTATTTAATTTTTGTTTATATGTATTTATGTTCTTAATATATATTTAACAAATATAGCATCTATGCGTTCAGCAGAGACAAACCAGTAATCGATTATTAAGTCAGAAAAATTGATGAGTGATGACTTCTGCTGAATGCGCCCACTGACACTGCCCTTTTTTAATTGTCCGGTTTATCGAAATTTTACTGTTTAAAATAGCTGCTCAGTTAACCAATGCCAACCTCAGCCAAGCGTCATCTGCTCTTAAGCGTTGCCGTTTTGTATTGTTTGCTTTGAATAGGTTCTCATTCCATTTCAAAGAAATTCTTATTTCTTCTATAATAAATAAAATAAAATAAGTCTTTTAGTATGTGTTACGTGTAAGTTTTCTTTTCTTTTGTTCTTCTTTTCTTTTTCGATCTGTATTTGCGCCATCTTTCAGCTTTAGAATTCATTTTCAACTAATCCCGTTCGTATTTCCCAGTGAACGAAGGACGCTGATTTCAATTGATTGGCCAATTGTAAAAAAAGAAGTGAAACCAAAAATTCAAAGATCGCTTTGAATTAATTAAAGTTTTTTCTTTTTTATTTGGAGTAACTATAAAAGTTTGAAGTTGTTGATGTCGTTGTTGTTGTTGTTGTGACTGCTGCAAAGTTAAGACAAAAGATGAATGTGGCTTACTCACGGTTTACTGAGTGTGAATCTCATCGCTGTGCACAAAACAGGACTTTGGAATCATCAATTAAATGGAATTGCAGTTAACCGAAGCGAATTGAATTGAATTTGAATAGAATTTTCCAACACTATTTTCCCATCGATTTGCCTATGAAAATATTATTCGAAAAACGTCTTATGTGAGTTCCGAGTTGATTGAATTTAAATCATCAAAACTCATTGCTTTGCAAGTGCTGTCAAAAATAGTTTCCATTTAATCATATTAAAAGAGAGCATACAGACGCTGGTGAGCTCTGATAACATTTGTCTTCGAAGATTCAGAGAAAATCAGTCAAGAAATTAGCTTAAAAAATGTATAATTTGAATTTGATTTTGTGTGTATTCGGAATAATTATAGTTCTGAATGGTAAGGTGTGTGGTTATCAAACACTCTCTCATAAGAAGTTTGTATGCAACGTCGAAGCTATTTTGGACCAGAATCAAGTACTAATGATATGTAAAATCGAAAACCAAGAGGAAAACAAAATGGCGGTTGCTGTTTCTAATGACGGCATATTTCATTCTTCAATGAAGTATTTGGCTGAAATGACAGGATCTGTCCCGAAGCTTTGGATTGACAGCCACCATATTGAAGATTTGAAAATGGCCTTAAAGAATACCGTTGGATATAGCGCCCAGAAGTACACTGAAACAACGGGAGATTTGGCTGATTTCTTTAAGTGCCTATATAATTCGTGTCGTCAATGCAAGAAGTAGTAGCGTTTACCGACGAAAACAAGGTTGGTATTTGAAGTAATTGCTATCTAATTCAATAACAGAATGATCAATGGAATTCAATTTCAGGAAGTCGTTGATCCATTCGTCTACATCCCAGTTGCCATAAAAAATTTAATTTGTTTTTTGTTAAATTTTAAAAATTAAATGTTCACTTCCGAATGTAAAGTGCAATGTTTACAAAGAAATTCATTTGGCCGATCGATTATAATGTTAATCATACGACCCAGTAGTCAGGAGAGAAACATTTTTTATATTTTATTATTTTTATTTTTATTTTTTTTTTGGGTCTTAATGCAGCAAACCCTACACTGCGCCCAATGCGCAACAACTCGTAAGGGCCCTCCCTTAGGGAATGCATTCGAAACACTAAACACTTGTTGCCCTTTACATACTGTAGTTAAAAATAGGAGAGAGCCGTGTTATTTGGCTCACTGGGCAACGGAGTGTTTGGTGTTGGAAGCCATTCAGAAACCATTATTCACAGTTTCCTTTTTGTGATCTATTTTTGGGAGCGCTTTCAGCTTCACCGAACGAATATGTAACCTAAGACATCCATCGAAAATCAGCGAGGTAAGTTAAAGTTAACAGTTATACGTCGAAAGAGAAAATATCCTTTTTGGTAGCGCGGGTCCGCAGTCTGCTTTATCGACACTGTTAATACTGCGGGAACAAAGGGAAATTTATAAATTTTTTTTACTGCAAGTCTCGGTGAAATGTTGTTCCTTTAAAAAATATACAAGCTATTTTTTGATTTTATTTTTTTGTATTTTTTTTTTCATATACATGTCTGCTATTTTGGCCAAATAAATGGGCTTCCGAGATTTAGTGAAGCCACAAGAGAAGAAGAAAAAATTGTTTAGAAAATGAGCCAGTCGACAAAAAGACATAAAAAAGGTGTACGCAGCAAGTAAACATGTAAGTAAATGCATGAACATATAGCAAAAATCGTTTACCAAGGCGACGAGGCAAGCATGGCTGGAACTGCGATGGAAAGGTGGAAACGCGTAGTAAAAAATATAAATACCATTTTTACACATAGCTCAGTTACTGGCCGAGCGCATAAATTGGCAGGCGCCATAAACAGCATTCAAAACAATATCAACAACAACAACAACAACAACAAAAGGTGCAGTATTTTCTTGTTGTTGACGTTAAAAAGTGGCAAAACGATCGCCGTGGCTAAATAGCACAACAACTAAAGACGACCATCGCAAATGCTGTTTGGAATTAAGGCATATAAAAATGCATTACGCTCGTTGTAAAAGTAGCAACAAAAGCAACAATAACATCAACAAAAACCGCATGATGATGACGCAAAGGCAACCTTGAGCGCGCGCGTACATGATGGGGCTCAGCATTCAGTCATGCGACTGCTTCGCTTGTTGCGGTTCAGTTTCTGGCTAAAATGGGATTCAGTGCGTCAAAAATTGTGTTGTTTTGCATGGTACTCGTCCTTCTCTCTCTCCCCCTCTCTGACTTGCTCGCGCCATCTATCATTTCACTAATACCAAAATAGTTAAAGGTGTCGCGCAATGTGTTTTTTTGTTTTGTGTATGTTGCCACGTCCGTTCCGGCGTCCCTGATGTGTTCAACAAGCTATAGTAGCTACGAAAATGACATTATTTTTGTCTTTCTGCTTTAGGAGTGCCGATCAATGAGTACGAATGTTAGCTCTACACCCCGTTTACTATTCGTTGAATAGTGCAATGTTAATTAAAAATAGTTTTAAACAAATTGCGTTTGTTAGCGTTGTGCTTCTTTGCCTCTCTTACTCATTATTTGCCTTTATTGCTCTATATCTATATATATTATTATCTAAATTGCATTGGCTTTTAACTAGCAGGAATAAATTGTCCTTGGGAAATAAGATGAACATTTACAAAACCATAATTGCTCCTACTTGGCGATACGGTTTGCAGCTGTATGGAATAGTAGCGAGGTCAAACATCACGAAGGTGAGAGTATGCAGGCCTAGACATTGCGTATGCTTACTGGTGCCTCGTGGTTCATTCGAATGGCGGACCTTGAGAAGGACTTAAAAATACCGAAAATTGGCGATGTGATAAATCGTCAGGCCAAAAAATATATAGAGACGTTAAAAAATCATCCAAGTAAACTAGCAAGGCGCCTTCTAATACGACGCAGAATGGCAGGAGTTAGGCTGGCGAGACGGCTGAGAAGATCGCACTCTGCCGAAATCCGTAATAGATCCTTTTAATACACAATATTATATCCCCACTTATTATTTAAGTTGTTTTGTTAATTTTTGTATATACAATTTAATTGAAGTTTTTCTAATAATAACAGAAAAATTATATATAAAGGAAAATGAAAAAAAAAAGATTATTATCTTAAATGAAACGCAGAATTCTTAACTTGTCACTGTCATATAATGTTTTTCTTAGATGCCATCGGCTCGAGTTCGGTACCAGCGTTTGCATATTCGTGATTGTACTCAATGAGACACGACCGTAGACTACGCCACGTGAATGCCACGGCGATACATTCTAAATTCGCTAATACAGTGTTGAGTTGCAAATTATAAGGCCAACAGAGCGTTTTAGTTTCGCGGAACTCACTGGTTCTATTTAGTAAAAGGCTGCTGAAAAATCTGGGATTTGGTCAACAACACTAGCTAAAGAACTAAAGCCCGGAAAAGTACATAGTTTTAACTAACGTTTGGTGTATAATAATGTTTGTATGTTTCAGTAAATGAATAATCTCGACATTGCTCTTACTGGTCATGTAAAATATTTACTGACTCTGTATGACACGCCCACAGCCTACAGATCAGAGAGTGTCATATCATTTTCATGTGCTCACCAAAGAATAAAAAGCGAAGCACGCTTTACAAAATATGTCTGATATAATTGTCTACCAAATAAAAACCATCATGTTAGTACATCTGTAGTGTGTTCGCTTTTGACAACGCTATTGGTAACTTCCTTCAGTAACAGCACTTCTATTCAAATACCTGTACTCATAAATCGACCCAATCGAGCCTTTGTTTTGACTGTGTTCCTTGTGTCCTATTTTAAAACTTGCCTTCTATCTCTTCATGCCTTGACAGCATATTGCAAAGCCTGCGTAGCTGCAGGACTATAAGACAGCTGCACACAGGATTAGTAACCACTTTTCTATGTTCTTTGTGCTGTTGTGCTGTTCGCATCTGTTCCTCTTTTTTCGTTATTACTTATCTCTGCATTTATTTATTTATTTATTTTTTATATTTTGTTTTGTTGCGAGTTACACGTGCTTCTGTCAGAATACATGTTAATGCGTTTCTTTAGACAAAGGTAAATCGCACGTGTGCTTCATCAGTCAAAGAGCTGCTGCTGTGTGGCTCTGCTCTTAAGCTACTTTCGTTTTTTTTTTTTTCATCTTGCTTTTAGCTAACTAGCCAGCTAGTCAAGCAAGCCAGATTTGTCGCTTTGTTGCAGGTTTCGTCACGATGTCCGTCACCAACTGCCGCGTCCATATATGCGAGTTATTTTCCACAAATTGCAGCCAAAGTTTTAGTTGCCGTTCACAACGCTCTGACTATATGCGGCTGTTTATGACTCACACACACACACATACACAAAGTTTGTCTGTGCCATTGTCTGTTTGTTTCCTATTTTTATTTTCCATTTTGTTGTGTTGCCTGCTGCCATTGTTGTTATCGCATTGTTGCTTTCGTATCCTCTACTCATTTCCTTCTACGCAGCGCGGCCATAGCACTATGGGGAGTTCGTCCACTATTTTGTCAGCCTAGTCCTGTTAGAATCTGATAATTGTGGTTCATATTATGTATTGATACACTTCAACTGTACAAAATTAGAGGGCTCTCTTTATAGTGGTGTGTTAAAGTGAAGCATCTCAAAAGAATAGCATTGCATTATAAATTAAACTCATCTATGTAAAGCGCTAGTTTGATAATATTGGCTCCAAATGAAAACCTTTGCTAAAATACTCAAATACGTAAAATGTTATCCCTAATGGTGATGTTAAACTTTTTTATGCGAAAAAAATATATTTTGTTTTTATTTAAAAAATAATTATTAACTAGTTTCCTAATACCTCCAGTGGCAGTCTAACCTAATTGTATATAAAAAAAAAATAAGGAAATAATGTAAACCTATGGGCTTACAAACAACTTATAATTAATAATATATATTTACAATTACTTATTTACATATAGAAAATTTACAAAATTTGACAGTAGATAACTTATGAGTGGACCCTCGTAGGAATATCCTGTGTGTGACATCTTTTGAGTCTTCTCTTTCTGGCTCTCGAAATTAGCCGTCTCGCTAGTGCATTTGGGTGAGAACCAAGCCGCTGTAGATATTTCCCCCCTTATGCCTGGATAACATCGCCGACTTTAGGAACCCTAAGATCCTTTTCGATATCCCTTGTACGCATGTACCAGGAAGCATTGTAGATTTTTCTAAGCGCTTTAGCTTGAACAGTTCTGATTTTATTAATATGCGACTTAGCAGCTATGCCGTATACTTATAGCGCCTACTTCCACATGGGGCTTAAAATTGTCTTGTATATTGTTGTCTTGTTATACAAGGACAGCTTGCTCTTGGGGGACAACAGCCACGACATTTTTTCAGCTTTTGCCAGCACGGACCACTGAACTATTGTTACATGTCTATGAAACATTTTTGATTTTGGTAGAGTGAAATTTTACGTAGGCACCATCAGCGTCATCCTTATTCGTGTAGCAATCGAGCGCTGAGCCGAAGTTGTGAAACGAAAACAAAGTCGTTAGCTGTGAAAACAACAAGCAGACTAACGAAAACAAAACTAATAAGTTGTCAAAACAACAACAACGAAGGCATGTGTTGATAGAATTTTTAGACCACACCCGTTTTTAATTGCGGCGTTGGGTGCTACTTCTATTTTTTTCCAAAACATTGCCTATTTGTATGTAGAACCTAACGCAAAAGACCCTACTGAAAAATCTTTTTTTATCTTGTGTTATTAATTTATGCCACAAAAAGCGGTCAAGTTACCCATAGTGCATAGTTGACAGCGCAAGGTGCCGTTGACTTTAGCTTCCTCATGGCTTTATTCATTTTCTTAACTCACCTTCTTCTGCTGCTGTTGCTGTAGCTTTGTACAGCTGACTTTTTATGTCGGCGTGCATTTTGCGTCTGTCATCAATGGCTTTGCTTTGTTGGTTTCTTGTAGTTCTAGAGAGTGTTTTCTCTATTTTTCTGTAACAACGTCTGCTTCCTGCTCTTCTTTGTCAAGAGCAGTCTTGCACACGGCCTATCTAGCGCTATTTCGACATTAAAATTTTAAAACGATCCTTTTTGTATAACAAAATTTAATCAAATCAATTCGTTATGTGGTAAGCATTTCCTTCTAAAAATTGCATTTACAACTCAAACCTAAGATCTGTAAAGACCGAAAAGCGTATCACATTATTTCGAATCGCAATGACCAAAGTGTGGAAGACTCAAGAAACATATATAAAATAAAATAAAATAAAATAAAATAAAAATTGCCACAAAAGTGCTTAAGTAAAGCTAAGAGCAACAACAAAAATAAAGCGATAAGAAGGTGTATGGATAGAAGAGCAGCCGAGACCGAAAAACTAGTAGAAACGACAACAATGAATGTGGCTGCGGTACTCGACTGAAAATGGCAATAGCATTGAGCTAGACAAGTTGTAGTAGTACTACCAGTAGCGCACCCCTGCACGCACACTTTCAAAGTATTATAATAGCAGGCCACATATCTAAGAAGAAATGGAGTTCAGCCAAGTGCTACGCCTAAAGTACGTAGAATTAGCATAGCAATTTTCACTTACTCGCTTTGCCTCTTTCTAATAACTACACTTTACATCTATCGCTCGTTATTTCAGTAATACAAAAGAAAAATCTATTAAAAAAAATGTAAATGAAAAAAAATAACATGGAAGTCGATGCAACTAAAATGTTGCATGCAATCTGAAGCCCAACGCATTTCCAATTGGCCTACTCAGCTACGCTAACGGTAAAACGCGCCTTTGACTACAGTACTTCAACATGAATGACATCAAAAGAACATGAAAAGCAAGTGCTTACGTATGAGTGTATGAAAATCCTGAATCCGAAAACAAAAAAACAAAAAAAGTAAATGCAGCCGAAAAGATTGAATCAACGACTGATTGACTAACCACATGAATAGCTTGGCTAGCTGTTTCAATTGCTGTTTTTATGGCGTATGGCGTATGGCATTTGTCAGTTGGCATTTTTTTGACCGCTGAACTATGCGATTTTAAGCCATCAAACACGACTAAGCTTGACTAGCTAGTGCCTAAGCGCTACATATGCCGTGCAACCAGCCTAAATTGTTATTTCACGTGGTAGAGATAGAATTTTTCATGTGTGTGTGTGTGTGTGTGTATCTATCGAACAATAAAATATGATTTGGCAGCAACAAGTTTTGGCCAATTTTACTCAAAAAAACCAATGTTGTCTATAGCAAATATTTTCGAACATTCTACAAAGCATTTTTTATATGTACATGCACCTCAATAAATACATATATTTGATCATTTGGCACATCAAATTTTTATTAGTCAAATATTTTGCGCATATGAATCCCGTTTCAAATAACTGTAAATCAAATCAATGTAAAAAAATATTACAGCAGAAAATGCACGAAAAACATAAAATATTTGACCAAATGTCATAGAGTGAAATTCATGCGAATAAACTGAATGCGGAGTTGATTTACAATTGATGGAAAATAAAAATAAAAATTTTAAATAAAAAAATGTCAATTGCGCTGAAACTATTTTCAGTTTAAAAAAGATTTTTTTGAACTCACTCGACATACATAACTTGCCTTTGTAACGCTAGCGGCTGGGAATGCTATAAAATGTGCCCTCTTTTGCAAATAAATTGAAAATGATTTTTTCATCAAATTCACGTCTTCGAAATCTTTTTGAAATCAAAACAAACATAATAAACAATTTTGATGGCAGGCATACTCAGAAATATTACAATAAACGAAATTCATTTAGAATCGTTGTAGGTCCTTCGAAGCAATGATCAAACACACACGATCGAGCAAAATAGCACATCAAATGGTCGCTGTATCTAGAGGGGCAAATAATTCCAACCCCCTTCAAAAGCAGGCTCAGCGCGTTGCTGCCAACGAGCAACAAGTTTTTTCCTTGATTTGCCGAGCGAAGGTTGCTTAAAATGGATACGGATACGGATACAGCATGGTGCGATCATAATAAGTGTTATTTTGTGCAGAAGAAAGCGAAAGCAAACTGAAAAAAGGCGTGTTTGGATGAAAACGTGGCACCATAAAAGGGGCTGATTTGGGCAACACCAAGCTATGAAGGAATTGGAGTTCAGTGCCAAAAATGATTTTAATAACTTCCTAAGAATGGACGAAAGAACTTTGAAAGAATTATTAAACAAAGTTTCGGCATTAATAACTAGGAAAACGACAATAATTTCTGCGTCTAATCGGCTAATGCACAAGCACAAAAATATCAAAATTAAATAGATTTTCTTCAAACGTCCATTCAATCACGCAAAGACGGCCACACACTGGCAAGCCGCTTGACAAACACGGCGTTTGTCAAACATGTTTGCGTGTGTGGGGCCTTTTAGTCAGAGCAATCACTAAATTATTAGTGAGATTGTAAAATTAGCATTCACCATATGAAAAAGCAGCGAAATATAAGCTCACGTTGCCATTCAAAATGTCTGATAATTTAATTGGCCTACAGTGCTGCTCAAACTGTATAGATTCTCTTGTTTTATTTTATTTTTTTAATTTTTTATTTAACGAATTCAACGAAATACACTTACAAGTGGATAGTACACATATATAAACATTCTCCATATATGTACCAATTTTCATGGTATTCGGTTAAACGGTGTCGGAGTCTATACTCGTCGAGCGGGCAGACAGACAGACATCCTCTTGGTGAGACCTATACTATATTAAAAAAAATGCAACAGCGCAACGAAAATCTCTTAGAATTAGAAAAACTTCTTTATGAAAATATCATCATTCTAAGAGCCTCTAAGCTCAACTTCAACTATGGCAAATAAAATATTTTAAAGCCATTTGCACTACTTACTAAAGCATAAATTTATTTTGGCCTCGGCATTACAAAAGCAATTACTATTACGCCTTCAAGACTGTATTATTGTGTAGAAAATTCTAGAGCGGTTTTCTTTTTGTGAGTACTACAAAATGTTATCTTGCCTTCTTCAGCGAAAAAATAATAAACTTAAATACACTACACTTTGAATTTCACTCGAATTTTTCTTTCTTTCTTAACTCATTTTTAGAGCTTCTCAAGCCCCTAACTTTATGCTAGACTAAATAGAAGTTTTAATAACAACCGAACTACCTGCACTTACGTGAGGTATAAGTAGTGCAGCACAATTCAATAACGTGTTGGCTCACATTTTCGATTTTTGGTGCACCTTTACCACCTGCCATTAATCGATAGGAATGACTGAAAGGCAAAACCAAAGTGAATCGGGTGGAGCTGAGTCGAGCTAATTGTGTTCACAAGCATCAGTGTGCACTGGCTGGCATTGTAGGCTGACAAAACATACAACAATGGTAAATGTTAAGCCTAACCTATACCAAAATCCACACACTTGCACACGCATACACCCGCATATAAGTATGCGCTTACACACACATAGGACGTATCATTGAGGATGCGCTTAGTTAAGCAAAAGGATTCAAGTACGAATATTTTGCTATGAATTTGTGCTATGAACTAATTTTGTAAACTGTATCCTAATATCTTGTTTTTTTCATTTAATTATGAAATATATGGGAATATATGAAATATATGAAAATAATGGGAACTGAACGCCAAAATAATCCACATTGATGTTTGTACCCATATATTGTGCAACCCTAAACCGATTGTGGTTTGAAAGATGAATGTTCAGCTACATTTTTTGGGAAGACACTTCTATAATTCGCGGCTCGTGTAAAAAGTTATATTGGTTTAAAAATTAATCACAATATCGGACAAATACGCTATGTGATGATGACGAAAAATTTGTGCGATTTACGGTGAGAATGATGTAAGTGAACGGCGAACTAAGGACTCGTTTCTTCGATCTCTGTACTGAAATTTCATTTTCGAAGATGCACCTTGCTCTGGTAAGCCAGTCACTGAAAAAGCCGATAAAAGTGCTAATTCCGTTCTTTACTGCTCACAACTCGACCGCTTGAACGACGCAATCAAGGGAAAGCAAGGAGAATTGAACAAAAATAATGTTATGTTCAAAAACTTACCAAAAAAAAAAATTTATTATTGAATATATTTATATATATATTATATATATTTAAACGTTCGTTAATTTTTTTTTTATTTTTATTTTTTTATCAGAGCAGCAGTTCGACATCTTCTTCAATCAACTCCGACCTAAATTCTAAGTCGACTTTGGAGGTCCAGACTTGCCACCCCAAGAGGCAATCAACTTCACAAGAGTATAATAAACTCTTCCAGAGAGGTTCTTGCCACCATAGCACCCACCCTTTACCCATATGATTCCTCAAGGTCGCCCGACGCAGTAGACTTTGCTATATACAATGACATTCATCCAACAGCTCTGGACATTGCGGAGTCATCTGACCTTAGCTCAGACCACATCCCACTATTTAATAAACTTGGATTGATTCCAGATAGCATCGTATGCCGGTCTAGACTGCTCACTCCCCATGCTAACATAACGGTCTTTCATCAGTGTCTAAACGAAAGGATCAACCTCAATATGGAAATAAATTCGGACAAGGATATAGATGATTCGGTTGACCTGTTCACCAAGAACATTCATGAGTCCGCCGAATTAGCATCTTCATAACAATTCCCTTGTTCACCCAACCCACCTCAGGATCTCTTAAAACCTGAGGTTCTTGAGATATAAACACAGGCTACGACGTCGCTATATGAGATCACGGAATGAATTTGACAAGGCTGCATGGAGGAGAGCTGCCCGAGAACTGAGAAATGTAATGCAAGCTGTGCGATCGGAACATTTCAACAATCTGTTGGCTAATGCGGATCCAATGAAGAAGTCTGGATTCAATCTATGGCGTGCCACCAAGTGCATCAAACAACAGCCTCACAGACATGCTCCAATTCGTGGGCCTCTAAACCAGTGGCTGCGTACGGAGACCGAGAAAGCAGAAGCCTTTGCTAATGAGTTGGAGAGCCGGCTCACGCCTTTTAGCCTGGCTGACCCTGGAGACGTTGAGGAAACAGATGAAGTCCTATCGAGATGTATATTAGACCACAGTCCAACTAAACATGTCACCCCTGAAGAGGTTGTGACTTAAATTCAGAGACTGAAATCTAAGAAGAGCCCCGGACATGAGCATATTGACAACAAGGTGGTTAAAGCACTCCCTTGGAAGGGAGTGTTGTTCCTGACGTTGCTGTTCAACAGCATGCTGAGGATCTGCCATTTTCCCACACAGTGGAAGTGTGCTACGATATCCATGATACCTAAACCTGGTACTCCGGAGAACCGTGTCACATCATATAGGCCCATAAGCCTGCTTCCAACTTTTTCCAAAATTTTTGAAAGATTATTTTTGAGTAGATTGTTGGCAGTACGGGGTGTTCAAGAAGCCATTCCTGATCACCAATTTGGATTTAGATCACAGCATGGCACTCCCGAACAACTGCATCGAGTCGTTAATCACATACTTACTGCGTTTGAGATGAAACAGTATTCCTCTGCAGTCTTCCTAGATGTCAAACAAGCATTCGATAGGTTATGGATTGATGGACTTCTGCATAAATTAAAATTACTCCTGCCTGGCAAACAGTTTTTACTAATGCGAAGCTTTCTCCAACGACGAACCTTCTCTGTGGCGGTAAGAGACAAAATTTCCACCTTCAGGCACATGAGAGCCTTGTGTCCCGCAGGGGAGTGTCTTAGCTCCGGTCCTCTACTCCTTATATACCTCTGATATGCCTACAACTAGAGATGATCATTCGATTATTGCTACTTACGCGGACGATACGGCAGTTATATTCAACTCTGCCTCTCTGAACGAAGCTGACGGAGAAATTGTCCAGCTACCTGGATAGATTCCACTCATGGGCCAGGCGCTGGAATATAGCCATAAACTCTGAGAAATCAGCTCACTGTACTTTCACATTAAGGCAAGGCGTCTGTCCGGTTGTGACTTACAAAACAAGAATCATTCCGCAAATGGAGCAAATCAGGTATCTCGGTTTGATCCTGGATAAGCGTCTTACTTGGCGTGCACACATTACGGTAGTTACAGCGCGCTGCTATCAAAAGCTCAAGAAACTGGAGTGGCTCCTCCGCCCATCGAATAAGTTATCTTTAACTAATAAAAGGCTCATCTATCTGCAAGTAGTGACAGCTGCATGGCGTTACACCATACAAATTTGGGGCCCTACTGCCGCTTACAACATCAGAAGAGTGCAGGCGTGTCAGAGCAAGGCTCTCAGAAGATTTACGGGCGCCGCTTGGTACGTCCGCAACACCACGCTGCATAGGGATCTTTCCGTGCCAACTGTTATGGAGGTGATTAATTCTCACAGCTGCAGCTATAACTCCACACGTTTGTCTCACCCAAATCCGCTGCCGTTCCCCCCTTACCCATATCGCAGCAAGGCGTAGACTGAAGAGGCTACACCCGCATGATCACCACCTAAGAAGGAATCAACCTTCTATGTCATTGCCTTTACGACGCAATTAGCATCATTTTTAATTTAGTCTAAGTCAAATGTTTCTACACATCATTATATAATGTTATACTGTAATTATACAAAAAAAATAAATAAAAAAATCTAAAATGGGCTCTGCTAAGATTTCAAAATATTTTCACAAAAGAGAAACCTGGGGTCCTAATTAGATGGGGATGAGCAGCTAAAGCAGTTCATCTAGAACTTTTCACAGTTTCTTTCTATGCAAGTATTATGTGCAAAACTTTGACGATGTTGCCTTCAACAACAAACGTTGACTCATTTAGATTCTTAAGGCATGCTGGCATGTATGACCATGAAAGAACAAACGTACTTGTTTGAAAAATTCCCAATAATTCGTTTTTAGAGTCAGCCTAACACTTCTATAAGAAGCAACCATATTCTGAACTCAAATACATTACTTGTATCCTACATATTGCTTCGGTTTATATCTTTCCCTTTAAAAATGTTTGGCTAATTGCATCACAAGTTAAGAATGTGCTCAGTCTATGTTCAGCAAGTATTTATTTACTGTCACAAAATAGAATTGTTATTCTATTTGAATTCAATTAAGTTCAGTCAAGTTTCCCTAAACCAATCCCTTTTATGTATTACACATCATATTCGTTTCTGGTCACATTATAAATCAGGACAGGAATCCATGCGGCAAGACGTCGTTGAAGTCTAACATTCTTTGACTTTAGAAGTGATTGTAGGATGCCTCCTCCTCCTCGGGCCCATCACACCCATAGTTGGATGTATTTTTGCCAATCTTCAAAAAAAGAACCAACTTTGGCAGTTCCATATTAGTTTTGCTGAAATATCTGAAAAAAAGGCGGCAAAGCACAATTTCTACGATTAATAAATTATTTATTTTTTAAATACAATTTCATTTTTAATATAAATTATATTTTATATATAAATTTAATTTTCTTTGTTCCAAAAGTTTACTCCATGGTTTTTGGTTTTCCAATTGGTAGTTTACATTCAATTTACGCAGGGCAAACTTGTACTCCCTTACAAAAGGTATTCGGTCATCGTTTCCCAAAAGTCTAGGAACTTCTCCATAAGCCATACTAGGCTACGCTCAACGTATTGGCCCTCGTAATATTCGAAGACACAAATGACTTCGCAATCGTTCATAAAAAAGAGAATATCAGCTATTTCCATAGGGATTTCCAATATATTCGGATTATTGGGATAACGTTTTAGTAAATACATCTTGCATATCTCGCTGAACAACAATTCGAGGTGGTTAGACTTATTATACTTGAGAAGTTCTGTGGACTCCTCTTGTAGTACCATAACATAAGTCATCGTTTTCTATATTTGGATCTATATATCAGGAAAGAAGAAGAAAAAGAACTATTAGTTTAAATGAATAACCAGAAAGTCGTAAATTTAATTGCACATTGCAACTATCAGCGCTTAGCGTCTGCCGCCATCTTTGTTCTTATTGTACGCACACAGGAAGAAGCAGAAGAAGAAGTAAAAAAGCACGCGGCCGCACAATTCGTATTTTCACAGATCGCCACTGATTTTACTCTATCAAACGGCAGCGTTTGTAACTAATGCAGCAAATTTAGAGGGATTTTGATTTTTTTTAAGCTAACGCGTAAATTTCGCACAATTTTTGTATGAATACTCACCGAGATGAAGCACCAGAAAGCCGTCAATAATCTTTGCTGTAAGTTGTTGTGTTGCCAGACTGCTGGGTTTTGCCACATACTACAACAGCAACTCCTGAAAGGCGTCACTTTGCCTTTGTGGCAACTCTTGAGTTCAGTGTGTCTTAACTGATAAAGCATGTGTTCCTATTAAGTATTTGGGAATATCATAAGTAACACGCACTTTATATAATATAGTATAATTAATTACGGTGATAATGTAGCTGGATAATAACTTTTGCTTAACTGATTGCAAAACGTTCTAATTGGAATTTCACTCATTCACTAGTCCAATCGTAGCGTTGCCACTTGCCTCTTGCAGCTGAGTGGCCAATAAATGCGACGCTTTCCAAACTTTAGTTCTTTTTTGTTGTTGTTTAGTTGGACAATAAATGATGTTGCCAACTAACATAAGAGTTTTTGGTTTTTTATTTCCTACATTAATTTATTTTTAACTAACTTCAATTAAATGAATTATAAAATTATTGTCCGTTTTGTTGCTGCAGATTTTTGTGGTCAATTAATGAGGTCCAAAGCCACACAGATGCATAGACGCATACATATTACTATTTATAATATTGGTATAAACTGTGTATGGATTAATATAGATTTACTTTATGTTTTTATTGTTTGGAATTCCAACATACATAACTCTTGATTATACGAGTATTGATTTGTTTCTTACAGTCTTATAAAGCCATGGAGTTTGTAATACAGTGACTTTCGTCTGTTGAAGAGCACTGCATACTCGTACTGAGCAGCCGAATCCCCAAGCAGATGATGAGCCAGTAACCTAAAATTTGATTCCGTTGTAGGCATTCAATTGTTTTATAAAGTCCGAGGCACACATCACGGTGTGTACAGGGTGTTCAAGAAGCCCCTCCTGATCACCAATTTAGATTTAGATCACAGCATGGCACTCCCGAACAACTGCATCGAGTCGTTAATCACATACTTACTGCGTTTGAGATGAAACAGTATTCCTCTGCAGTCTTCCTAGATGTCAAACAAGCATTCGATAGGTTATGGATTGATGGACTTCTGCATAAATTAAAATTACTCCTGCCTGGCAAACAGTTTTTACTAATGCGAAGCTTTCTTCAACGACGAACCTTCTCTGTGGCGGTAGGGGACAAAATTTCCACCTTCAGGCACATGAGAGCCGGTGTCCCGCAGGGGAGTGTCTTAGCTCCGGTCCTCTACTCCTTATATACCTCTGATATGCCTACAACTAGAGATGAACATTCGATTATTGCTACTTACGCGGACGATACGGCAGTTATATTCAACTCTGCCTCTCTGAACGAAGCTGCGGAGAAATTGTCCAGCTAATTTGATAGATTCCACTCATGGGCCAGGCGTTGGAATATAGCCATAAACTCTGAGAAATCAGCTCACTGTACCTTCACATTAAGGCAAATCGTCTGTCCGGTTGTGACTTACAACACAAGCATAATTCCGCAAATGGAGCAAATCCGGTATCTCGGTTTGATCCTGGATAAGCGTCTTACCTAGCGTGCACACATTAAGGTAGTTACAGCGCTCTGCTACCAAAAGCTCAAGAAACTGGAGTGGCTCCTCCGCCCACTGAATAAGTTATCTTTAACTAATAAAATGCTCATCTATCTGCAAGTAGTTGCACCTGTTTGGCGCTACGCCATACAAATTTGGGGCACTACTGCTGCCTACAACATCAGAAGAGTGCAGGCGTGTCAGAGCAAAGCTCTCAGAAGATTTACGGGCGCCCCTTGGTACGTCCGCAACACCACGCTGCATAGGGATCTTGCCGTGCCAACTGTTATGGAGGTGATTAATTCTCACAGCTGCCGCTACCACTACAGACTTTTGTCGCATCCAAATCCGCTACCTCCCTCACCCGTATCTCAACAAGGCGTAGACTGAAGAGGCTACACCCTTATGATCTCCCCCTAAGAAAGTTACAGCTTTCTGTATCATTGCCTTTTCGGCGCAATTTACATCGTTTTTAATTTAGTATAAGTCTAATTTTTTTTTTCACGTCATTATTTCTTAAATCCGACAAATGTGTTATGCAGTTTACTGCGTTAAATTTTTATAATTAATTATGAAAAAAAAATGTTATTTTATTTATCTATTTATTTAATTACAATTACAAAGATAAAAAATGTGTATGCTTCTTGACTAGAGCACTAGCTACTAGGGCTTTCAGTTCTTATAAAACGTATAAAAGGTTGTTAAAATTAGCATGTAATAGGAATTTTTTTAACTGATTTATGTTAGTGGTGTGTATTTATTTATTATTAATTATTTTATTTTTTATTAATTATCCAGTTTTATTGGCAAATCCCTGTATTAAGCAACTAGATTTATGCCTACTCAATGGATAAATGCAGATAAACAGCCGACAGAGCCAAACGATCCGATGAATGGACAAACGTTTGAAAGTTTTAATTAATTTTCAACTCATTAACTTTTAATGGTTAAGCCTTCATTTATCAAATATTTTTACACGCAACCACTCAGTATAGTTGAGACTGTGAAGATTGAATTTTGTTTATTTTTATTTTTATTCTTTTAATTTCTTTATTTTGCTCTTTTTTTGTAAGTGAAGTTTGTAAATAGTAATTTATCAAAAAACTTGAAGTAATTAATTTCATTTAAGTGAAAGATTACAATTAATTTGTTCATTAATTTCCAGCGGCTTCAATGCGCTGCGCTCCGAGGCAGTAAGTTCGAGCAAATTAAAGCAGCGTATCATAAAGCGACTCTGTTGATTGAGCAGTGGCAGAGAAAGGCGAAGCACGGGGGCAGAGAAAGAAATTACGAAGCTTTCGTAATTTGGAAAGTGAAGCTAAGTCACGGTGCATAGAAATAGTAATCTGTCATTTTGAGGGATATGTCGGAGCTTATGAGCTGAGCCTTCCAGGCGATGACGACGTAAAGACGCTGACAATAGAGGTTTGTGTTGGTGGCAGCAACCAGCAGTGGCGTCGTAATTGCTCGTAACACACATCAATACTGTTCAAAGCGTTCAAAATGCTGCATTAACTCGCAAATTGTCACAGAAAAGTAGTAAAAGGCGAAGGAACCAGCCAGCCAGCCAGCCAGACAGTCAAGTAAGCAATCAAACACAGCAACGTGCGTCATCAACGTGTGGTGTCGTGTCGTGTCTTCTCTCTAATCTAACTAAATCTAACTAAGCTCGACGTATGCATGCAGTTTGGTGGCTGATTTCGAAAACATTTTAAACAATTGAATATTACGTAAAAAGTATGCAAAACTATAAAAATAATGTAGTTAAATAGTTTCATGTTTGACTAGGTGATCACATCCTCGCAACTTGCCCATCTTGCGTTTAGCTGAAAAAAATTTGATATCAAATTTGGATGGACTCGTAAGCTGCACTGACATGTTTAACAAACCTTCACGCACCTTGATGCAATATGGCAAGTGTTTCGCTAAATTTGACACTTTGTTTTTGCACAATTTGCACTTTTCGCTGAAAACTTTTTCGTTTGCCTTGCGCTTCTTGCAGTGAATGCTGTGCCGAAAACAGTGCGTTTGTTTCTTGCGGCAGAATGGGCAAGTTGCTTTTCTGAAAGGCGTTAAAAAAGTTTACTTAAAAACGCGTACGTTTGGTTTGAATCGTGTCTCATTCTTACCCTTCCTTGACCTTGACAATCTTCCGACGGTTTTGTATTACAGATTCCAACTTTGCTCGGACATTGCGCAATGTTTTTAAAACTTGATATTTATTTAAGTCATCACAATTTTCAATTCGTCTTAGGGTTTTTTTTATTAAGAAGATTTCCGGCCGCTCAGAGTCCATTTTCGTCGACGTATAGAAACAAGCACAAGTGAATGAAGGAGCGCAAGAGGGATGAGTAATATTTCATTAACACTGATATTTCAGTGGGCATGAAAAATCGAAATCGAAAATTGGTTTCGAAAATTTTACTACACTGTGAATGAAAAATCGCAATCAAAAATGCATTTCGGTGATTTATGGCATCACTGGTGAAGAATGTATTCGATTGACGTTGCCACATTGGTTCAAAAGTGGCTCTGTGTGTATAACTGAATCATACATTTGAATCGTAATTCTGCTGCCACAATGTGTTTGTTGCTCAATTAAAGCATGTGTGAGTACGATGTGAGGACGATTTTTTTTTTTTTCACCCTAATATTTAATTTTTCTGTTATTATAAAAACAACTTAAATTAAACTGTATATACATAAATTAACAAAACAACTTAAATTAGTAAGTGGGGATATAGATTAGTGGATATAATAATATTAAAAGGATCAATTACGGTGGTCGACAGGGTGCGATCTTCTCAGCCGTCTCGCCGCCCAAACGCACCCTATATATAAATCTGCGTCATTTTAGAAGGCGCCTTGCTAGTTTATTTAGATTATTTTTCAACCTCTCCATATATTATTTAGCCTGACGATTAATCACATCGTAAATTTTCGGTATTTTTAAGTCCTTCTCAAGGTCCGCCATTCGGATGAACCACGGGGCACCAGTAAGCATACACAATGTCGTGGCTTGCAGTACTTGCAGGACCTTCGTGATATTTGATTTTGCTGCCATTCCATACACCTTTTGTGATCTGCTCACATAAGTTAGCTATAACCCTAAAATAACGTTTAAACTATGTACTAATAGTCTTAATAAAAAGTAAAGACATATGTACACGACATATAGGAAATAAAAAAAAAATAAAAATTACATACACCTGCATGCACCTTATTTCTCAAGGACAATTTATTGCAATTTTAGGTATTTGTAGCCTGAATGGTATTCTAGCAGCTGACACATTTGTTTTTGTTAATGCAAATTCCATCGTTCCATCGTCATGTCCAGTCTTCAAAAATATGCAGGTATTGCTGCAGTGTGTCCGTGGCTTCATAAATGCACTTGTTTCTGACGAGGATGGCCGTATCGTCTGCAAACGTGGCAATGATCAGATCCTGAGGATCGTCCAGCGGTACACTGAGCCAGTGTCGTGCGTGACCATGGTATAGAGTGTTGGCCCCAAAATGCTACCCTGGGGGACACCTGCGCAAATAGCCTTGATCCTAGACGCCACACCATCCAGTACCACTGAGAAGGTCCTGTTATCAAGGTAGCTGTGCACGATTTACAATAATTGAGGCGGTAAGAGATTCTTGAGCTTACTGAGTAGCCCGTCGTGTAAAATTCGATCGAAAGCCTGCTTGTGTCAAGATACGCTGTCACCACGTACCCCTTCGCGTCAAATCCTTCGAGAATAAAGTTAACCAACATATTCAGCTGCTCTGGAGTTCCGTGGGACTTACGAAAACCAAACTGAAAGGAAGTAACTATTTGCTTCCCATCTTTTAAGTCCAGGATCCGTGTCAGCAAACTGAGTTCAAACAACTTTGTTACAGTGGGTAGCAGGCTAGGGGATCTAAGGTGTAAAGGCTCTTGCCAGAGTTATGAATCATGCAAATTGTCGCCTTCTTCCACTGTTTTGAAACATATCCCAATCTCAGCACCGAATTAAAAATGAGGACCAGAAATAACACAGCTTTTAACGGCATAGCCTTGAGTGTAAAGTTGTCCAATCCATTTTCACCTGGAGCCTTTTTAGTGTTCAACCCTTTAATATGTGCCGAGACATCCTCGGTTGTAATGGGAGCAACTGGGAGGCATAATTGGCCGGCGCTTTCAGTCTCATCTGGATCTGGCGAACCCTGTGTTCTGAACTGCTATCGACTGGCTGAAATCGAGTTTCCAAATCCTTGGAGAAAGCCTCGGCTCGCTCGCATAAAGATCTAGCCCAGGATCCGTCATCCTTCTTGATTGGAAATTTTTGATTATCTGTTGTTTATAAACACGGACGATGATCGAGTAAATGATAACTGATATTTCACCCGGCACAATGGTTTCGGCACCCGCACAAGTTTTTCACTCTGCTTTGGTCTTCCCAACGTCAACATCGCTGTTGACGATGCGGTTCGAATATTTGCGCCGATATAAAAGCAGAGAAGAAGTCACAGCAGCGTCATTTAACATGTAAACAAAATGATAATGATCGATGACTGATGACTGATGATGTCAGTCCTCAGTATAAGGTCTAATCATCGGATGTGAAAAGTGTTATAGCAACACAAATAAAAGCGTCGGAATGTGATCAGAAACCAAACTAAGCCGATGTTGTCATCTGATTTCTGATTGTATGGCAAATTAGATCAAAACATATTAGTTGTGTCACAGAAAACTCTAGAGTTTTCGGCTTCGGTACCTTTTCAAAACTTTAGACAAAACCGAACTTCAACAGGTTTGGTTCTTCGTAGTATTTTTAATGACCAACAAACCGCTTCAACTGAATGCTGTGCTTGTCTTAACAGGGCTCTCAGCATATACAAACTTTTGCCTAATATTTTTATTCTTATTATTCGCGTCTTTATTTATAACTAGCAAGGACCACGGTGTTGATCGGAATTTGTGTAAACCTCAAATATAAACCTCGCGTTTAGCTATTATTGGTAATGCCAAATCTTATGAGTTCTCATCAACGACTTGTTATTCAGTTCTTAAATGTAAGAATAAATACACTTGACTTTCAACAATAATTTCGTTGGACTTTGTTGCTGCAAACTGTACTCATGTTGTACATACTTGAAATCCGGACTCGGGGTACGAACACTGAACGGCAATAGGAACATTGCATCAGAAAAGTAAGTAAGCCAGTCTCTTCTATAGCGCAAATGTATTGTTTAAAAAAAAAAGGATTAATAAAGTCGGTTCTGTATAATTTGCGCTAAAGCGTTACATACAATTCCTATATAAAAAGTTTTATGTAATAGTATAGATGGGATAATATTACATTATTAATAATTTTGATATAGAAAAAAAACATTCAAAATATATCTGCCATTAAAGAAGAATCATACAATGCAATTATAACAATTGTGCTTGTAAAATTGTAAAAGAAAATATCTCAAAATATTCTTCCCTGCCTTGATAAGTTCACCACTTGGCCTTTGCACAGGCGGCAGCGTTTGTTGCAGACCTCTTCTTGCAGGGAGGCATACACTTCTTGCAGCGAATGCTGTGTCGAAAGCATCGACACTCAACAGCACCGTGCACAGAGTACTCACTCGTTGGCTAATATACACGGTTATAGGGTAACCTAAGAAATGTTGACTGTACGATTATGTTGAGCCCCTACAATAGAATTCCCAAGTCTGATGTCCTGGAATTAAGTCGCATCGGTCCAGTTAATAAATTATCTGCCATGTATCGCAAGATCTTCTTACTATACGAGTATACACTTCCTTCATCCAAAGGCACGGTAAGTAATTAGTGTATGTGTGTGTGACGAACGACCAAATTGCGGACAATGGAAGTTATTAGATTCGCATGTGCAGTACCAGCAAGGTGGCACATTTCGTGCTTAACGAGTGCGTCGATTAAACAGTTTGCCATTCAAGAGCAAAGATAAATATTAATCACGCTGCAAGCGAACACCTAAAAACTTTCTAAAAAAAAAATAAAAATGAGAATAATAAAATAAATCGATACGAATAGCAGCAAAAGCAGATGCTGAAGCAATGCGATTAATTTGTGTGCCAAAAAGTTTTGATTGTTGAACCTAAACGCGCACAATTGAATTCGGCAAAACTTTTAAACAGAACTCTGAAGAAACCGACCAATCCATACTCAAGGGTTGGGCGCTGAAGAAAAACTGCAGAATGCACTTTTGATGGCGGCGAACGCAACGAAACTTTTTAATTGCATATCGTACAACAATTCATGTTCAAATTATCCTTGGTGGGTTAAGTTTGAAATGGCAGTGAATGATTGAAAATTAACTAATAATGAAATACGGACACACACGCCACACACGGCAGAGGATGTGCACCAGCCGCGGCCGTAACGAATTGCCTTGTTAGCAGGCAGTCGATGAAGACGGCATATGAGGAGCGGCAATTGCTTTTCACGTAAACGACAATAAGAAAACTTTTCGCTCAGCACATCTTCGCTGGCACGTTACAAATATAAAATATTGCAATTTTATTTATGTCATACAAATTGTCACACTTTGAAGAGCACAACTGTCGACCTCAAACAATAGCAGATGAGACCTTAAACATTAAATGAGCACAGACAAGTGATGACTGTGAATGAAGCTCAAATTTTATAGACACAAAAAAATATATAATGTAATACTTGCATACAATAAAATGTATAAATTTTAAATTGACGTTCTTCAATAAATAGCTATAGTCTTCATGAGAAAATTTCATTTATTTCTTCGTAACTCAATTATTTTTGTTAATCATAAGCTTGACATTCTTGGCTGTTTAGAAAATTGTGCAATTACAATTAATGCAAATAAAATTTAGGTTTTAACGGTTGCACAAACCGTAATTAAACGTTATTATATTTCCTTTTTAGAAGTTATTGTTTTGTTGTACCATAACTCATCAGTTGCGGCAACGCGCTGAGGTGTTGTTGCATTTCTTCAATTTTGTTGATTGTACAAATTGCCCTCGGCATAAAAAGCTGAATGCGCGCGTAAGAAACATAAATAAATAGAAGTGTGTGTTTGGTGTTACAAATTTCATGTTCAATGGTTGGTTAAACATCTTTGCGATAAGTTCAATCTCTTTTTGACTGAAAAAAAATTTGATTGCAATTGTGTATAGACTCGTAAGCTGCACTGACATGTTTAACAAACCTTCACGCACCTTGATGCAATATGGCAAGTGTTTGGTTAAATCTACCACTTGGCCTTTGCTCAATCGGCAGCATTCGCTGTAGACTTTTTCATTTGCCTTACGCTTCTTGCAGCGAGTCCTGTGACGAAAACAACGACGGCAAAAGTGGCATGTTGGTTTTCTGCAGGACGTTAAAAAGGTTTACTTAAATATGCGTAAGTTTTGGTTTAAATTGTGTCTCATTCTTACCCTCCTCCTGCCCTGCTTATAAAGTCGTTCGGTTATTTAAGTCATCACTTTTTTTCCACAGTTTTTGGGGTTTTTCTTATTAACGACAATTCTTGCCTCACAGACCTAATTTTCTTTGGCCTATAGAAACATCCAATTCGCTGTTAGACGACTTCTTGGTGTGGTGGAGCCGCAGTTGCAGTATGTGCTTGTATTTAAAGTCTAGTTTTAAGTGTAATTCATTTAGATTTATTCACACTTAAAAATTTCTTAACTTCTCAAGACACACTGCGCTCAGTTTCTCTGACTTAAGAGACCGACGGCTGTTTCCTGTTCCATTTCCTGTTCATTCAATTGGACTTATTTATATAAAAAAATTCAAAGTTTTGTTTTTACTTAGCTTTGTTTTGTGCCATGATCAGCTGTTCATTGTTTTGGCGCATAAAAAATAAGAAGGATAAGAAGGAGGGCAATTCCAATCAAAAACTCTTCAACACTATCAGAAATTGTCAGCCCTCTTTAGAATGTTTGGCGAATAATTTATGGATTCGACGGTGATTCGTATCGCATTCTATAATAACAGTGATTCGAATCCTAGCCCACTGTGAAGAGGGCATAAAATTCTGTCCACAATATGTGACTCTTAATTTCTACTCTCTTAAGCAACAGCGAGCTTACTTAACTGCTCTCTTACACTATCCTGCATAAAATGATTTAACACTGCCCAATCGTAGCTTTGGTTTCATTTAAAGAAATGGTCTTATAGGTGTAAATAATCAAGTAATTTTGTGTGGATTTAATAGAGATGGTCTGAGAAAAAACCATTACTCGCAATTAATACATATTGCAATGGATGACAACGAAGCTAACGTAAATACAGCTACTATGGTCGACATTGTAAGGAAAACTCAAGTTATAATCAGAATATACTCGCATCACGCCTTCGCTTGCCTAGTGATAGTGCACTATGACTGCCGCCCCTGATGAAGGAGCTCGGACCACACTGGAGGCAGAGTCAGGGTCATGAACAGGATTGTGATATATGCCTTCAAACACCAGTAGATAGCGTTGTTCCTTGCCGAAGTCAGATGGCACTACCATCACCAAAAACTAGTAACGGCAGGCAAATCACCCTCCCTATCAGCCAAAGCATCATTCGATTTGACCCCGACTTACTATTACAACTTTTTTGAGTGTTGAATGTATATGAAGAGTTTCGACAGATGATGAACAGGTGGCAATTGTATTAAGGGAAACTTCTTCATTATTTCATCCATTTAATTATTCTAGTTGAGTAGTTCAATACTGCTAGTACAATAGATTTAGAACGTGAAATCACCGGTGACCAAAAAAATAAAGTTCTTAACAAACAGTTGGAGAGAAATTTAGTTGAAGTGGCATCACAGGTGGCTCGTGTCAAAGGGAAGTGCGAACACGTGCTATCAAAATCGAAAGCAGATTGTTAGTGTTTATATGCCATATGTTGTTGTAGGAAGGGGATTAACATTGAAAGCAACATAAGTACATAGAAACATACTTTCAAAAGCAACACGTAGCAAAACTTTCGTAAGCTAGCATCAAAGCAAACAACAGGAGTATGATAACGAACGAATGCACGAAAGGACATTCGAAAGGTCGAAGGAACGCAACAAAGGCAAATGAAAATGAAAATGAAAATGCAAAACGCCAAACGGAAAACGCATTCACCCTCAAAAAGTGTTCGGTTCGTAGTTACTTGATTGTCGGTACAAATGCGAATACAACGAATATAAGAACTCTCCCATTTATACATATCATACAACACAACCCGCTTAATTTGACCTACTATTGCTGCTGAGGCAGAAGCTGCTGCAATGCCACTTTAAGCGCTCTTTTGTGGTCAAAATTGCGGAATGCAATGGTATCGTATGGAAATGCGCCCCTTGTTGTTGTTGTTGTTGTTGTTGTTGTTGTTGTTGTTGCTTTGAATATATACTCCACTCCTACACAATTCGGTTTTTAACTCGCACTCCCACTCGCACTCGCACTTGCACTCGCACTCGCAGTCCTACTAGCATCGTCATCATCAGCATTAGCTTGGCAGCATGGCTCTCCGCCGGCTGAGCTCAGTGCTCACGTTACTCGTTATTGGTGGCGAACGAACACTTTGCCGAGCACTTTTGGTAGATTTAATTTCCCCGAGGATCACAAGTGACATACTAAATAAATGAAAATGTGACACTCGTTTTCCCTTCTGTGCTGGCGTCGCCGCTGTCGACGGACGCTCTTTGTCGTTTGGCAGCATTCAATGCGGAAAACGTTCAAGTTACATTTAAAGTCAATTGCAGTTCAGCCAAGGAGACACCACATCAACGACAAATTGGGTGGGTGACTAGACTAACTGACTATGTGGTCGGAAATTTCAAGCAAAGCCACAATGAGCAAGAAGAAAAATTAAAATAAAATAAAATGTAAAGAACCAAAAACCAAAAACGGATAAAGGATAAAGGAAACCCCGAACAACGTTTCATTGCTCAATGAGGCACTCTCGAAGTAAACCATCATGCATCATACGCTACTTGCCACACCCCATTCAATTTTGGTCTCCCAATCGATTCAATTTCATTGAAGTTTATAGTTTTATGCATAGTTACACAGTTTTATTGACACACTGATAGCAGTGGACTTCGTTGGTGGGCGCTAGGGCATGCTTGTCAATGCGGTGTGGGCGTCACGCGCCTCACAGCTGCTAGTGGCTGCTTTTGTTGCCTGAGTTTGGTGACTTGTTCTGGTGTCTGGCTTTGGTGGCACATTGTAATTTCAAGCAAATAGATTCATTGACAATATTTTGTGACAAGCAAATATAAACCATACCATACCATGTAGAGCGTTGGGGAACACGCATTGCTCATCTACAACTACGAATGCGATTTCACTGAGTTATGTTAGCATCTGTTATATTTTTTGGCTTTTTGCTGTACAGTTTTTGTCTTCTATTTTTATTTTTTTTATTTTTTGTGTTTTCCTTTTCAATTTAAATTTTCATTTCAGCCAACGGAATAGTGCAGCTGGGGGAGCATGATATTCGATGTTGCTTCGGATAATAAGAATAAAATTTGTTGCTCAATACTTTGCACATAAAATTAGGAACGTCGAGTGTGAGGCAGTCAAGTTGTGCATAAATTTGATAAGCGTTGATAGTTGGCGATTCTAAAATGCCCACAACTGGCTCATGAGTTGACAGGGCCGGCAGTTCGTTCAGCCCGTGTGGGAGAAAAGATCCATGGCCAGATGCTGCCGGCTGGTTGATGCTCTATTTAAAATAAGAAGCATCCCATATATTATATACTAGCGGCCCGCCGCGACTTCGCCAAGGCTGTATTCATAACTGAGCACATTCACTTTCTTCGCAAATATCCGCTCAAACTCGTTTCGCAAACAACTCAAAAACACAAACAAATAAATGAGAAAGAAAAAGAGCACAGAAACGCACAAACCAAGCAAAACGAAATTCATATTTTGGAAATAAAATGAAAACGAAAAAAAAACTTCAGCCGCCGCGTTTGCTCATAATTAATTTTTTTTTTTTTTTTTTTTTTTTTGCAAATAAACCTTGCCATCAAAATAAGGAACACAACAAAAACAAAATTTGAGGTAAAAATTGTTATATATATAGATAGATGATGAATGAATGAATATATAGTTGTAGTCGTATTAAATTGCGCCAGGCCAATGAACTAAAAATATATATTGCAAGTGAAACCTTCTTTAGTGGTGTCGAGCCATTTTTGTTAGGGAAAAATTTCATGAGTTTGCGTCTCCGACAATAGCATGCCTATATCCTTTTATTTCTTTTTATGCTTATTCGCATGCCTTCTACGTATTTTGTAGTTGCTTTTATATTTGACTTCTTCATAACTATATATACCATAACATGTCTAAAGCTTCTTAAATGGCACCTGTATATAACGCTTTGGCGCAAAATATACTGAACCAATCTTACTAATTTTTACTTTTAAAGAGCACATTTGCACTACAGAAGATACTAGCATACTTGCTTTTTTAATTCTTTTAAAGGAAATTGTGTTTTTTCTTAGGATTCGATTTTTGCAAAAGCACTGCCAGACGCAGCAAAAAGAGTATCCTACGTTTTTTTGTTGTTTATGCTTTGCTGATTCTTGAATTTTCTCTTGTTATCGTTATTGTTTTAGTGGATATGGGCAAAAGTTATGTTTTTTTTTTTTGTGTATATTGGTCACTGAGATTGGGACAGGAGATAGACAATGTGTTTCTCATTATGCGTGGATTAAGTCATGAAAACAAAACCAAGTAATAAGCAGCGACAAGAAGATGATTGCCACTTGACATTTTTGGACAGACAAGTCAGTCGTGGCTAGACAAGCAAACTGTTTGGGACAGAGCTAAACTTTTGGCAATTTAGGTTTCGTTTTGTTTTTTTTTCCAAGGTCCAGTGTAGGCGTTTCGCGTATTTCGATCCATCGTCCAATGCGTTTAGCTGTTTTTTTTTGGTTTATTGGTACCTATCACCCACTTATCCAAAGTCATTTATTACTTTGACATTCAAGGGGCAACGCACATTAGTCGGCATCTTTGATAGCCTCGTGAGTAACTGGGTAAGACGTGTTTGCATTTTCGCCTATATTTATTTTCATGTTTACGCCCTTCGAGCCTATTTGAGCGAAGCAACCAATTGTTTTGGTTCATATGCGCTGGTAGGTGCTCCTGAATTTTGCAAAGTCATGACGTGTGCTGAGCACAACAAATGGACAGCAACGAAGCCTATGACTTAGTATGACCTACTAAGAAAATGTTATAAGAATATAATATAAAAATTGAGTTAAGCGAGATGACATTGCCGAAAATTTTGTTTATAGAATAACGCTCATTAGGTAGCCATGTTACTCGCTCGTACGCCCGGTGGCGATAAGTAGTACGAGCTTTGGAACAGTCAGGAGGGGTATTACACACAGTCAGGAGGAGACGCACACAAAGAGCGTCTATCTTTGCCACGACACCGATGAGCTGACTGAGTTAATGGTTGTGCGTATTGTGTCGTATGACATTTGTCAATTTGACTAATGACTCGCTCGATTTAAAGCAGCACAGCGCTCCATATCGCGCATGTTTTTCTGCCCATGTTTCTCAGCTCAACTCATTTTGGAGATTTTCATTTTCCTGTGGTCCTCTGGTCATGGTCGTGGAGCATCGTCGACGACGATATTACTGCCTTGCGTCATTTCTTTTCATTATTTTCTTTAGTTGGCTTCGCGTAAGTCATAGGCTGAATTTCAACTTGACTGTATTTATGCAGGTAATGCCGCCTAAATCAACTTGTCAATTTCAGACATCCTCTCACACACTCACTCACTCACTTATACACACAAAAACGGCAATTGTGTAGGTTGGTTGGTTGGTTGGCTGGCTGGCTGGTTGGTTGCCTGAGCGCCTACATAGGAAAAGCACAAGCAGAACTGAAAAATCATTGACGTGTAAAAATTAACAAATCACTCAAATATCTCAACGTCTCCGCTGTTTATCGTTCTCTAATTTTTGCAATGTATTTATAAGCTTTTCAACCAAAGTTGATTCCATTTTTGATGAAGTCATTGTTTAGCTTAGGCTCTGCTTTATACAGAAGTTTATATTTCCATTGCTTATTCGCTTTGAAACATTTCAAATCTGATGATTTATCTTAAAATAAATATTTTTTTTTCTATAATCTTTATTTCCTACGACAGTCAGACGATGGAAGACGATTAGTAAGAGTAAAATAAATATTAAAAAGTATTTAAAATTTATTATTGATAAATTATTTTTGGTAATTTGGAATTTAAGCTTTTTGTGTCGATTATCACTAATACTGCTGATTATGTGCATAGTGAAATAAAATGTCAATAAGTCATAAATTGGAACAAATAAAAATATTTGTAATAAACATTTTAATAAGTGCAACAAGTAATTTTTTGTTGATTTTCGGATTTGAATGCTAACAATCTTGTGAATATTTTGTAGGCACCGTACTAAGCTATGGTTTAACTATAATTAACACAGGCACACTACTCCCAATTTATTGTTCCCGAACCCTTTCGCGGCCTCTACTAAGCAAACACAAAGGCGACGTGTTGATAAATAAATTTCATTTTATTTTTTGTATTCCTGTATCACTCCGTATGGGAGCATAGGGCTTCTATGAGAACTCTCCATCTCACTCTGTTTTGCGCAATTCGCTTCCCATCAGCTGTTCTCCATGGATTGCTCTTTATTGATGGATCTGCGGAAAGTTTCTTTCGATCTACCGAGTCGCCTTTGGCCTTGCGGATTCTACTCCAGGGCCAACCTGGTGATTCTGTTAAGTGGTTTCGTTAGTGCGTGCCCGATCCATTTCAACTTGCGGCGGCGAATTTAGATGTAAATGGGCTCCTCGCCACAGCGGTTCAGCAGATCAGTTAGAGATTCTGTTGGGCCAGAATATCCCCGCACTGACCCGAAGGCACCTGTTTATGAATGCCTGCAGGGTTCTGTTGATCTGCTTAGTTGTGAGCCATGTTTCGCTTCCGTATAGTAGGACCGTCTTTACGCACGAGTTGAAGATTATTAATTTAGTCGTTGTGAAAGCTGCCGACTTTCCCAGACCTTGTATATCGGACGAAACTTTAGCGTGCTGTAGATAGCCTGGCCTTGACGTCTCCCTAGATTCGAATAATAGTAAGGCCAAACTTTCAGTTATCCACAGTTATAGCAGCAGGGGATTCCCTGTCTAATTCGGCCAGAATATATAAGCTTATTTCCAGAACTTTGTTTTATATTTATAGCCATATACGCAAGAAACGATCAACGATCAGCCGCCCTGTTTACTTGATCTGACATAATGCCACTTCTATCAGTTACCAAAATCTTATTTAGCCACTATGTACCCACTTTAAGTCCATTGAAGCCAAATTCTTCGAGCTTACTGCAGCAGATCTGAGCTAGTAAGCTATAGATAGGGTTCTAACAGTACGTGTGTAGTGCTGCAAAGTCATAGCAAAATAGAATCAGAGACTTGAATTTAATAAAAGTGCTACGTTAGGGATTCGGCAAGTAATTTTTTAATGCGGGTGATGACACTGCGAACCAGTATCTCCAAACTTGCTTTGAAACAAATATTCTGTATCCACTTTCAACCAAATTTTTTCTTCTGTACTTCGTTAAATCGCTTAAATAAGCACTTTCATCTTGTCTTGTCTTGTCTTCCTGTCTGTAATTAAAACAATCAATAATATTACAGCTACTTTCAGGTCCTCAACATGCACATTATATACAAGCAGCTGGCCTACAGTGCCTCCCAAGAGACTGCATCGCAGCTGTGCGTTTGTTGCCCAGAAAATCCTGTGCAGTTCCTGCGACAGTATTTCCAGTAACTCGAAAACGTGAATTTTCAAACATTTGAAACTTTTATTATAATTTAATTGATCTTCAAAATCTCTTTGAAAATAAAAGTGCTGTTTCTCATAAGTCGTAGCGTAGACTTATTATCGATATCCCTTTACAAAATAAACTGCTGTGCCTCATAACACGCTATGACTTATGTTCAATTAATCTTTACAACATCAACTTCTTTGCCTCATAATACGATGTGATATTTCTTGTAAGAATAAACTTGTAAACTATTTACTGTACTAAAACTTCCCTTCTACAACCCTTAATCTAATCGTCAGCAACGCTTGCGTTTTGGGCCTTTAGGCTTCCGCTTCCTTCCGCAGGCGCGTTTCCTCTTCTTGCATCCGTCTTTCCTCCTACGGTCAGGTTACTTTTTCCTGGAAACGCGCTTCTTCCGTGTATGTGGTTTACTCATATGAGACGATTTAGGTACGGCGCAGCAGGAGCCCTCGGGTTTAGGTACGGCGCAGCAGGAGCCCCCGGGTTTTATCTCTTCACCTAACAGATCGGGGAAAGCCGCTTCATTTGCAAGAAATATAGAAAGACAATGTGGACAGGTATCCTGAAGACAAAACAAGAATAATTTAATAATTTCTAATATTTTTCAATTCAGTTCTATAGGGGGAGCTCCCTTCTTTCGGCGGTTTTTAGTCGTTTTGAGCATATATTTCAGCAGATGTTTTTTTAGAACCATAGAACGCCTACATTTTAAGGACCACGGATTACTGGATGGTCTAGCCCCACATAATACGAACATTTTATTTTTAAGGCTTTCGCTCTGAATCTTTGACACATGTACCTTTTTCAAACCACAGACATAAATATAAAATGATTGGAGATGTCTATTCTAAAACTCAATCAGTTTTCCCCTTAAAAAGATTAAAACTGCCGAACGGCGAGCTTGGCCGTTCAAGAGAAATTTTGTATTCCGTATCAGACATAGGATCCGTATCACTATCGTCATATAAAATTACCGCTCTATAAAGACTCTGTACACGTTTCGACAACGTCTCCCACTTCTCGGCAGCGTGTTTCACCAAACTCAGATTATTAAAGCGACCGCCGTACTTTTTATGATATTCACGGAAAAAATTTTAATTGGTTGACAGCACATTAATACAAGGAGTTATTTTATTCATCAAACTATGCAGCCATATCTATATAATTTTACCATTTAAGCGGAAGAATGTTCAAGCCGGTTCCTGGAAGTCCAGTTTTACAGCTATGTCGCAATTAAATGGTTTTCCTAGAAAAAAGTTGTCCAAACTGCGGAACAAACGGTTGGCCGTCTGAGATAAGTCTGTTGAGTATGGTGGATATTGTAGAAGTTCCAACTCATCTTTTCCAGTGTGTTGCAGTATACTTTTAGCTGTTATCTTTGAATCAGGTTTCACGAAGTCATAATGGCACCAGACCACCAAACAGTTACCACAAGCTGTTTTTGATGAATATTACGCTTTAGGGTTTGTTTTGGTATCTCATCATTACCCAACCACTGCACTAAATACTAGAGATGTCACTGTGAGACAGGGGTCTATTGACATAGTTGTTGTTCAACATTTTAATAATTATTTGAAAGTGCAAATAAATTGTTTCGGCTCTCTTCCGTTACAATACGCTCGAAAGAAACATTAAGTTAATGTTAAATTTTTCCAAAGGTGTTGATTAACCTAGTCTGTAAGTCTGTTTGTACAATTGTCTTTCTTTTCTTCTTTATATTTGTTTCTTTCATCCACCGTTTGTTAACTGAATTTTAAGCTCGATAACATGATGTAGCTATATGTATGTGTGCATGTGTTTGTGCACCTGTACGAGAATTAAGTAAGTCACTCAAATGTAATGCAGAGACTACGACTGCGTCTGAAGAGCTCAGCTAGGGAAAGGTGCCAGACTTTTCTAAATCTCCGCTTCTCGCTGACTTTTGCAGACACGTCATCTGACCAGAAATGCTGACCTCGTCTGGATGTTGTCGCATTGTTTGGGGGAATAGAACTGCTCACGAATGCAGCGTGATGGATACTGCGTTGCAATGCATCAACTGCACTGTCAATATCCTCGCCTATTTTAAGGAAGACATACGGATGAACGTTCAGCTCCAACCAGATCTGGTATGTGTGTAAGTTAGTACTTCTTCTCACTATCCTCGGTAATCTTGTAGTGACATTTACAGGAATGTTGACGTGCATCACTACAGCACAGCAATCTGAGCAGAGGTCGTAGTTGTTAGCAGCAAAGATTAGATGCGAGTTCAATCCACGATCGACGGAAAATACTAGGAGATCCGGTTGATTTGTCGGTTCAGTTTGCCAGCAGGTTGGATGTCCGGAGGAATGGCAAGTCAAGATTTATTTTGAGATGCAGAGAAGTGCCCTTCGGATTAGTAATCCTCGAATCACATCATGGGATCTTGGCATTGAAGACACCGACATCAAAGAATCGAGCTCCTAGCTTAAGACTTGTTCGTACATTCTCGAGACACTGTGGCCCTAGGCGGACTTTATATAGCAGCTAAGCTGATGTCCCCAAGAAGGGAGTCAACCTTTGCGATAACAACCTGAAGCCGCGGATGCGTGATCGGCGGTTGTTCTGTGTAGGAGGCAAGCGGGTAAGAGGTGGGCGTAGTGATGTGTGAGAGCAGGGATTGCGTCTTTATCTTATCCTGGTCACGAAGGCGTATGGCCCCTTTGTATATCTTACATCCTTTGTAAGAGGCTGTGTGGCTATCACCACAGTGAGCACAGGTTGGGGAATCTCCGTGTATTTTGTTGCAATCCGCAGACTTGTGGTTGAGTCCGCATTTCACGCATGTGTATGACTTGTTGCAGAAGCGCTGTGTATGACCGAATTCTTGGCATAGATGGCATTAAACTAGGTCCACAAGTTTTCTTGGTGGCCCAATTGTAACCAGAGCGTTGCATGGATGACTGACTTCGAAGTTCTTCTTGTTGTTTTGTGTGGCTTTCAAGTCAACAAAAGCAATTTTCATAGGGGATTTCGAAGGGTATAAAATTAAAATTGCTGCTGCACTGATGTAGCTGATATAGCTACTCCCAGTGGAATCAAAATGTGACAAGTGCTTAATGCAGGCAGTGACAAGTCACAGAAACGACAACAAAACTTATGACACTAACAATGCCAATGACGCAATTTTATCATCATCTTTGTCTTCATCATCATCATCATCATCAATGTCGATTTATTTCACATTCAGTGTTCGAATACCTTTCAATTTTCATGCACTTCAATGCAGTTGAGCACAAACGCACACACACACACACACACACACACACACACACACAAATAAGACCACACAGACACAAAAAGGGACAGATGCGGCTTGGTTCAAATTCGTTTTCTATTTGATTTTGCTACAAATCACAAATTGATTGAGGTACCAAAAAATCAATATGAAGACAAAGAAAAAGTACCGCAAATGGGTTAAGAGCTTTGGTTCATATAGGCATTTTTCGCTGTTTATACATAACATATGTTTTATGTAATACATATATACATACTAGTAGAAAACCCGGCGCGTTGCTGCCTTCGCATGGGTTTCGCTCTTCGGATGTTTCAGCAGCCCTGCGCTCTGTCTACCGCTGCGATTTCCTCGTTGATCTGCCAGTGTTTGACTTTTTTTTTATTTTTTTTTTTGCATTCGAATATTTCAGCATTTCGACTTTGTACAGTTTGAGTAGCACTGCCGGCAAACTCAATTCTCAGATGTTGCTTTGTTTTTGTCTCTTATTTGTAGCTGTACAGTTTGAGAAGCACCTGAAAATTGAGTTGGTGCATCTAAAGGGTATTATAGAGATTCCCTGAAAATTTGATCAAAATCGGTACAGCGGTTTCGGCGTCCATAACGGACAAATAAACAAACAAATAAATATACTTCCATATATATATATATAGATAGATATACGTATATAATCGTTTTGTGCGTTTGTTAGCGACGCATTTTTTTTTTTTTATTTTTTTTTTTTAATTTTATTTGGACCTTAGGGTGGGTCTACTCAGTTTTAAGTGTAAACAAAAAGGTCATTGCTGCACAGCCAAAATTTCTTTGCAACCAAGCAGTGTTGCCATACCGAAAAGGCAATTTCAAATGTTGAGTATTAATTAATATTGAATTGGCGCTTACGACCAAATAGTTTTCAGTAATATTAAAATGTACTTTTTCCATGCTAATATTAACAAACGCCTAGACATTCTGTAATGGGAAAACAACTTTTGACGCGTCCAGCTAGTAACCTTAAATTTACAATAGTTGGGCCATCTAAGTTATAGTCTGACTTGAGATGATTAAGTTTGACGACTGTGATATATTAATTGTATATATGGTTTACCATATGTAATAGCGATTAACAATTTGTTGATTAAGTAAAACTAACTTCACACTTCGCGTTTGTTGTGATGCTTTCCTATAACCACGAAAATTCATTTGAAGCAACATCATCAGCCACAGAAACTCTATCACGCCCTCAAAACTTGCGCCATTAATTGCAGCCAAGCAAACAGACATGTACCCAAATAGCGATAAATTCAGAGAGACAGACAGCTATAGAAACATATCAATAAAGACTATGTTTGCTACCTGCTGGCGGGGCGGCCTTCGTTTCAGTGCGTTTCAGCTGCAGCTTTCGTTCAGTCGCACCTTTACTTTGTATTCAATATTTGCGCTCGGCTTTCATATTTTATGATTTTCTCATTTTTTTACTTACAATATTTATTTGTTTATTTTTTTTTTTGTCCCACATTTGGCGTAGATCTGTTAAAAAAAAAAACCGCACACACACAAAATCATAATCCCAATATGAAAACTCATAATATTTATAAGCAATCGATTTCCATCTTTGCGCTGGCACCGTTTCGCTTTTCATTTCATTTTATTTCGCTGCTGTTGTTGTTCTTGTTGTTGTTGTTGTTGTTGTTGTTAAATCTGCGGGTATTATCGTTGTCGTTGTCGTTGTCATCGGCGTTGGCGCTGTTGTTTATGTTTGTGTTGTGTTGCTGCTGCTGCTGTTGATGCCTGCCACATTTTCATTTTCTTAATAAAGCAGCATGCAACTGTGAAGTTCCATGCTTTACACTCACTCCCTTTCCCTCACCTGCTTCATCATGCCATCGGAGAAAAACGCAATGTTACACTCGCATAAGCGTTTGCGAAATGTTTAGAGCGTTCGAGCGAGCGTGACAGCATGATGACACACGCGCTCGTGAAAATTAAATGTTCAAAGGAACAAGCAAAGAATATGAGCGCAAAGAAGGATGTTGCGAGGGCCATGAAAATAAACTGCATCCGCTGCCGTTAAACATTATTACTATCAGGACCGGATTTCATTTGGTTGGGTGAAAAAAAATCTGTGCTAAACTACCGGGAAGAAATACAGCGAAAGTGGCTTTAAAATAGATGTCACGTAAAATTGATGTAACGTGATCCTTATTACAACAGGCAATTCCAAATGCATGACTAGTTCAAACAAAGGAAGTAAAGGAGAGAAGCGCAGAGAGAGAAACAGATGCTCGAGAACGCAGTATGTGCATATATTCATATGAAATTGCCGTTTGCCAATAGGTGACGTTAGCTTCTTTGTGTGTGTCTTACTGCTTGAAGTTTGCTGTACATACAAAGCAGTAACTTTAGGAAGTACTTCTCCAAAAGAATGATTATTCCTTGCATATGAAATAATGCCTTCTGTCAGTATAAAAATTAATTCATTCTTTTTTCAGACTAAAATGTAACTATTATCCTTTCTACCCTGGTACAATTCTACTTCATTTATACTGCTATTGCTAGTACATTTCAAGCACAAAAATGCGAAGGCGCACGAATGAAAACGAGCATCGAACTATTAATATAAATTCTAAATTTTATGTATAACATTAATGCCTCGATGATCCGAGTGAAAGTACACTACGCTGAAAACCGCAGAGGCCGAGATTCAAATCCCACTGGAGGCAGACAAAGAACTGTGTTGGATAATCAAATTGAATATTAGCATTACTTAAATAAAAAACAATGCACCCCGTTCTGATCGGCCAGTCACTGAAAAAGGCGATTAAACGGTTAATTTGCCTTCTGTTGCTCACAACTCGGCCGCGTGAACGACGCAATCAAGGAAAAGCGACCAGAATTGGCCAACAAAAATTTTTGTTTAAAAATCACTAAAAAAAACCGAGAATACTTTCTAAATCACTCAATATAAATAAATATAAAATTGTTTTTAAAGTAAATACTCTTTTTAAGAGAAATACCTATAGTTGCTAATTTCGGGATAATAGTAAGTACTTGTGAAGTACTACTTTCGTCAGCTTACGTAGAAGTAGTGCTACTTGTTAGCTGCTAATACCTTAAAAAAACTTCTAAAAGTAGCAAAATAGAAGTAGAAAAAAATCGGCCATCCCATGCAAAAACGAGGAACACGTGAGATTCTGTAAGTATTTCTACCTCACAAATCATATGCTAAAAAGGCCTTTTTTCCTACTGCCAGTTACTGCTGGGTATGCTTGAAACGTCTATGTTTCAACGGTTAAGCAAATTATAACTCACACAATTGCTGCTGCGGTAGCAATTTATTGGAAGAAGCCAACTGCCGAAGTACCTAGCACCTTCACATTATTATTTGTTTCGTTCGCTGCAGCACTTAATGCTAAGTGGTCCAATGAATTGCCTTAAATGACCAATTTCTTCGAGATTGGTCAGATGGCCAAAAATCATAAACACATTTTTGATTATATAATAATATTTCGATTATTTTATATTATTTTATATAATAATTTTTATTATAGGCATAATCAACTCTTCTACTTGACGTATTTGCAAGACTGAATCAATGTCATCTGTTGCTAGTACACTAATATATATAATTAAATTAATAAATAAGTCGCTAAAAAAATTTGCCTGATTAATTCAAGAATTTATGGCACTACCCAATTGTGCCCTTAGCCGCACCTGCTGAAAATTGCATGAACGAGCACGAAAAAGAAATGCTTTAGCATCAACAAGGCAGCAATCGCATCGGCTTAAAAGAATGTCTCATAACCTGTAGACAAACTTTTTACGATATAAAAATCCGCGGATTTTTGTTAAAGTTGTTGGCTGAAATGGTACTGAAAGGTGGCGCAGCTGAACCATAAATTGAGCCGAAAGTTTTAAGTGAACAACTGTAATAACGACATGCACATTCCAAAGAAATTTCTGCCAAAATTCAGGTGTTCGAGCACTCAACGATATTACAATAATGATCTAAAAAACGTCGAATGAGACAAAATGAAGAACATTCCGAGAGAAGAGTTGTATATAAAGTACGAATAGCATGTTAAACCAAAACGTTATAATGTCAAAGTGATAAAAATGCATAGACAAAAAGAAAAACAAAGGAAAAATAAGCGAATATTACAGCTTTTTTATAGCGTTAGGTTAAGAGAAAATATCATGCATATGCACTTGAGTGCGAGTATATATATATATATATATATATATATATGTTTGGGTGTTGTTTGTCTGCACCTGCAAGCGACAGGAGAAAAGGACAAGTGCCGTCCACTTGGCAATGGACGACAAGCGACAACAGGAACGGCAGGCAGCTGTTAAACAGTTGTACGGCTGCTTCAGTTTCAGCTTCAGCTTCAGCGTTGGCTGTTGTTGTTGCTGGTGCTTATTTCTGTTTCTGTTTCTGTTTCTGTTGCCGTTGCAACTCAATTTGCATAAGTGCCCCCGAAATGCAATAAATAAAATAAGTGTCATTAAAAGCCATTGCTGCTGCAACAATGAAGGCGAAACCTCTGCTTACGACAAGTTTTAAATCTGAATTTAATTAACTGGCGCGAAATGAAGGCACGCGCTCCTTGATGTATGCCGGCAAACGGCAAACGTTGAAACTGATGGTGGCAAAAAAAAAAAAATAATAATAAGGGAAACAATTTTTTCACAAATAATTGCTATACTGGTGAGACACGACTACTTAGGTGCGGGTTATATGTTATCGGCCTATGTGCGGAAATCACAATTTTATTGCTCGAAATTTATTTTATTAAGTGATATAGAAAGTATTCGCGTATTTTGTCACTGGATGGAGTTGATAAACATATTATATTGCAAACGAACACATTTTTTTTTTCCTTATTTATTTTTAATCTTGATATAAACTAACAATCGCCTTTTCACTGCATCGAATTCAAACCTGGAAATTCTTCATACGTTTCTGTTGCAGTGAAACTTTTATTTAGCAGAAGCGCATACGAATAAAAAAGCCAACCGTCCGTAACATAATGTTATTAACATTGTCTGTTATCTATTCAACAGTTTCAGTACACACTACTGCGGAGGACCGTATGAGCACAGTGGTATGGCCACAAACTCTGTTATCCCTTGAAACTGTAAGATGACAATATCAACCATCTTGCAATCAACTTGCTGGAGAAAAGTAGACAACTATGACGCCTGAAAAGGCTACACCCCCCTAGATCAGCAATTCCGCAACCCTGATGAGTAATCAAGTCATACAAACTTATTTGTGTATTTGTGATTCTACAACCTTTGATACAATTTACTTGATGATAGTTGAAAATAAGAACAGGGCAACAAAATATATTTCCTTTTCAGTTGGCGACGGAGCGCACTGGTAGAGTTCACATCCCGGCGTCATCACTTCATAACATAAATATAGTGATAATTATGATAAGTAGCTAGTATACAAATATTAAAATTTGCTTTCCTGACTATGAAATAAACAGAGCGGAAAATAGCCAAAAATTTGCTTGAAGTTCGCTACACTGTTCACATCTAGGTCGGCTAGGGTAGACAACGGTCAAGGAATACACTCTCTATACATCGATTGCTAATCACTAAGCGGTGTGCTTAGTCTGACGACCTCAAAAAGGGCTTAAAATATCGGCCAATCTCATCCCTTAATGCTTTGGCGTTGAGTGGATCAAGCAATATTTAGAAATATCTTTTCTTGTTTTAATCAACGTTTGCAATTCGTATGCGAGTCGATAGAACTTAGAAAAGCCCAAAAGCTGTAATCGAATGATTGAATGACGGCTGTAAGTATGATGATTGACGACTGACTTAGTGTTGCTTTGTGGTTCAATATATTATGAGATCTAACGAAAAGCAAAAAAACAAAACAAATAATGCTACAAAACTGGAGAAAAACGAGAGCACAGACATCAGCATAAGAAAAAGTAGCGAAAGTTCAGATTGGCAAAATCGTACTCAACTGAATCGTTTGCCACAAGAGTGTTGCTTAAAGCAGTGCAAGGCTATCGAATAACGGCAATCGTAGCATGTGGCATACCCTGACTAAAGAACAACAACAACAATAACAAAAAAGAAGAGTTGAGTTAAAGAATGGAAGTACAAACAGGAACAAGCGAGCACAAAAGGCTAAGAGAGCAGCACACAAACTGCTTGAAAAAGATACTTGCGCAAAGCTTTCATTTTGTAGTCCTCAACTAGTGCTTGAGTGTGTGGTAAACGGTACGGCGTAAAGGGCGTGGTAGTTGTAGCAATTATATTGAGTCCATAGTGCACTTGTGCAGCGACTCACTTGACAATGAGACACAAATCAAAGACGACTACGATATTGTATCAAACGAAAGGAGTCCAAAGCAAGCTCAATGAATAACGTGCATCTTTACACAACATTTAAGAGCACAGTCAAAGAAACTCAGTAAGGCATTCAGGCGAGCAATCAGAAAATTTCTTTGCTTAAAGTATCTTGTATCGATATTGTGTAGGCGAACGAGCTCGAGTGCAAGTATATTAAATTGCAATCAGTGAAAGAGCATGAGAAGCCGAAAATAATAGCTCAGTTTACTGCTGAGCTGTTTTTATCCAACCAACCAACCAAGCAACGCCTTGTTGTGTTCGGGCCTCGATCACGTAGCTATGAAATTCTTCGCTTTGAACAATTTGCCAACCAACCAACGGTCAGAGTTGCCCGGGCGTATTGTTATCTACTCAGCGCAAATGCTCATCCTACTAATCCATTAAGCTTCTTTAAATAGTTTTCGCTTAAACTCTTTCGCTTTTGTTCAAAAAGGTCCAAACAACTTTTACTGTTCAACCAACAAGTTGTGTATTTCACTTGAGGCGTGCACAAAACTGAAGCAGTTAAGGCATCCGACATGAAATATAGTACGAGCATGCTTCAATAATAGAAATCGATTGGCTTGATGGGGGGGGGGGGGGGGTGAGTGTTGTGTGGGTGAGTTGCTGTTTATCCGCTTGGAGCTACGCTGCTTAAAAATTCAAAATTATGCATAAATTTTGTTTGTGAAAAGCCCAAAATACGTTCATAAAATTTTACGCATACATAATCAATAAAATTTCCGGATTGTGGGTAGTTGTAGTTGTAGACAGACGGACGCCGTCAAGTGACTACAAAATTGAAAAAGGGTTTATTTCTCGTATGCACCTTTTGAGCTTACTTTTTTTTTTTCTACTGATTTTCTTAAGCAAATTATATTGGCAAAACTTACATCCTTCGCATTAACCTATTCCCTTGTGAGTTTCCATTTTATTATGCGACAGCAGATAAACATTTCGTTATGAGCATGTGTTAAAGCGTTTTGAATGATTTGCGGACAATTTAAATATTTATAAATCAAAATTCTTCTACTCACTTTAGGTTAAGTTTTTTGAAATAGAAAACACACATTCCCATGAGTTTTGTTGTTGAGATTAGAGTTTTGGCAAAGTCTACCAATTTCATACTCAGCCTCCGAACTTCTGTGTCTAACTTTGCACTTGTAATTATATTGTAGTTAATGAGTTATTAATCATTTATTTGGGTTCATCGTGTAACTTCGGTTTAACACCTTTCATTAACTACTTTCTATTGGAGCAACTTTTATTTGGCTAATTTGCTTATTTGCTTATAACGGGGCTATGCAATCCATTAGATAAATGATTTATCGCATTTGTCGTTGAATTGTTTGCAAATCATCTGTAAGAATAATACAGAACCCAAGGACGAAGTTTTTTAAGTAATCCAGTGTTTAGTGATTAGTGATTTTATTGCAGTATAACAATGTATTTTGAAAAACCAAACTTAAATAAATTGTACAGAGTATAGTTACACAATAACTTAACAACTGTAATATTAAAATAACATAGGGACAAAGTTGTCAAATTATTGTATTGTCATCGGTCCTTGATAGGCGTGCAAAGTTTTAGTTTAGTCTGACGCTTTGAAGTGGCTGAAAAACTCGTTCAAAGATTTGAATACAAATTACAAACATACAGGTGAAGCTTATATAAAGCACGTAATTAGGAGTATAGAATATATGTAAGTTAATTAATGTATTCTATATGCTTAATATAAAGCTATCAATAAATGCTATACTCTCCTTACTCAATGAAGTAAGTAGCCTGCGTTGAAAAGTGTTTGAAAAGTTTGTTGTGAAAATCTGATATTGGTTCGTCTAGTCTGAAAATCGGTACTGTGTCATATCCAGAGGTCGAAAATAATAGTCAACACTTCTTTTTAATGCGACCTGCTCAGTGAAAAACGACAAAATAATGAAGCAAACTAATGAACATGTAGTGAAAATGTAATTTTGCTGTTTTCATGTGCTCTCTCATTTGTTGTCAGTTGAGCAAAGAATACTGTCTGTCCAATAATAAAAACTTCAAAGGACACATTTGACGAGCTCTCAAAAAATACGTGCTTGTGCAGTAGCAAAACGAAAAATAAACCAGACAGCAAAAGTGTCCGTTTGTTCTTGTTGTATGACGTGTGTTGACTGAGTCGTTGCGTGAAAGAAAGAGGTAGAGGTAGCGCGCAAAGCAACACAGCGCATATATACAAACAACAACACTTCAGTGGCCCGAAGATAATAGAGTGCGTAGAGAAAACGAAAAACAAATTTGTTTGCTCGTTCGAGACCACTTTGAACACAAAAATTGTTTCGAAGTGTCCATTTCATCTCCTTTTTTTTAGGCAAAAAAACTGTTTTTTGTGTATACCGAAGCGTCAATTCGCATTATGTTACTATAAGTTGACGGTTCGAAGCGGCTGCCACAAGTATCATAAATTCGAAATCAATGAAACGTAAACGTTACCATTTTTCTTGCCTCTTTAGTCTATTTTTCATCACACAAAAGCTTATCAGCGGCATCGTTTAGTAAGCTTCTCTATAGACATATAAAACAAATTGGGTAACAGCGTTTATTTCCCTCTGCTGGTCGTAATTTTCAACCAATTTAGCTGTTCTTCTTTTTTATATGTAGATAATTACATTACGAAAGGGTTAGTCAAAAGAAAAACTTCAAAAACATTCAAAAACATTTTAAGACAAGCGAAATAGTACACTCACGCTTATGTTTGAGTAAACACTTAATTCGATTTCGCTTTATAAAGCAATAATCGCTTTAAATGGCATTAAATGTCATTTGCACAAATTGTTGAATTTATCCATTGTTAAAATCGAATTATTTATTTTGAGTATCATGCCAAAAAAATCAGTCTTAATGAACAATCTATGCAAGGAGGCAAGCTGCTGGCTCATTTTTAGATATTGAAATATGCGTTAATATTCCCAAACTCCTAACATATCTTTATTACCGATAGCACAGGCTATAGCCTTTTTAGTAGCAGCGCTTACTGTGTGGGTTTCGCACTCCATACAAAAGTTGCAGCTTCATTTGCATTAGTTGCTTTACCTCTTCTACATGTAGTTCATACATTGCACATACCAAAACTTATTTAAGTAAAAAATGGAATAGAGTAAATAATATATAAATAAATAATATATTTAAATAAAAAAAAAGAAACCAAATTTGTTTGCTGAAAATATATGCTATTGTTGTTCTTGTTTGCTTTTGGCCTGGAAAATGTTCTTAACAGAATAGTTTACTACATAATTTTCTGTAATCTACTTCAGGCATGGAGACTCCCGCACACACACACACACACAAAGAGAGATACTCATAGATCATATGCTCTGCAGATAGTTTGAAAAATGTTTGCATACATAACAAAATGAAAGGCCAAAAGAACGTATGCGAAGCAGAAGCACAAAAAAATTAAAGCTAAAAATGAAGAAAAAACTTTCATTTAAATAAGAAGCAAGTTTATCGTTTGCTACGGGTTTATGTCTGATTCGGAGTCTGGACTAAGGCTTTGGATTTTGTCGGATGCTCAAAATTGTTTACGAAATGCACAAAAGTATTTCCATAAACTCGTTTACTGTTGGAACTTCTCAACGCTGGACCGCACAAAACTATGCCAAAGGACGGGAAGTTATTCAAAGAGTTCGCCACACACAACACGCATACAATGTACGGTATATTCCAAAGAGGAAGTTACAAACAACCGGGTGAACAACCGAGTTAAAGACTTTCATTGCATGGTTGTGTTTTAATTGAAAGTCAGGAGAAAATTAAAAAAATAAAATAAAATTAAAAGATAAATATTTGAACACAACTCCTGTCGGCCATTTTCTTTGAAGCACCACGCACTCAGTGGCGAAATTGCGCTCCACTCAAATGCGCCCGCCCGCTTGCACGGATTTACGACATCATCAACGCACTATTTTACGCTCACCACCACTGAACGAGGCTCTTAATAAATATCGAACTTACGTCGTTCGTCGTAAGTAATTTTTTTATTAAGCACGTCCATATTTATATCTGCATATATACGAGGAGCTATACTAACCCACTCCCTTGTGCACGTTTGTATACCTATTTGTACTCGTACTCATACTCATTTGACATGTACTCGTACATATCTAGCTATGTGCTATATACACCTTATATCGGAAGTGCATTGCTTTAAAGTTCGACGAACGCGTTTCGTTTTGCATGTTTTTCTCATCGTTTCAGATCTTTGGAAATTTCAAACAAAACGTGACTACATTTTAACGAACTTTTGTTAAAATATTTTTTGTGAAAAACATATTCAGTTCAACTACGAGTATGTTATAGTTTTTATAACAACTACAAATATACACGCGGATATTCTTACTGAAAATTGCAGTATTGTATGGCTCATGGCACATGAAGGTGTTTTGTCCGAGCTGTGCCCAAAGTGCAATAGCCAAGTGCCAAGCTTCGAAACCACTTGTCCTACTGCCCGGAAGAGCGCGAAGGTTTGTTAATCATATCAATACAGATTGCGAGCAAGTCTCTAAAAATTCTTCAATTAAATTGTTTTGAAGTGAAAAGGAATTCAAGATGCTGAGGCAGTGGCTTTGCAAAAACATAATCCGAAGATAAAACATATTCTCCTTTAAAAAAAATCAAATATAGATATAACCTATAACACTCAGTGACTACATAGCACTCTACTGGTGAAGGATTTTTTAAAATCGGATTGGTAGTTTCGAAGATTACGTCTAACATCCAAACAAACAGTATCTCTTTATAATATAAATATAGATAAATATGTATGTGTAATAATAAATAGTGCATTTGGACCATTTATAATGAAGTAGTCTATTTTAATTTGGTAATAATAATAAACACTCCCAGTTTTCAATTCAATCACATTTTACTGCTGCAAAGCGGTTCCGCCTATAGGTTAATTACGGAAAGGAACAATTCCGACTTCCAGAGAAGAGAAGTACTTCATTCGTTAGATTGCAGAAAAAATTGGAAAAAGTAAAATCGTAATACACTATACGATTTTATAAAATAACAAATGAAATTATGGAAAAAGCAGAAAAGGCAGGGCTTACATTCAAGGCTACCACTGCACCACACCACTGTGCCACTGAATGCTACCACACATCTCCTTCGGCGAAAGCTTAAGAAAAACTACCGTTGACTAGGCTTTATCAAAACTCCAGACAATTTATTACTGACAAAAACAAGCTCAAGCTCAACTGTCCCATAATAAGTGATTGCACGACCATAATCAGTCTACGGTTTTTATTGTGATGATTTCCTCCTTTCTTAAATCATGGAAATTATTGATCCAACAAAATAATTTTTTTCTTTTTTTTTTGCATCTGAAAAAACTTTACGTTTTTATAGAGAAGTCCAAAACATTTTGTCATGCTAAAAAATCTGTCAGGCACTTGTATAGAAACCGGAACATTGAAAAGCATTCGCTGAGAGTAGCCTGTGAACTATGAACTATGTAAGGCCTGATATGAGTATAGATGAGGCACACTTTTATTGTCAAAAGCAATTTATGTGCGTTATTATAAAATATTACGAATAACGTATTTTCAATCATAACGAAATGGCTTAGGTTATGTTAGAAGTTGTGATGAAGTTACTAAGTATATGTATTTTACCACTGCGGGCGATCTACTGCCTACGACTGTTGCGGTAGCAATTCGGGGGTAATAGCTCACTTAACTTTCATTGTCTTACTAATGGTTTCGAAAACACTTCACATTCCAATAAACAGAGGCAATTGACATTTTTAGGCTCTATATGAATAGATCTTAAAAATAACACGGCCAAAAATGTTTTTCTAATAAGAAAGTCTCCATCTTAGGGGTTGGATTGTGCCGGTTCAAACACTTGTCATGCTCTCTAGACCAAAAAGCTGAAAGCAAGTTTTCATATAAAGAGATACATGAGATGTCTTTATAAACTCGTCTCATCGAGATGTTCAAGAATATATCTTGGCGTTGTTATATTCACTGTGTTAGAGAATATAGAGAATATAGAAAAATTCTTCATTCTTAACAAGTAACTACTAGAAAATGTACTGGCCGAGTAATGACCAACTGAACTGCCGCATAACTCGCTAATTAATTTGATTGCTATTTAAAATTGAGTCATAAAATGCCAAGTAAGAAAAACCAAGAAATGAGGACTACAAAATGAATTCAAACAATTCGTGGGCGATAAATGCGGCACTAAGTATAACTGAACTAAAGGCGAGTCAGCTTAAAACAGACGAGTCGTATGAGTACTGTTTGTCGAGCTGTACTCGTACTGAAGAATGCGTAATATTTGACAAATGTCTACTCTAAACCTTTAAGTGTGAGCTGAGCAAAGCTGCATTGAGTTCAGTGCGTGTCTCGCATAAATGTTGAGAAATCTTTTCTCTGCTCTCCCTTTTTTTCCTTTTAGTTTTTTATTTTTTATGTTTATTTTATTTATTTATTTATTTTTTTTTATTAGCCTTACAGTTCCTCAGCTCAATGTGGACTTGTATCTGTGGATGCGAATTTTATAGCACTAACCTAGAGCGAATTTAAGGCTTTGTAGTTTTATTGCTTTACAATGGACGAGCACAGCAAATATTTTGCTGCCACCTTTGGGTGATGCGTTTTTAGTGTTTTTTTTTTCCTTTCGTCACAGCATATGGTATATGTTGTATCTATCAGGCATTTCCCCTGACCCAATGTATCTATATACTTGTATTATAGTTTGGTATTAAGCAAAAGAAAACATAACGAATATGATTGTATTGATGATAATGATCATGATGTTGATGATATTGCTGATGGCCAATGACAGACGATGACGTCGCGCTTTGTGGCAAAAGTAATGCAATTTTTATTGTGTCGCACGCAGTTCGGTGGTCATAAAAAGCGAACGAAAGCGCGCCGAGATTATTTGCCGTTTTGGCATTTTAGTGGTCGTAAAAGCTCAATTCGCTCTACTCGCACTCGCACTTTCAGTTTGAAATTATTGCGCTTTCTTCGCTTGGTTTCTTTTTTTATTCCTTTTTTTATTCCTTTTTTTTTTAAAGCTCTTCACTTAAAGGCGTTGAGATTGGCTATGAAGTGTTGTAGGTTGAAAATAAATACCATAATAATGTGAAATGCTATTGCTTAATTTCAACATTAAAATGATTTGTTAGCTTTTCAATTGAAGACGTCGTCCATTTTATGTTTTAAGCTAATTGCAGGGCCCCCATTTTTTGTGCTGACTTTGTAGCGAATTTAAATATTTTTTTTCGGAACAACTTAAACACATATATATATAAACCGCTTATGAAAAAGGTTTCAAACAAAACATACGCCACAATATTGATTTCCCTTTGGCGTTATTCAAATGCAATTTCCAACTACAACAAACAAGTAAACAAAAATTCAGACACACTCATATGCTCGCATGTTACCCAAAAAAAAAAAGGGTTTAGGGCTTGCTTCGTAACGAGTGTCCTCGTATGCGCAACAGAAGGAGAACATAACCGAACGTCAAACATTCAAAAATACATTAGGCAACAATTTCCTTACAATTTGCCATTGGGCGTCAGCTGAGCTCAGTCAAAGTCAAAGTCATGCGCCAGCAGCTATCAATGGTAGCCCCTTCCAACCGATTCCCAGTACGATATTTAAGCAGATGCCTCTTATCACGCTTATGCGTTTTATATGATTCAGGTGTGTGAGCAACAATGTACGAGTATAACAAGTTTTTCACCAAGCTTGTAACACAATGGAGTCGTTGAGTCAATAATATACACTGTGGGAATAATGATTATAAATTAAAACTGGCAAAGATTGGTCGGCGATATCCTTTTTAATAGCAACATATTTGGTGTTTTTAGGCTGGACTCTTTTGCAGTAGAGAACATATTTTAAGCGCTAATCTCGCCAACCTAGATTATGGGAACGGCGATTAATTCAAACTCAAAGTAAATGACGCGTAGATACCACACTGAACAACTTTAATTTTTTGCATGAATGTAACTGAAATTTTTTGGGCAGCTTCGGCAGCTTAAAACTTAGAGAACTAAGTCGTGGAGATGTTTGAGGTGTTTGGTAGTGGGATGGCAGGAGATTGCCATTAGACGCGCCAGCTAACTTACCTAAGTGAAATGTGTCCGGTATTTGGGACTACTACTTTCGAACCATTGCAGTTTTGGCTTAAAAACTAGTAAGTAACGATATAACATTATTTTTTTTTTGTTAATTTAAGAGTTCATTTTTGAAAACACAATTTTTTTGTTGTCCCATTCTAGTCGCTTCGTTCAAGAGTTGAAGTTGTGAGGAGTAATATATCGTTTAACCGTTTCATGTGCTTTTTCAGTGACTTGTGGTCGACCAGAGCAAAGCGCATTTTTGACACCAAAGTTTCCGGAATGGAATCGAGCAAACCACTTCTGAGTCAGGCGTTGGCTCACAATAACCTCAGCGTAAGCCGCATAAATTTCTTGGCATCTTTCATGCAGCAGTTTTACTTTTTTATTAGTAAAAAAAAACGTATTTCCCAGATATTCCATTTATTTTCAAATCAATATAACTTTTTACACGAGCAACGACGAATTACAAAACTGTCTTCACACAAAATGTAGCCGGCTTCGTGTTGCACAATATTTGCGTATTAACACTATATAGTGATAGAAAACGTGCATGCTTTTTATATCGCTCCAAATAGCCGCTGAAGAGTATCAAAGTTTTAGCGCAGCCGATGTTGGATTTTTTTTGTTTCACTTCTGGTCGCCTTGTCATACACTCGTACACCACTGCAACAACAAAGACAGCATAGGTTTCGACGCACTTCAACTTCTAACCTCTATTGCTTACCTCTGTCAGCACTGGGACGCTTAGTTGCGCACTTAGTTTGGTTTCCTCTCGTTTCATTTCACTTTGGCATCATAAAAGTTGATGTTGGCGCACATTTGAGCTCCACTCGGCGTGTGTTGTTTCGCATTTGCGACATAAAATTAATGCGCAAAATTTAACATTTATGCGGAACCAATGCGCTGTTCCCATTGTTGTCAAGGCGTGTGCAATACGCAAAGTGTCAGACATATAAAATTAAAGCGAGAAAGAATTAAAAAAGAGTTTTTGATTTTCGGCAGCACGGAATGTTAATCCAGTTATGTTAAAGTTATTCGAATTTAATTATCCGATATAGTCCGAACCAATTAAGATATATGGCAGTTTATAGTATAACTGTCTTAAGCATCTATCGCTTAGATCGATTTGTATCTAGAGCGTGAGCCAATTATGTGTATAAGTCGACGACCATCAGAATATCATGTCAATTTATTAAAGAGTTGTTTCCTCAAGTTACCAAGCAAAATTGTTGCCTGCGTTTATGAAAATTAACCATACTCCTAAATCCTGTTCGTTAAAGTGTAAAATAGCCAGATTGTCTAAATTAGTTAATGCTGAAGCGGAAAATCAACAAAATATCTAGTGGGAACGGCCAATGTCAAAGTAAGGAACTTCATGACACGTTAAGTTGAAGTTGACAAGAACCAGACCGTAGCAAAAAAGGCCAGACCAGCCAAATGGTCAATGTAAAGGTGTAACGAGGCAAATTTCTGTTGTAAAAACAGCAAAACAGTCATACAACAAGAGAGAACAGAACAAGGCCTAACAAATCAAATTGAAAAACAAGCTGTTACGTAATGCAAGTGGAACACTAATATACAATGGAATTAAATTAACTCGGTCTGCTTGGTGTTTACTGTCGTTTATTCAATTTGGCTTGTTCATTCTTACGCTCGCTTAATTTGAAGGCGAAATTATGTGCTGTCAGGCAGCGTCTGCACTTCATTTGCGTTTTACTAGTATTTCAGTACGCCTTATTCATGTCCTCCTCTTGTCACTGCTTACCACACGAGTCGTTCATTTTTTCTGTAGCCTGCTTCTGAGCGCAGCCTTTTCACACTGCCTTTCATGCCTCAAATGCTGCTGGATTTCTTCTTCTTAGCCGGTTTCCTTTTTCGCTCTTATGCTCACTGGAACATGGCAAACAAATTATAAAGTGGTTTTTAACTTGGCCAAAAATTCTCTTCTCCTCATATTTCTTTTTGCTAGATTTCATTGTTGTTGTTTTTGCCTGTGGCAGAACTGAGTACAAATGAAGCAGTGAAAATAAATTCGAAGCTGAATTGAAAGCCAGTTAAAGTAAAATCGTTGAAAAATTAAGGCTGACGCCATAGGTTTCTACCTGAAAAAGCCAAAAACAAACAAAAATTTAACCAAAGCTAAAAGCAATTAATTCAGAGTTCAATTAGTTATAGACTAAAAAAGCGTTGAACTGCGTTTTTTGGAAAAACTGTAGTCTGCAGAAAAGTTGAAATACTTGCACGCTGAAGTAGATATCAAGTAAAATAAATGAGAAGCTAAAGTGATGCTGAAATTCAACTAAAATTGAATTCAATTTAATGGAAGCAAAAATTAAAGAAAAAGTCAAAATAAATTGATTAGGAGTTGAAATAAATTGTAAAGACATTGAAATTGAACAACATTTGAATTCAATTGAACTGAAGATAGTATGAGAGGAATAGTTAAAAAGAATTGAATATGAATTAAAATAAATTGTAAAGACATTGAAGTTGAACGATAATGAATCCAATTGAACTGAAGCTAAAATGAGAGGAAAAGTTGAAATGAATTAAAAATTAATTGACATAAATTGAAAGAAAATTGAATATAAGTTTTTTTTTGTTTATAATAATACTTCGCGACTAACATTAAACGCAGTAAACGTAAAGTTAATGTCACGGGGAAGTGAGTTGGCAAGAAAGTTAAATTGATTTTTGAATGGCTTTCAGTCAGCTGAGAATGATCAATTTAAAGCAAATTGAAATTGAATTGAATTGAAGCGCACATTGAGTTGAAGGCAACAGAAGTGTATACAAAAAGTACAACAAAAAAAAAACTTTTAACTGTATCCGCTACTAAATGGGTTGAAAACACACTGCTGCGGGCACTTTCAGATGGCAATAAAAAATAATAATATTGAATGTGTGTGAAAGGAAGAAAGAAAGTTGGGCCAACTGTGTCTGGCATTTGGTTAATTGATTTTTATATGTAAAAGTGCGGTTTTCTTGTTTGCTTGTGTCAGAGATTGTTGATCTGATGTGTTGACATTTTTAAACACAAAAAATACCACAAAATGTAGCTTGTTTTGGGTAGCTTTAATTTGTTTTCTGCCCTTCTCTTTTTATCTTATTATTGACTGTGAGAACTGTTTGTGCCTTTTTGATGGCTGTTTAAATGACGTTTGAAACCATGTGCACATGTGTGTGTAAGTGTGGGTGTGTGTGGCTGTGATACCAACAGACACCCACGCCAACAAATCTGTACAAAGAGCAGCGCTAAAGATTATCTTATTACCACACAGTACATATAGAATAGTAAACCATTACTCCTTAAACCAGTCTAGCACACGAATTGTGGAGTGAACTTTGTCAAGCAGTTGGATCAACATAGCTGAAGCGCTCAGTCAACTCAATCGAACGCAGCATGCGTTTCGCTCACTTGCGGCTGACATTTCGCCAAGTTAATTTTCTTCTGGTAATGAGCTTTTCTTTGACGTTCAATGCGTACACGGAAATTGAGCTAAAATGAAAAAGAAAAAAGAAAAACCAATGCCACAGCCAAAGCCAACGTAAAACCAAAGCCAAAACAGAAGCCTTTGGGGAAGTAAAGAAAATGTTGCCGGCAAGGCGAAAAAAAAAAACCAAGAACCAAAAAAAAAAAACCTCCGGAAATGCTGCCTCCGCCTACTGTCGGCAACGTTTTATAGCCTGTAAATGAATGGGGCGTATTGGAGTTCGTTCGTATAGACATGTGCTTATACAAGTATCGTTGTGTGTGCACTTTTGCTTATTTGCTTCTACTTAATTTGAGGCGTGTGCACATTTTACACTGACTGAGTCGTCGCCAGATTCGCTTAAATCAGCAATTTTACTATAATTGCCTGTTTCTCATTTCAGAAAATCCGTCATAAATTCCATTCAAATGTGCAGCACTTGGCCAAAAAGGAAATAAAAAGTAAACAAAATACTAAAAAAAAAAAATAAAATTAAAAAAATCGAAATAAGAAAAAGTCAGTACGTGCGCTTGAGCGAGTGCGAAGGAGTTTGGCTAAATGATGAAGTACTTCGCTGCTATTTTTCTATGGTTGCTTAACATTTGCAACGCCCTTTTTGTTGTCCTTGGTTTTTTCTAAACAATTTTTGTTGTTGTTTTTTGGCAAAAATAGAATACTTTTTTTGCAAGTATTTTTATAAAACTTTGCGCCAACATTTACTCATTTATTTTTATTATTTTGTTTACTTAAAAAAAAAAACATTCATTTATTCAGTGCATTTTTGTGCATTTGCTTCGCTTTTTGTTTTGCTTTCTGTTTTTTTTTTTTTTCCTCTGAGCGCAATGCCTGGCACACTTTTGCATAATTTATGTTACTGGAAAATTGGCTCGCGTGAACGTGGCGAAATGGCGTGGCGAAATTTTCACACAACTACCAACACACACAAAACTTCATAGTTATATTTTATTGAAAAAAATGTTTTTTGCTTTCCTGAAATATGATATTTTGAAATGAAAAATCAATAGAAAGACCGCTTAAAAGTACCCATACTCGCGAGACGTACTGAAAGTTTATGCATTTTTAATGAAAATGAAAAAAAAAGGAAAAACGCCGAAAAGTACACTAAGAAACAGAACATTGGAAACATGCAACGCTTGGGAATAGATGACGGGCTCTCATCGAGATCGGTTGTGTCGTGATTGCGCTGAGTTGATTTCTGTTTTTCTGCCTTGAGCAGTGCATTCTTCGTGAGCTAAAAATAGCATAGATAACTAACTTTGGCGCTGCCACGTGCGGCGCCGGCATACGGACAACAACAAAGAACATTAGAAGAAGAACGGTGAATGTGCACTCACTGCCCTTCGGGCAAGACGTTGCCATCACTTCGCGCGCGGCCGCACAAACGGGGCAATAAAAATATTCCTTATCAGTGATTCTGATAATATAAACTGAATATATATTTATTTATTTATTTTTCTTTTGTTTTTGTTTTTCTTCGGTATATATTTTGTTTACCTTTATTAAAATGAATGTGAACACTTCTTCTGACTCTCTGCTTAGAAATAAGCAGATTGATCATGAAAAGATGTTCTCAATAGCTGGGAAGCTACCTTCTGCGATTATCGTTATGTTAATTATGACAATCGCCCCATACCCCAATGTCTGGATGACACTGCAGCTCTAACGCTCAGTGCTGCTGCCAAAAGATTGTTGGGTGACCAAAAACAAAAAAAGGGCACGAGGAAAAATGAAAAGACCATGTCACCCACTGCTAGCTCTAAACGGGCGAGCGGCAACTTGCCACTGCACTCGCTCCCGACCACAAGTCAACAGGCAAACACTAGCAACAGGTTTGACATTCTTGACATGGACATCCCCATTGATGATTAGCGATGATGAAGAATTAACGAGAAATGTAACCGAAGATCATACTAACCCCTCTACAGACAAACATCATCATGAACCAAATGATATTGATGGTGAGGCCGCCCAATACTCAGAAAATAATACAAATACTGATAACCAGCCCAAGGGTTTCCTAAAGTCACCGCAAATAGTTGCCCACATTAGCAATTTAAATGACCATTTTGAATTAATTGCGGAGGTCGTTAATCAGGATAACGTCATAGTTAAAGCCAACCAAGGGAAAACGGTTAGAATCTTCCCTAAAGACAGTGACACGTACAGGGCTATTGTTAGCCGAATGGACGAAATTGGTATGGAATGTCACACATATCAAATGCAGACGGAAAAGCCTTATAAAATTGTAGTTAGAGGTCTACATTATAGCACTCTGAACAGTGAGATTACTGCCTACTTTAAGGTACTTGGATACGAGGTTCTTCACATTCATAGCCCGAGATCAAGGTTCAATAAAGACGAAAAACTTAATATGTTTTTCGTTAATATCAAGCCTCGTGTCAAAATAAGTGAAGTGTATGAAATTAAGACCCTTTGCCGCCAGAAAGTGAGGATCGAAAGGATGCGAAAATCAACGAAAATTGAGCAATGTCTTCGCTGCCAGGAATACGGCCACACAGCCAAATACTGCCGTCGTCATCCCAATTGCGCCAGGTATGGCGAAGATCACCACACTGCACAATGCACACGTCCTATGGATGCACCACCTACATGTATTCACTGTCCTGGTAGTCACATGGCCAGCTACAAAGGCTGCCATTGGTATCAGGAGCAGCGGCAAACCGTACCGCTGAAACCGTCTTGCAGTTCTGGAGGCAACAGTGGTGTCTCTTATGCTGCAGCAGCTAAAAGCAACCCTGCTCAGCGACGACTACATAGCCAACAAGCTCAACAGTTACTGGGGCAACATGAATTGAATAAGCAGTTACATTCACCTGATATTCAGTCATTATTGCAACAGCAGCAAATACAACTCCAGCAATGGCAACAGTAGCTACAAGAACATCAGCAACAGCAGTTCCTTTTTTGGCTACAGCGTCAGCAGCAGGAACAGCAAGAGCAAAACAAGCAGGCCAACCAACGCTTAGAAAAGCTTCAACAAATAGTGTTTGAAATGGCCAACACTATAAAGCAAAGAGCTGAGGATAGATCTAGTCTCCAGTTATAGAACAATGTTTCAGCCTTGCATTGAATCCACTAAAGGTTCTTATCTGGAATGTCAACGGCATTTCAGGAAAGGCTAAAGAAGTTGAGCTCTTTGCGCACAACAATAACGTCGACATTCTTCTCTTGTCGGAGATCAGGATTAAACGAGGGCATGCCGTAAAAATATACGGATATACCTTCTATCCTGCCTTCAAGCCATCACGCAATAATCATGTCAGTGGGGGAGCGGCGGTATTGGTGAGGAGTTCACTTCGCCAGTACCCACAAAGGGTCATTGAGACACACATCATCCAAATGTCTACAGGCCTGGGTGACATGGAGTTCAGCGCCATTTACTGCCCCCCAAGGAACAGGATCGAAGAAAAGCACTTTATTGATATCCTCCGTGCTTACGGACACCGGTATCTGGTTGGTGGTGATTGGAATGAGCGTCACTGGCTTTGGAGAGACATGTACAACTCACCTAGGGGGCGATAGCTACTAGATGCCATTTCTGCTACTGGGGCTAATATCCTTGCTACGGGATCACCAACCAGATATCCATATGTGCCCAGTCACACTCCTACCTTCATAGACTTCTCAGTGGAATACCAAATTATGGAACAAGTATAAAGCAGACCTAGGATCTAGACTCCGACCATCTGGCCCTGGTCATCAGTATAGGGGCAGATGGTCTTAATGCCAGTCCAAGTCCTCGACTGGTAACTAAGAGCACTGACCTGCTCGCCTTAAGGCAATACCTCGAGAACGCGATTCAATTGGATGCGACACTGGACTCTGGGGAGATATTGAGGCGGCTGCAGATATCCTCACAGAAAACATTCATCTACCCTAACAGACAAGAAGAAATATTCGATTTATGAAACCGGCACAAGTCTTGTAGATTTAAACAAAACACAAAAAGCAACAAAAAAAATTAATTGAAAATTAAAAGACTTGTGTTATACCCTATGCTCCCTAGAGTAGTGAACAAGGAACTACACGTAATTGAAGTGAACTTGTACGGAGTTCGACAAACTGAGGAAGGGTGACTAAATGTTTAAAATAGAAATACATATTTTTAAAAGTATATTATCATGTTGTAATGAACACACTCATATGTAGAATTAGAAGCATTCAGCATTCAAATTTTATATATCATTTGGAAGCTGACGTAAAACGTCTTTGGATTGGGACAAGGCACAAGGCTGCGGCTTTCAAAATTTGGTCACACATATTGTACCCTAGTATTGTTTTTTAAGGTGGTTGGGGTTATCGTGAAGCTATCGGCACCTATTATTCTTTATTTGTTTACTTATTTTATTTTATTTTACTTATATTTGCGTTATTTTAATTATTATTACTTTATTTTTTTGTTGATATTTCCTCATTATTTGCTAAAAAAAATCCTTCAATCCAACTATTACTACAAATTAATTTCCTATCAAAGGAAACGCTTGATTTTAAATCAATGAGTCTCAATCAATGAGGTCGCAACGAAGACTCGTGGCAAGGAAAACTTCCTTCCTCCCTACTTCCGTCTCATTTGACTTTGAATTTGCATAGAATTGATTTGAATTTAATTAAGTTGAATTGTGTGAGAAATGTAATGCTGAATTACCATGAGCTCAAAAGAAAAGCTACGAATTGAATAATCAATAGTCTATCCAACATGAAAAGTATTGTGTGAAAATTTATGTATCGAATTTTGTTATGTTTTCTTTCCTTCTCTCTCCTTTGAGTCCTTTGAGATGTTAAAAAGAGTAAAAATGAGTTTTCAAGAAGAAATAATTAACTTTTTGTCGTTGTCAGAGGAATCGAAAAGTAAAATTATGCGGCATTCAAACAGCTGCTCTGCTTACTGTATCAATCTGCTGCAAATATTCTCGGATGTTCGATCAACTTTAATCAAGAGTATTTGATGTTCATTTAGCATGGATTTACTTGAATCAGAAGAGAAACGATTTTAATCTTGTGTAATATCTTTCCAAATCTATCCAAACGCCGCACTTTTTTCGCTAATGACCATTTAAAGTTAATTGTATATGCGCGCATGCGAAGTGTAGTGACCGAAAAGATCAAAAGCCCGGATGATGATAATAAATGGAGACAACTTTGCACGTGGCTCTTTTAGTATCCAAACACCGAACCACCGAACCACCGAACCAATCACTAAAGCTATCGACACAGACACACTTAATATGCTGTGAACATGCTTGCCCATTTGTATTTGGCTGTGCGAATGTGTGTTTGTATGTGTATGTGTATATCATAGAATATGTTGCAGAACCACAAAATTAAAATACTAAATCCCAACTGTTACAGAGCACAGTTTGCTACATTACTCTGCTCTGCTCTGCTGTGCTCTGCTCCGCTCAGCTCAGCCTTACTTATACGCAACTGGGAGCAACGAACACTTCATGATTACAAAGTGTGGCCATTAGTTTGGCGCAGCATGCGGTAATTGTGTTGACACTTTGGGTCATCTACACACATACACACACATATACAAACGCACACAGACAAACAAACGCAAGCAAAAAAGGCATACACATATGCCATAACACTTAGAGACGTGATTATGCATGCACAGGTGAGTTTGTAAAGTTTGTTTAGTCAGTCGGTTAGGTAACAGCTGCCAGATAATATAGGAGTAACCTTGAATTTTCGAAAACGCCTCAAATCATACGTATTCGTAATAAAAATATTGCATAGTAATAAAGTTAACTATATTTAATTTTATTGAGTAGAAGGCAAAAGTAAGGCAAAATTCAGCGCCTATTGAAAGTTTGCTGCTTTAGATTCATCGCAGAAGAGAAATTCATAGAATACCACAAATTCTTAATCAACAAGTACCGATCTATTATTATTATTATTATTATTATTATTATTATTATTATTATTATTATTATTATTATTATTATTATTATTATTATTATTATTATTATTATTATTATTATTAGTTATTATTATTATTATTATTATTATTATTATTATTATTATTATTATTATTATTATTATTATTATTATTATTATTATTATTATTATTATTATTATTATTATTATTATTATTATTAGTATTATTATTATTTATTATTATTATTATTAGTATTATTATTAGTATTATTAGTATTTATTATTATTAATATGAAATGCCTGAAATTTGGAAAAAAAACACAAATAAATAAATTCAAAAAATTAAATGAAGAAATGCCAAAAAAGTCTACGAAACTGGTGAACAACCAAGAACCGCAGTACAACAGGAGCAGCAGCTCACCCCTTTCACTAACACCAAATCATGCCAATATTATGTCCATAAAATGACAGAGGTCTTTTTTATTTCCATTTTAATGTTTTCACTTCTGGTTATCATCCATGTCAGTGTTGATAAAAAAGGAAAGTGTTATTTTGCTTAGAATTTTGTTTGCTATGCCTTTTCTTCTGTTTTCCGAAATTGAAAAATTATTCTAAAAAAATAAATAATTAATTAATTAATAATTAATTATTATAAACTATTATTATTATAAATTATTATAATTAATTATAAACAATTGGTCTTTATATTTGTGGTCACAATTTAAACGCTCCTTTTATGATTTGTTTAGCTTGTGGGTTCAATCAATAAATAGCAATCGAATTTTCCTAACATATTTGCACAGCCCAACTGTGGCTGCTAGCATACACTGATTCAAAAGAGTCTAAATGATGATCTCCCTATCGGAGCGCAGGCCTAATTAAAAACATATAAAAGCATATATAGCACTCACCTTATTGCTTGAACACACCTCTTAGTTGGACGCAATTGTTAGTTAGTTAGTCAAGAAGCTGAGTTTGCGGTAGGAGACTGGTTCATATTATAATATAATAATGCACCACCAGTGTCATATTTCAAACACCAATACCATACTTGCCGCTCTATTTAACCACTTATGAGTTGAGCATCCTGTTCATTTAAACGAAGCATGAGAAGTTTAAAATATTTTAAATTTGTATTTATTTATTTGTATTTAAATATTTTTAACCAACGGGTACTTTAATCGGAAAATTGAGTTTTTCTCAGTTGATTTTGTATGACTAATTAAAGCGCATTAATACACAACTAGGTGTAAGTTGGTTCTGAGTTTACTACGTAAAACAGCTCATCAGCCAACACGGCGAGGTCCTTTTCATAGCCACTAAATCATATTTTATTATTTTTTTTATTTTTTTAATTCATTTGAAAGGCCACAAAGTCTACAAACGTTTCACTCAATTAATCAAGTTCAATGGTCAAGTTGAAGCAGTTAAAATATTTTTCAATGCGCTTTATTCATTTAAATGCATAAATAAAATTATAAAAATTAAATGAATAAAACTGCCTAGAAATGTATATATATATATATATATATAAAGTGGATAGTTTATATATAAAAAATTTTGTACGTTTTGCTTCTTGCTTTATTAGAGCTTTAAATATTTTTCGGCTTTTCACATTTCACTTTTTCTGTCGCTTGCACATTTTCGTTGTAACAGCTTTGTGTGCGATATAATAATAAATTGTAATAAAACGCAGTGCGTTAAAAAAAGTGGTTAAAAAGAAGAAGCAAAGATCTCATATAGAAAAAAAGAAGCAAATGATGGCAAAAGGGAAAGCGAGAAGAAAAAATACATTTTCTCATTTACAACATTTTTGCATAAAAGCATTTTTGTACGTCTCGAAATATATATATAGCATGGATACTTACATGCACACATAAACTCACATAGATACAAAAATAAACCCACGTACACACACACACACACACACACACACACAAATAGGGCAGGAATAATCACAGCCATGCAAAACGGGCAACTCGTCGGTTGCAACGCCAAAAGCATTTGTAATTTGCGAGCTCCTCTGTTTCTTTTGCTGCTGATTCTGCTTCTACTTTTCATACTCTTTTTCGCTTTAGTGTTATCGTTACTGTTATTGTTGCTGTTGTTGTTATTTCGCTCATTTAATAGACAAAAAACAAAAAGTATATATTTTACATTCAATCGCAAAACAATAAACAAAAACAGAAAAAAATATTTTTATCCTGTGGGTTTAATACAATTGGAGTATATATAAAAATAAAAATAAAAACTTGCATACTTTTATGCTTCGAAGCAAGATAAATGAAGTGGGACGGTGAGTTCTATCGCGTTTGCTGTGCGAAAAGTAATGAATTTTTACGAGTTTTACTTTAGCATAATTAAAACGCTACGAAAATACTTTGCATAATTCAGATTTAAAAAATAAAATAAACCAAATAAATAGAAATAATAATAATAATAATAATAATATTGTAATAATAAAAAATAATAATGATAATGTTAACAAAAAAATGACTACCCTGTAGATAACTGCAATTATTTTTTTATTTTTATAAATAAACTAGCATAGCCGTTGTTCTGTCCTTTCCGGTATTAGCAAAGAAAATAAAAATTCAACAAAAGTACAAAAATCAAACATTTCAATGGTGTGTTAGCAAGAAAGTTGCTTTATTGAAGCTATGAGAATAAGGACTTCGTCACCTTTGAATGAATCCTGAATCCTTTGAGTGTCGTCGCTTGAACCACATTTATTTTCAGTTTTCTTAACACCAAGCCCGTAGCATTGCATTTAACAACAACAACAAACTTTGTTTAGTGAACGACAAATATTGCGCACTTAACTTTCGATTTGAGTTAAACATCGCCGAAACCGGCAACTGCGAACATCAACAAGGATTGCGGAAGCATAAATCAACTATAGAGACGCTTGAACGATAATCGAAAAACTACTGGAATATCGTAAACCAGCTTTTATGTGCTTCGTAGACCTCTAACAAAGGCCATTGACAAGGTGAGACTTCAAGACGTCATCGCGCTATTAAAGCAGAATATCATTCAGGAGAACGTACCATTTGTTATTAACAAGTTGAATACCAACAACAAAATGACCATTAAAAAAGGGACAACATTGACAGAAATGACACCAACAGTATCTGGTATATATGAATTATATTATCAAAAATTGTAATGATTTTATAAGAATAGAAATACGAAGTGGTTATACCGAAGCGGAGATTATTTACCTTCTGCATAGAAGGACATTAGGTCAGGATTAATGCCCTTGTGCTTTTGTGTTTGTTTTTCTTTTTTGTCACGTTATGAAGTAAAAAAAATATTTAAAAAAATTGTCACATTAATTAGAAACACAAAGGCGGCTTGTTCAGTCAAACCAAAAACAACAGGAGAGACTGAATCTCAACCAGCCGGTGGAACATATGACACCATCTTAACGGTGGTAGGGTCCGGAATCAGCAACTAGTTGCGTGGTATTCATGGCAGAAGAAGCGAGGACTGCGATTAGAGAAGATATTGTGTGGTCTATAGCCTTGTTAAGTTAATAGAACCTCTAGCTTTTCAATAAAAGCCAGGAGGTTCTTTGTAGAAGAGTTATTCATCAGGACAGGTGACACAGAATCCTGTTTCAGGGATTTCAGACGAAGTAGGACCATCGCCGAACACTCGCACACGCGGTGAAAACTGGTTTACGTCTTCTAGGCAGAGCCTAAAGTTTGAGGAGCGTGACACACCTAGTATGTGCAGATGGTAATTTAGGTACGACCTGCTAAGATTTAAATTTTAAGGCGCGTTTCCGGACCATATAAACAATTTGGTTTGACGAAGGTCCCTATTGCGTGCCCAAAGGTCTAGCGTGACATCTCTGAACCATTCCTCAATTAATGAACTGGCCGTTGCCAAGCTAATACCGAAGTACGGTTCAGGACCGATGAATTAGGAGGAGGCACCATTTCTCGCCAGTTCATCAGCAGCTTCATTACCCTCGATGCCATTATGACTAGATACTCAGCACCAATTGACCCTGTTGTTTCTAGACAGTAGCTGAGAAAAATCAAAGCTCCTGGACGAGAATTTCTTTGATCGCTGCGTGGCTATCATAAAAGATAGAGAATATCTATTTTGTCTTCTTGGTCCATTTGTCAGAGGGTTGCGGGCATTTCTATGGTGTGAAGACAGTGGGCCATTTGTCCGCTGCGATTGACATCCTAGTGTAAGGTCCGAAAATCCCGGCAGCGGTATCTGTTTCCATTCTAGAACCATTGGTGAACCATAAGTTTCCACGAGACTTAGGCTGTAATATGGTCTGTTCTGGCGCTGATTGAGATGCTAGGGATTACGCTAAGTAGGTTCGAGTGACCAGTGCCTCTGAGAGGCATGCCGTACTTTATCTCAGTATTCAGAGCACTGGTTGCCACTAACCCTTTAATGAAGATATGTAAAGAACTGAGTCCAATGATCTACTCCATGGCGGCTGTCGGGCAGGTTGGTGTCAACCCGGCCCTGGCGGAGCACGCAAGCCGCTGAAACTTGTCACAAGACTGATACCTCAAGCGTCTTAGGCCACCATCACCACCATCTTTTCCACGGGCACTCTTGGTGACTCCTTGTTTTAGCGAACTTTAACTGGGAACCGGCTTCGTCTTAGTGCCTCCTACCTTTGTGGGTTTTTATGTGAGGCGGAACGCATCATGCGTTCTGTGGGGATGCTGGATTCACGTCTGACGGTTCATTCAGCTTGCCAGCCTGATTGGCGCAGGCAGCTGGTTTTGTGGCACTGGGCGGGCCGTCGGAGATGGAGGATGAACCAGTTGTACCACCCTCGGTGGTGGACTTACCTGGTGTTTTTTGTGTGGATCCACGGGAGCCGCACTTGTCGTCGAGGTTGTTGTTCGGTTGGAGGTGGTGAAGGATTCTAGCCCTCCCCTTCTGTCACAAACGCCACCCTTTTAGTCACAGCCTGAACTTTAGCAGCAGAGGGTACTTGAGCTACAGCAGACGCAGTACTCACCCCAGCCCAAGGAGAGCGCTACCAGGCTAATGCTGTTTAGATTTGCTTTTCAGCATCAGCTTGTTGTAGCCGATGTGGTAAGCGGGTATGCCCTTATGTAAGGCCAAACCCTTATAAGGTGCCTCATCGACAGTTCCGGAGGGCTATGGTGGTAAGATTTTGTGTGGGTAAATAGCCGCGGATTACGTGCGTCTGCGGAACTTTCTCCTCTACGACAAGTTTGATGTCAATTTATCCATTCCAAATCTTTGTTGGTTTGGTTTTGCCTACTGAAGGCGGTTTACTAAGAATGTCGTTAAATAATGAACAAATAATTTTACAAAATTAAATTTTATAAAAATTTATACAGATTTGAAAAAAAGAATCTATCCATTCGTAGCACTGGGTTTATTTAAAAAAATGTTCTTTTAGGTGAAAATAGCCAACTATCAACCCAACAAAATTGGGGAGATTTGAAGCCTACCGACAAAGTTTTCTGTGACACCTATAATTGGAGTTCGAGTGGAATTGAACCCCCTAGAAATAAGTTATAAATAATAAATAGAAAAAAAAATACGGCGTTAATTGATACACTTATAAACACCCTACATCTAGTCCAAATATGAATGCGTTTGTCACGATTCTATTTGATTTTATTCCATTTTCTACAAACCTTAGCATTTCCTGTGGTTTGCAAGCAAGTGGAGGTAATTCCAGAACACGGAGAATAAGACCTTTCAACTTCAGTTTCAAACATTAATATAAATCCAATCGACTTTCGATTTATGTTCAAGCAAATCACATTTTTTTAGGTTCGCCTTCAGCTTGCTCAGAATGATAATAAGGCTGCTTCATTTTATTTTCCAAACGCCTTTGTTCTATGTCTGTAACGCAATAAAAAAATAGAAATGATGTTCAACTTGAGACGCGGTGCACAAATCATGAGTGAATTTATTCATGAGTTGTGTACGAATAAATTTAACATAAAAAACATAAAAACAGCAGCAGTGAGTACTGAAAAAGTTGCGCAACTCAAACGATGATGGAAAACTGACAGTTCCGGTACAAAGACAACAGAAAAATCTATTTGCTGAATACCTAAGTATGTATAATAGTACAGTATGAAATGGACTACAATCAGCTGAACAGTAAATCAAGTACAGGGTGCACCAGTGGCTAATAAGCTTAGACATGCTGTTCCACTGATTTCTCTATTTAAAAATGATACTAGTCGCGCAAATACTGCAAATTGGTGCAAGTTTTTAGTGCCAAAATGGTAACAAAATATATGAAAAACAAGTTACTTTCAATTCTTTATGACGGCGAGTGTCTTGTCTCTAATCAAAACACACTTTTTTAGGATGGTTAGCCTTTCTAAAATCAAACATATTCTCTCTAGAGCTTTGAGATGCGAAAGCTCTTGTTCAAGTTGACTGGATCGATGAATTATTTTAATTGATCAACGTATCAAACGGAGTAGAATGACTGACTCATAGAAAGTACTTAAGTAGCGTCGACTTTGAACGGAACAATATCCTACAGCATAAACAAAGGACTGCACAACCAAAAATGTGTATATCTATTAAGCGAGATTTCGGTTATCTTAAAGCTTAGGTTCCACCGTTTTACCGACGGAAACCCCTGGGAAAATGTTAATTAATGACGACTTTTTACTTTAAAATTTATTTTCAAAGTGCGATGAGTTAGTGGAAAAGGGATACGAAGCACAGACGTCTCCTTTTTTGAAGTGAAACTTCTAAGAGAGCATTGGTAGTAAAAATTTGCAATATTTCGAAGCCGGGACGCAGCGTTCTATGACAGGGATGAAAGAAAAATATGTAAGGGAAACAGAAAAGGAATACACCGCAGACGTACAAATTTTGTGTTTTTATTTGTGAGTTGCTTGAAAATGTACAGAAGTTACTCTCTCTTGACTACGCACAAAAGTATTGCGCTCTTCGTTGTGTTCTTTTTGTATGTAATGTTCATCAATATGACGCATCATAGTGTCATCACGTCATCGCATTATCGTTCTTCGTGTAGCATTCGAGCGTTGAGCCGAAGTTGTGAAATTAAAACAAAGTCGTTAGCAGTGTATGTAAGGAAAAAACAATAAGAGGAAGGGCACGCGCCGTTGTTTTTTAAGAAGTTTCTCTTCTACCATGCGTGGACTGCACAAAATATGATAACGATTTCGGTCTAAAGCTTAGCCAAATACTTATGTTTTGACATAGGGAAGGATTTTGAAGACAAACGTTTAACTTAACATTAATAAATCCGATTACTAAATACTTAGATCTAATGTCCTTATAAAAATTTTGAGAATAAATGTGTGCATGTTTTGTAAAAACCTCCGTATAAAAGTTAGTCATTCCACGATTACTCTGGACCACCCTGTCCAGCAAAGTTGGGGTAATAGTAAAAAAAAAATACCGCAGCAAATAAAACATTATTCACTTTGAAAATCGTTATCAGCACAAGAAAAAAAAATTATTACTTGGGGGGTGTAGGAGCGAGTGACCGTAAAAAAAGATGCCTGAGACGCCGTGACAGGCATGAAATATTGAAAGCGAAATGAAGAACATAAAGTACCGAAAGAAATGAAATAAATAAATAAATACAACAAATAAAGTCATGAAATCATAACGAAATCGGTGAATAAGTGTGAGTTAAGTTCCTTTTAATTGCTCAATTACGCGTCGCCACACTAAAAACTGTAGTGGGACGACTTCCAAGACACAATTTTTGTGGATATTGCAACCCCAAATTAAGCTACTTAAAAATGCTCGCTTAAAGGTATACGTTAATCAGATATTGAAGATTAAGAGCACATCTATAAAGATAATAGATTAACAGAGGTCTAGACAATATATAGGATCTTAGGCGTCACCTTCAACAAAAATTACAAATGGACTGAACACATCTACACCCTATGCAAGTCCATAGGTAGGAAACTAAACATTATTAAATGCCTTTCCAGCCCAAGATTCAACTGTAACTCGTCCACCACTTATTTCAATCACTAAAGCCCTCATTATGACCATATGACTATGCGCACTAAAGACCACACCCATCCATAACCTAATATTGGAATCCGGTATTGAACCATTAGAATTAAGGCGAACACATGTGACCGGCAAACTATTTAAAATTCTGCAAAATCCCAATGACAACCCATTTTACAAACACCTCAAGCTTAAGTCAACTCGGCCGATCCAATACCCTCCACAGGGTAATAGTATTATGTAGATCTCTTAATATCCCCATCTCACCGATGAACAATATTAATAAACTTCAACCTTACTGGTGTTTCAACAATTACCAAATTGATCTTAGTCTCAGCTCATACCCTGAAAACGACACCGCGAACGAAATCTACCTAACAGAATTCAACCGTATAAAGTCAACTAACCAACACAATATCTTTATCTATACCGATGGCTCATTCAACGGACATATAACAACTTATGCGATATGCAGAGATAACGAATCAATCAAATATGGGCTCCTACCACTTTACTCATCCGTTCTATCCGCCGAAATCATATATCATCATACTCGAAGCAATTAGTCTCATCAAAAACATTAAGCGTAGATACATCATCTGCTCCGATTCCTTATCCGCACTTAAAGCCATCGCCAATACCAACAACCAGGACTTATACCCTACTCTTATCAGGTCACTTTTGACTCAGTTCAATCCAAAAATAAAACCTTTGTGGGTCCCAGGGCACAGTAATATTAAAGGCAACAAAGCCGCAGACACTGCAGCCAAATTCGCTCGAAGTCTGCCTTTATTATATACCCCCAATTACAACAAAAATGATATAAACAATCTCCTTAAACAGAATTTATTATCCAGTCATCAATGTCTGCTCAATCGAACCTCAGAATGGTACCAGTCACATCCTACATCAGATACAACACTTACATGTTTTTTGAGAAATTCCTCAACACCCCGAACCAACCAAATCGTATTGCTAAGGCTACGCCTAGGACATACTAGACTTACACACCAACACTACATAGACAGGTCCATGTCGAATAATTGCCCGATGTGCACTAAACCACTTGCCTCTAATCTTGATCATGTCCTAATGGATTGTCCAGTTTTAGAAGCTTCCAGAAAACTTTTCCTTACTAACACCAACCCAAAAACCTTACTGGACAACCACACTACAACCAATATTGAGAGTTTAATTAAGTTCTTAAAACACGCAAATATTTACCATAAGATATAAATCATAAGATCTCACATGAATTTCATAAAATCACATCTATTGTATTTGTAATCTTAATCTAAACTGTAAATAATTAATATAACCCAAAGTAAATAGTAACACGCACTACTCTCCCCCACAAACACTTTGTAGCCGAAGGCCAAAGTAGCCAGTGCTACGTATTCCATTCATTTGTATCAGTTTTAATTTATCTGAAGTTCAGTTCTATTAATAAATAAAATAAAATAAAATGTACAAATTTTCATGATGTTCGGTCAAACTGTGTCAGAGTCAATCGGCTACAAACAGACAAATAAACAGGTAAACATCCATTTATGTAACAAGTATAGCATTAGCGTAGCATAAGCATTCTTTAAACCATATATTAGCCATTATTTAAAGATATTTTCTACACTACAATTATGAATATATAAATGTTCTTGGTACTAAACTCATAAGATGTAACAGGAGTTCTGAACCCATCTTTACGACTTGCAGAAGGAGCGAAGTTTCCTTATGAGTCAAGTCAAGGACTGGAGAACGTAAGAAGAGCATTCCTTCATTAAACACCAATGTATGTTGCTAACATCTGAGGCCAACTTAGTTGTTTCAAAACTGGCCAGAAACTATAAAAGAAAGTATATAAAAATATACTCTAGGACACTTAGCTTAGCTCTACCCGATAACGCTCCTGTTAAACCGGCGACTCCGAAGCATAACCAAGTGCTCAATAAACTACAAACTACGCGACAAAAGTGTACAAATAAAAAAGAACCTTTGGCACGCTTCCAACGCAGCCACATGCAACACTTTGCGTGTACACTTAATTAAGTCACTGAAACGCTTACTCGCATTGCCAGCAATTGTCATAGGTGGGTGTAGCTCCAATTAGCATTGAGCATTTTCAAAGTTTTCATAGAATTTTCAATTAGGCGGACATGCTGACCAAAGCTTATTACGTATTTGGTTTTGTATTGCACATAGCCAGACAGAAAGACACACAGACAGACATATACAATTTAACAAGCAAACTGTGCATTAATATGGACATCGTCATAGCACTATGGTCAAAGGCAGTCAAATGATGGACCGCTTGCTGGCTTGCTTGCTTGCTGGGAGCAGGAGTAATAGCAGCAGCAGTCACTATCGCATTGACATTGTTGAAAAGACACACAAACACATACATATATAATATAGACGAGGATACATAGAATAATGCGAAAGCATTGAACACAAAATGTGCAAATTTGTATCGCTTTGAGCGCCGTTGGTGTCTTGGGTTGAGATGCAGCAGAGGCGAGTAACTTGAAACATTCAACATTGCACTCTTCACATGGCATATGCAAAGTTACGATAAAAAAAGAAGACTTAAACCATTCAAAGCACACATGCAATTCGAAATGCGATTCATCAATTAGGCAGCGCAATAGAGCAGATTCAGGCTGTTGTCGCAGTTGGCGTCGATGGCCATACAATTGATGTCTCGTCTAAACTATAGAAAAGCACAAATACAATTTAATCAATGATAACATTGGTTCTTGTCTTTCTTAAAGAGCACATCGGGCAAAAGATAGTTTCAAACTTCACAGTTCGAAGTATTAAAGTTCAGTTGCTTTGCTTGGCTGTAAGTAGGCTGTGGCAGGAAGGCTTATGGAATGCAATTTTACTAAATGCTCATTGTTGAGACCAACAACAATTACAACAAAAACAAGCATAATAAGTTTCATCAACAAATGTGAAAATGTGGAAAATTTCTGCATTTGAATTTAAATAGAAATTTTCTGCGCGCATGAATTATGACAAATACACAGACACACACACTTAAGGGCATGCGGCATATGAAGTACATATTCGAAGGTGTGTACAAAGTCTTGGAAAAGTGTTTACATATTTCGAAAATGACGCACTACTAGAGCGCATCAATACATATACCATCTCGTTAAACAACGGATCGACATCTATCTCCTATGTAAAATAAATACCCGGAATTTTTAATAAATACTCAAATTAAATATTTAATCATTCAATTTTATTTTGTCGCCTTCAAAGCAGACCCCATCAGAAGCAATGCCCATACGCCAACAATTCAACAACAATTCCAGTCTTCAAAACACATTTTAAATGCTGAAGAATGTAGCCCCTTTAGCTCCTTCTTCGAATTTTCTTTTATGGCCTCCATCAACTTAACACGCCTTCCCCAAGCGGGTAAATTAAGTTTCGGAAATAAGAAAAAGTCACAGTGCAATGTTGCCAACTGACACACAAAAAACTTTTTTAAAAATACTTAATTCGCACTTCTCAGTAGTAAAGTTTCCTTAGATGTAACTAAATTGTGTAGCTATGTATTTCTCTTCTTATAATAATTATTGTAAAATTTCTTGTTAAAAAAAAGTAATCATAATAAATGCCTGTGGTATTTGAAAGTGATCAATTCCGGATATTTATTTTACACAATGTAGCTACAACGCAATCTAATTTCTTCTTATTAAAAACAGTTCTTTGTTAAATAGTTACATGCATATAGATAATAGAGGTGCATGGTACCTTGAATTATGAGGAGCACTACAAACTGTGGTACACTTCAATAGCAAACATTTGGTTTGATTATACCAACTTTCCTCAGCAACATTATCTCTATTCAATCAGAGATACTTTTTGAACAGCCTATGGTACGTATTTCCCACATAACATAAAACAATGACGGCCTACTTCAACACTTCCGACGTTATTGCCTTTATTGCCTGCCATTATAACTGTTTACTGCTTTCTTCATAAACTCAACAACGCAACTTTTCAAACGACAACTACCACCAACAGCAACGCCATCACCGCTAAACGAAAGCAGTTGGCAGCACAGAGTGTTAGACTTCTTCACATAATGCCCTTTGTTGAACTTGAGCCTTGTGTTGTTTATACATATATTAGTGTGTGTTAACAAATTTGTGCGTTGCAAGACATAATTGCTTAAACAGTGCTGCTGTTTTTATTGTTGTTGTATGTATTTTCTGCCATTATGTGTTTTTCATATTGCAACCAATTGAGCCCAAATGGTTGGCAGAAGCAACAACACCCACAACGACAACTACAACGACAACGACAACGACAACGACAACAACATCGATAATAGCTTCAGTCGGTTTGTTAGTGTTAAAAATTTCATAAAATGCACACTGCAAGTGTTTTACGCATTTTTAGTTCAACATTATTACAATATTTCTTGCCTGTCACGCCACCACAACAAGCCAAGCCAAACAGACAACCAGCCAAGCCAGTCAAGACCGCTTGATACGCAAAGCAAAAGTATCAAGTGTGTTGCCAAGTAATTGTAACTGAAGTTAAGTAAATCAATGTTCCAGACAACAACAACAGCAACAAGAACAACAACAACAACAACAACAACCACAGGCATTGTAATTGCTTTGAACATTAGCACAAATTGGCTCGGTTACTCGTAAATGTTGACAACAGCGTTTATTTCGCTTAAAGTATGCAACGCTTGGCTGGCTCTCTTGTGCCGTCCAAAGCAAAGTCGTCGCCTATAAAATCGTTTCTTTAAGGACAAGATATGCTATTGTGTTTTTCGCAGTATTTAATAGATGTACTATAATTTTAAGTAACTGTTATCTTAGCTGTTCAACGATTATTGTAATTGGTGTCGCCTATTCAAAGGACACCACTATTCGACACTATTCGAAATGGGATGGTATAGTATTAGCTCTATGATAAGATACAGTATGAATTCGATGAGATGTTACACGGTAACGTATGTGCTCACTCAATAACATGCATATGTTTTAGCTCTTTCATTTCTGAAGTTATATTCGTAATGTAAAATTGAAGGAGACCGATACACTGCAAATCCTCTAAAAAGCTGTCTTGTTCTATAGGCAATAATTTTATTGCATTGTAGATTGACTGTAGATTGAAAGTATGACAAGGCTCGCGTATCACTTTATTGTCTTATTACTGTTACATACAAAAACATGAATCAACCTAAAGTTTTTATGAGATTTATTTTTTCAACAGCGTAGGGAGTACGGCTGATACGCCGTGTGCGCGGGTATAAATTTGCGGTGTGTCGTTTTTTTTTTTTTTTGACTTTAAATCATATTACAATATTTTTTTTATTATGTAATTAGTTAAATTCAAACAACACACAAACATTCTCCATGATGACATCCATATATGTACCAATTTTCATGGTGTTCGGTCAAAGGATGTCGGAGTTCATAGGCTACAAACACAAAAACCAACACCCATATATGTAGAAAAAAGTGCTCATATGTATGTATGTATATATGTGTTGATTTCCTTATTATTTTCATATTTGTGCCAAAGGTTTTATTCTATTTTACTAAGTAAATAAAATGGTTTTGCTGCTCATTTCAGCATTTCAGCCATTATCTGGGCGTAATTGGAAAGAACCAATCGAGAAGGATGCAGTGATCTCTATGTATTTGAATGGGCCACAAATAAAACATAGAAAAAGGATGTTGTTCGATGCAGCCTGGTTTGAATTTTTTCAAAATATTTTTATTTACTTTTATTTTCGCTGGCAAAATCCTTTTGTTATGAGGCGCTTCGCAATTTGCACTTTGAGCTTTGGGCTTTGTTTTGTTGTCCTGCATTGGCCACAAAATGCCACTTGATGACAACACACCAATTCACACTCGAAGCAGGCGCTACGAGTAAATTTAAATAAACAAGATGGCAATGCGTTTGGTCGAGCGCGAACTTGGATCGTTACCATTCGGTACGGTACGGTGCGGTACAGTTTTGGTATTTGACAGTGCTGCCCATTAACGTGCGTATTTATGCGTGCTAAAGTGGCTGTCCAAGTGGCAGCAGAAGCGGCATTGTGCATATCATAATCATTATCAGCAGCAGTGGCAACGACAATGACAACGAGAACGACAACGTCGAATGGCAGATGGTGGCTGGCGGATGGCGGATGGCGGATGGCGGATGGCGGATGCCGGCAGGAATTTGAAGATATGTTGTCAATGTATGCATACACACACACACACATGCACACACACACACACGCATAACCGATGTGCATGCCCATACAATACATAGAGTGCATACTTAGCCGCGTGCCAAGTTGAGCCCTCTTGTCGAATACGAACATTGGCAATGACAGCAACAGCAGCCACATTATGGTAATAAATTTTGCAAGCAGCAACAACAACAATCAGGCATTGCGTTGCAGCATCCGTTGCCGCTGACAATGTTACCGTTGATGCCAGCATCAATACCGCTACACTGTAACGCAATGTAGTCAGCTCATCCGAAGTTGGTTGGGGTTGACATTGGCGTTGTCAGTGGCGCTTCTGGCCTATTACAACATTTTCACGAGTGATGCTGACAGCAAAATTAAAGGATTTATACCCTTTTTGTTGTTGTTATTCTTGTTGCTGCTATTGTGAGGTTGCATGGCAGCGAACTTTTTTCTATAACAATTTGATGGCATTTGAATACCGTAGACAAACTCTTTCGCTGACTAAACTCTAATCTATCTATCTATCTATATATATATATAAATAAAATTTTAAGTATGTTTGTCTATTTGTTTGTCTATATGTTTGTCCGTTATGGACGCCGAAACCGCTGTTTCGATTTTGATAAGATTTTCAGCGAATCTCTAGAATAGCCTTTAGTTGGTAACTGGGTAGTTAACAGTGAATTGATGAAGCATACATTTTCAGATGCTTCTCAAACTGTACAAATACAAATAAAACACAAAAACAAAGCAGCATCTGAGAATTGATTTTGCCGGCAGTGCTGCTCAAACTGTACAAAGTCGAAATATTCAAATATTTGAATGAACGAAAACAAAATCAAAAAAGTGAAGAATACGAAATGCCACCCAAAAAGTCAAACACTGAAAGATCGACGAGAAAATCGCAGCAGTAGACAGAGCGCAGAGCTGCTGAAACACACGCATTTTTATTTTTTTTATATTTTCTTTAATTTTGTTTTATTCTTATTTTTAATTTATTTTATGTTTTTTTTTTTTTTTTAATTTGATTTTACAAAATGCTGGCGTTTTCCGAATAAGCGGCGATAGAACTTGCATACTCTCGAAACACTTGCGAATATTATACAGCATTCTTACTTCAGCGTCCATTTGTCTTCGGCATTATCACGAGCATCGTTGACGTCATCATTATCGGTTAACAGTTAACAAACAGTTAAGGCAGCTGCTAGTTAACATTGTTGTTAATACACGTCGCGAGGAAAAAATAAATGTGTGTTCCGCCTTGCTTGCCTGCCTTTGTTGTTGATGAAGCACCATTTTTGCTCTGTTTCTCTTTGTAATGTTGTTTTTGTCATTTTTAGTGTTGCTGTTGTTGTTGCTATTGTGGCTGATACGAAAATTATGCTAATGAGCATTGATAAGGAAAATACACATAAAATGCAATTATGCTGTGTGTATATGTGTGTGTGTGTGTGTGTGTGTGTGTTCTTTTATTTGGTTGCGCACGTTTAACATTTGTAGACAGATTCTCTCCGAGGCGCAGACATAAGTTGTTTTCACTGCTTTATGACATTCGGCCGCACTTAAGGCAACAATTTGCTGAAATATTTTGCTTGCAATTGATTAGTTTAAGCTAGCCAATTTAATTATAAAAGCGGCTTAGATTAACATTGTGCAGATCATTATATTTTGTTTTTGTTGCCACAGATTACATACACTGACAAAGTGCATACATACTTGTACAGGGATTTTCAATAGCGACGCCCCAACTTCAACATACTGCCAACTGCTAAGCCTATAATCTTTTTAGCATCTAATTTCATAAAAATACTCAGTAGACTTGTGAATTTCTTTATGGAAATATATACAATGTAACAAGGCATCAGAATGGCACAATCGTTTTAGGAAAAGTCGCTGTTCGGAGCGGAGCTCTTTTCCTGTTTGATTTAATGCTTAAAAGCTCTTTTGTTAAGCTCTGTCTCTTCTATTAATTTTGTGGCTTCTTCTGTGCATAGTTTTTGGCTTACGCAGCGTCTGTCTGCTTCTCTAACTTTCACTCTTTTTGTTCGATCATCAATAAGAAGTCACGCGTCAAAATTATTCCCACGCGTTTTATTTTTTACTAGACTTTTTAATTACAGCAAATTAAAGGAAATATGCTTTATTGGGAATATAACCTCGTTTACAGAAGCCAAACAAGCGGTCGTTTAATTGATAAATTTAAAGCCACCGATTCACTATAGTGCTGAAGATGTGAAGCGTATTACAACTTCTACACAGCCGAATAAACTCAATTTGCAAAGGTCAGCCCAAATTTCCGTCGCCTAAAACAACAAGCCATAAATTCCCGCAAAGGTGTGAGGATGTACAATTTTTCCAACAAAAACTTTTTATAGCTCAAACCGACCAAAGCGAAACTTTTATGAGAAACTAATTTCATGGCAATAATTTCTTGTTGTTGTTGTTGTTTTTGTTGTTATTGTTATTGCTGACTATTTTGTCTCTCTCTCTCTCTCTCTTTCTCGCTTCATACAAATCTTTAGTATATTTATTTTGCCATACCCAAACACTATCGCAATCAGCCTTCGTTGAACCCGGTATTAGTGTTTTTCATTACAGTGCGCTTATGATTGTGCCGTTAGCCTAAAATGTAGTAATTTTTTGACCAGACCCAAGAGTCCAAACCTAACTTTGACCGCTACTGGCTTATAGCTGTGTTTGTAACTGTGTGTTTGTGTGTTTGTATTTATTAGCCAAGCATACGCATTACCACCACTTTTCATACTAGCTTTAATGATTAACGCTATTTCACTTACTCACTTACACAGTTACCCATACTGCCATTCGCTGCTACCGCTTCCGTCGTCTGTGCTTCATTTTTCATTTCATTATCGTTCAACAAACCTTGAAATTCCAAAATTTTCGTGTTTTGCTTGATAAAATCTTAGCGCTTTTGCTACGCTTAACGGTAAATAATATTCGCTGCTTCATTTTCATTTAATTTTCTAATGCTGCCTACTGCTTGCTGCGTACCTTCGATATTGCTCTCGCACTCTTCCTGTAAGTGTGTTTGGTTGGTTATGGTTATGGTTTGCCTTCATCCGCTTTATGTTTCAGTGTTTCCGGTAACCAAAATGAAAAAAAAATAAAATATATATATATATCAAAATCAACATCTTTTTTATTTTATTATCATATTACCGGAGCATAAAACTCATCGTCCTTGCATTGCCAGCTGCTGGTGTAGCTTGGCTTGGCCTGTTCGGGTTTGGTTGTTGGCATTTTCGCTCTCTGTCACACAACAACATTTTGTTGCGCTTCTAAACTGCTGCATTTTTGTGGCCTGTCAACTGTATTATGCATAGAAGTCAGAGAGAGAGAGAGTGAGAGAAATAAAAATGAAGAGAGATAGCGTAGGAGGCAACAGGCTGTTATAAACCGTTGCCGTTGTCTGAATTAGGCCTTCCCATCTCTCACACAACCACACTCAGTGCCCGCTTCACAGTTAATTAAAACTGTTTAGAATATTATAATATTACTTGCACCATTTCTGCTTACTCAGCAGCCGCAATGGCAGCGGCAGCAGCAGCGGAAACCGCAACGACATCCATTGAAGAGAAAGAGAAATGAACGCGATATGAAACAGCAACAGTGAATTTTATTTGGGATGCTTTAGTGTGCTTGTGTGTGTTCAAAAGTGACTACGAAATTCGCATTTTTTTAAGCTTATATCTCAAGAAAAATTTATTTCAGGTCAATAAAATATTTAATATAAAATTCATTAGATATAACTTTGGTTTTTTTTTTTTTTTTTTTGGCAAATAACTTTAATCAGTTTACTTTAAACTAACATAGCTTTTAGTTCGGTTTGCCATTTTTATTTTATTTTTTATTTAATTTTGTTTAATCAAATAACGGACAACATTAATCGCAGTTAACTGCATAACATGTAAGATTAAAAATAATGACGCGTATATATATTAGACTAGACTATGAAGATGATAACGGATGCTTAAGGCAATGACTGAGAAATAACAAATTTAAAAATCTCTCTCTCACTCTATCTCTCTCTCGTCAGCCAGTTCTCCCTACATTATTGTTGTTGATCTTTAGAGTTAATAAAAGTACGAGTCCCCACCCTATGCACTATGAGAAATTTGACCACATTTTGTGCCATAAATTAATAACCCAAAGATGAAATAAAATTGTTCGATACAGTTTCTTGCATTAGGTTCTATATACTAGTAAGCAGACTTTTAAAAAAAGTGGGCGTGACACTCGACACCGCCCTTAAAAAAACGAAATGTCGAACAATGCCATCCAATTTATTGTGTGAAAATCGCAATAATAAAGTATAGCATACCTTCTAGGGATAATATTTTACATAATTCATACGAGCCAGGCAGCATGTTTTCTCCAGATTTCTTCGACAGTTCTGCCATTACGACGACAAATCAAAACAAAATTGTCTGTTTTTTTGTGCCAAACACGAATGCTTTTATTTGAGCCCGTTTCAAAACTGTCCAGTATTACAATTTAGCCTTTTTTCGCACATATATCTTCTTTTTAGCGGACTTAGCCGGAAAAAGATTGCGGAAATCTATGCTTCTCTAGTTTTAACGTATGTGATAAAATTCCAAACAACGCATTCATTTCGTTATGAGTGAAGCCAGTTTCAACTGCTCGGTCAACCAATTTGAATGAACGGAGTTCCTGCCGACACTTACAAATGTCAAATGCGTGCTCAGGCAAACGTAATGTTTTATACCGAATGCCGACCAAATGCGAAGGCAACAAGTTGCAAATGAAATGAACAAATGAAAAAAAACACAAGTAGGTGGCAGTATGTGTAAAGGTTGAAAAATAAAGTTTGCGTGCTTCAGCTCGAGCACGAGATCATTGAAGTCGCTTTTACACATGCCCCTTTCATCATCGTAATTGTTTGCCAAAGCAGAATATTAACAATTACGAGTATTCTTAGTTTTTGAATTTAAATTACTTAATAACATTCGCTATCGATTGATTTTCCTTATTCAATGTAAATCCTTTGCGATGGCTTTGTGGTATGATGGTCTATTGGCGCAGGGTCTTATAAGTGCTGATGTGTTCTAAGAAACCCATTATACTGACTATTATTAAGCTTCTGCTTTCAAATCCATGGCTTTGAAATGCCACAAGTACACTTAAACTAAGCGGGAAATACCGTTTCATTGGTATTTCTTTTATTAAAATCGGTTCAGTGGTTTAAGCAGGAAGGCGAACACAAAAATGTGTATGAAACTACTTATTTATTGATGGTGCTGATTTTTACCTCACTTTACAAGAATGTCTGCTTTCAACGGCACCCAAACAGAAACCAAATGGCAGAACTTGCTCAAAAGTTGACAGTACTCTATCAATAGATAGAGGGTGAGTGTAGTATTAGCAGTACGACAACAGGGAATTCTAAAAGTCGCTGCCTCATGTTTTATGCGTAATAATAATGCGTGAAATTCAAAAGCCACAAATTCACTGATCCACTCACGTATAAACGAAATGCCACACATTTTTATAGGGTACCAAATATAGCGAGTTCTGTGAAGAGCAGAAGTGAACGGTTGACGTTAGTGACGAGTGTTGGTTCAATAATGTGGCCAACGAAATGAAATAGGCTAAACGAATAAATGAAAAGATGTATGAATGAATGAATGTTAAACAAATCAAATTCTCAGCCAAGAAAATAAAATAATTCAGTTCTACGTAACACAAGACAAGACAAGGCGCAGAACGGATAGGTATAATGAATCGCGTAACGCTTACTCTTACATTTATTTTACGAGCCTAAATACGCAGACAAATAAAAATGTTTACCACTGAGCCGACCACTGCAACGAATACTGTGAGCTCAATGTTGTAATCCAATAAAAATTGTGCGCCGAAACGTGTGCGGATTAGATTTTCCGCCTTTCTGTCACCTCACTCTCACACCATCCCAGTGCCAGACCAAAGTATAGATTTTGAGGCGCTCACCATTAATGCTTTGAGCTATGATATATGGACGCACACACAGCTAGCAACGGCTATCATAGCAACTCCCTCTACTGTCATTTTTGCTCTAGCTAATGTCAACCGTTTAAAGGTTGAATATTTGACGCTAATCAGAGGCGTCTAGTGATTTGGTGAATGTACTCGTATGCATGCGATAAACAGTCACATGAGAGTTGAAACGAGAGCCTTTTATAGGCTATAAATCATGGCATGCTGGAAACTACATACCAGTTATACTTATTGCTTCGGACTGACGACTGTACCTCAGAAAATTCTTTCAGCTTTTCAGCAGCTTTTCAGCTTTCCAGCTGAGGAACAGCAGGTCTGGTTATCACATTCCTCGTTAACACTAAGCGGACTCTGAACGCAAATCCCTATAAAGGATTGCTTCCACCGTTACATGGCCTACTCTGCATAGAAAAGCATGCGACCATACAGGGGAGTATTATACATATACGGACAAGGATAACGGCCTGGAGTTGGGACCCAATTAATAGAAAGACACAATAAACAGCCGCAATACAAAATCCTAAGATCATAAGAACCAGAGACCGTTCAGAGTGCACCCAGCGTTCATCAACTATGCAAAGCGCACAAAAATAGGGGCTCGGTTTTGACAGAGTACGACCTTCTCTTACAGGAGCATCTGAAGTGAGACCATCGAACTCCCAATAAAGGGGACAACATCACCTGTGCACAAAATATGGAAAAAACAATTTTCCATAACGAAAATTTTATCTAAATTAAGGCAAAGTGGGTAAATAAGTGGGAATGTGAATCGAATGACGGTTACGGGGACCAGAAAAGAAAAATAAAAAAAGTGAAAGGAAAAATGTGTACGCCAAAGAAGAAGTGCAGTGCGTTCTACACGCAATAGAAATATCTCGTTTTAGTGATCGAATAAACTGGCCTGATAAGCGTTATAAGGCCGTTATAAGAGTGTGTGTGTTCACTGCTATGAATACTGTCCTGGAGATACGAAATGTAGAAGTATCTTGATGGCGACTGCTTAAAGAGAAGCATACGAAGAGTAAGAACTAACGCAACTACGAGTAAATGGAAAAAGTTTGTTTTGTATATTATTACAATTGTTGTTATTGTTGTTTTTGTTTCCAATTCTGTTGAATGCCATAGTTAGACGGACACTTCGTCTCGCACATGTCGGCGTTAAATGTTGCATTTTTCTTGACGTTACATGTAACAAAATACCAAAAAAAAAAACATAAATGGAACGGTTGCTAAGAAGAAGCATATGAATAAACGAGTTTTGTTTAAGACATTCACGGTGAAGAACAAGAAATTTACAGCAGCCAAGCTCAGCCAAGTTGAGTCGAGTTTGGTTATGCAAACATCTAAATTATTTGTTTTCTCTTCTCTTCTCTTTCCTTTTGTTTTTGTTTTTGTTTTGGTTTTGGTTTTCTTTTTCTTTTGTTGCTGCTATTTGACCTTATTTATTTTTTACTGCTACTCTAACTCCAGCTTCCCCCCACTAGCAACAGCCAAAGCAACTGATGCCGAATACAGCTTCTAATGCACACTCTGTCGGGTATACATGCATACATACATTCATACAGCTGCGCTCAAAATAATAGTTTTGCTAGTTAAAAAATGTAATTCGCCCAAAAACATGAGTGAATTGGTCCTTTAATTTTAAAATTATATAAAAACAATTATATGATAGTTGTATGTAACGCTTTGGCGCAAAATATACATACGGAACCGTTTTTACTAATATTTCTTTTAAAACAACACATTTGCGCTATAGAAGACACTGGCGTACTTAGTTTTTTGATTTTTGAAAGGAAACGGTGTTGCAAGACAAAGCACATAAATATTTGCCTTTTGGCATCGAATCCATAAGTTGTTGTCACCTGTCGGCAGGCATGGAGCTCCAAGCATCTCTAAGTGCTTGACAAAGCTGTGCAACATCCGTTGGTCGACGTTTCCCTACTTCACGTCGCAACACAGATTCTCAATCGAGTTGAGATGTGGCCACTGTGCAGGCCATTATAAATTCATATTTATTTCGTTGGCCTTAAACCACTGTTTGGACACTTTACCTGTTTGCTTTGGGTCACTGTCCTGCTGAAACACCCAAATCAGTGGCATTTGTCAGCATTATCTCCTTCCTTATATACAAATAAAGATGTCGAGCGATCATACCCTACGCCGTAATACGAAAAACTAGCCCAGATCATAATGCGAACTCATTCGTGTTTTACGGTTTTTGTTGTGTAATTTGGGTGCCACTAAGTGTTTGGTGGCCGCGTGACATACTGACGATACCCATTTCCATCACAAAGCACGATTTTCGATTCGTCTGACCATAAAATATTTCTCCACTTCTGTACTGGCTAACCTATGTGATCACCGGCAAATTTAATTCGTTTGGCTAGGTCTTTTTTTTTTTTTTTTGTTAGAAGTTATTTGTTTGAATTTTTACCTTTGAATTGCAACGTCTCAGCGAATGTAATTTCCAATTCGTGCATCTTTCAGCTTACGTCAATGTTAAGCGCAACAAACGGAAGTGCAAATGATATTGGTCATGCAAATCATTAACTTTGCGCGAGCTCATGACCAATTTTTTTAATTTTTTTTTTTTGACAAGCTACAACTTTGCAGTTAGAATTCGAAAAATTCGAGCATGCCTTGCAAATTGAATTTGAACGATTGACATTTGCAAGTTATTGAGCTTATTTTAGTACGAGCACACGTAAGGAACACATCGTCTAGTAATTCTATTAATTTTATTTAAAGTTCTCGATGCAAAATTCTCGATAAACAATATATTTCAGAAAGTTTTTCCACGTGCTTTTAGTTTGTACATTGACATTAGCGAAGCGTTCTCTTTTATCTGCGATATAAGGTAAGCGCATAACCAACTGACAAAAATTGTGTGCCGTGTGTCTTGTGTTGTATTGGGTTTGCACCGTGGGGTGGTTGCAGCAATGAAAAGCGGCGACAATAATTTTGGCTTATTTATATGTATGAGAGTGAGTGGTGCATTATGAGCGAATATGGTTTGTGGTGTGTGTGTTTTTTTTTTATTTTGTCGAACGAGCGAGCGAGCGAGCGAGCAAGCGAACAAGCGCACTGATAAGTCACAACGGGAGAGCCTTTCGCATTAGTATGCACGTGCATGTGTGTGTGTGCTTGCGGGAGCGTACATACACAGCCGAGAATACACCACATTAAAGCGCTGCCAGTCAGCGCAAAAGTACCGTTGTTTCCTCGTTTGTTCGCTCGTTTGCCAACGACGTGGCTGATTCTCGTATTCTCACTAAAGAATTTTCTACTTTTCCTTGTCCGAAAAAAAAAAAAAAACAACGAATTATAATAAAAAATAGCCGGCGACATTATAATTATTTTAGTTAAACGTTTTGCATACTAAATACACGGCAATCGACGGACAACTGGAACTCTCATAGAAGAAGAAGCAGGAGGAAGCAAAACGCCGCGAGTTCATTCAGAAATCGTACGAAGAATTTGTAATTAATAAGCATAGAAGGGTAAAGCTGCCACAGTAAAGAAACAAAAATACAAATTAGGTAAATCAAAATGCGTACATCGCCATGAAAACCTACACAATAACACACACATAAAAACAAAAACTCCGGCCGACGACGCGCCACTATCACGACATAGCATGCCCGTATTTATCAATGCGTACTAGTAACATTGCAACCGTCGTATCGACTGTGTCGCGATAGTACACGTTCTTACCGATCACATAAAATTGACTTAATTTTTTACCTTTAGATAGAACCTTTGACTCTAGCATGGAATTCAATTCACGTTTGGTACGCCTGATCAGTGGCATTGCCTTTGGCATTGTTGGCTTTCAATTTTGTCGTAAGGTACTGCCGTGGATCTATACAAATATCATTGGGCCACGCATCATCGGGCCGACCGTCGATGTACGCAGTCTGGGCGATTGGGCTGGTGAGTGCATACAATGGTGCAGTGTGGATGTGACTAAGCGTTTGTCGTATGCGACGATAAGCGAGCATTACGGCAAACGCTTTATCAACACGTTGCTCGTCTGGGTGCGGTCTGATACTTTTATTCTTCGTCTACATTTCCAGTTGTGACCGGCGCTACAGATGGCATTGGCAAGGCATACGCTAATGAGGTATGTGTTGTGTGTGTATGGGTGTCTGCGTATAGTGTCCTGTTGTTATTGATTTTCCCCAAACACACCATGTGCACGACAAACATCTGTTTTTCATTTTATTTTATTTTTTTTCTTTATTTTTTTTTACTCTTTTTTTTTATGCAAATTCTTTGGCATGTGAGACACCGTACTGCACAAAGTCCAAAGCTGCTATGGATCTTCACGGTGACCTGTACGTCTTTATACTGCGGAAAATTTTAAGTTCCAATTTAGAAAAAAAATAGCTTTGTTTTGGGATACTTCAGTAATAATGGGCACGCACGCATACCGTGCTTGAAAATTAGATATTTTTCATTCTCCTAAATTTGTCCGATGCATACACAATTCTCTGCGCCACAACAGTTGATTTTCATATAGCTTTATTTTAGATCATCAGTAAAAACCGTCGATGTTATTGAAAGTGTTTTTACAATCCAAGAAAATGGTTGTTGTGGGTTCATCAAAACTATTATATAAAATTAATTGTATGCAAACGGTATGTAACGCTTTCCTGACGCTATACTTATCCGTTTTCAATATATTTTTTTTAAACAACACATTTGCGCTATAAAAGTGGCATACTTAATATATAAATAAAATATGTTTTATACCTAGGTTTGAATGGTTACTTTAGCATATTTATGTAAAGTGAAAGAAATTGTATTTCAATAGTTTCCTTGGTATTATTAAGTTCGCACACTGGATATAATTAATATTATTAGCTAGTAAAGTCGTACTACTCTTTATAACATATCCAATAAGCGTTAGCGAGTTCCCACAATCATCAAAGAGCAAGGACTTCTTCAGTAGAGATCGTTAGCCGCAAAACGAACCACCTCCATCTTGGTACTGCTTTCTCAATGCCAATTTCAAGTTCTTTTAGGCTGAAAAACTTTCTTGAACTTAATTTGTAACTGAGCTTACTTTGAGATTATCCTAAAAAGTAAAAGTATAAAATGTCACAGGATTTGGATCATTCCATGCATGGTCATGAGTCATTTTGAGTTTGTTTGAGGCTCTTAAAGAGACTGCTTATATCATTGACCGCTTCTTCTCGATAGTCCATCCCATTAAACCTCTGTCTTCCAGACCTTTTGTCATACATATATGACCTGCTAACGTATTAGGCACTACAGTTTATTAGATCCTTTACTTCATTGTATTTATTTGACAATGTGATCTTACGATTTTCTATGCTGTTTCGAAGCTAGTGAGACAGCACATATAGTCATTAGGAGATATCTAAATATGAAGTAGTGTTGCAGCTATACAGCAAACAGTAGTGGAATGATTGTATATGATTGATTCAATCTGGCCGAATTCATTCGCTGCACTTGCTATCACCAATACTAACAATTTCAAATAATTTTTCCCAGCCACTTTGTCATTAGCTACTCGTACATGAGTACCTAGAATTTATTTGTTTGTAGTTTCCAAGTTCAAAATCGCAGCATTTGCATTGTGACGATTGGCTTAGGTTAACATTTATATTAATTATTAAACAAACGAACCGTCGATCGTCGTAATATCCAGAAACATGCTGACGCAGCCAAAACGTCGATCGTTTCAGCAATTTCAGCAATTTCATTGCTGTGCCAAATTCGAGAGTCATGGCTTGGCGACAGGCATCATAGTAAACTGAACTGAGTGGAAATGCAATGCAGTACTTTGTAATAGAGAGGGAGAAAGAGCGTTCTTTTCTTTATTTATATATTTGTTTTTAATTTTTATTTATTTATTTGTTTTTTAACTTGCAAATATTTTCGCGCTTTTTCACTTCACCCACAACCAACAGCTAATTGACTACCCAATAGAAAAGGTTTTGAATTTTATATTTGAGCTATAGAGCTTAATCAAATATACACGTATACGTGGTTTTGTCTTAAGTGTGAAAAACTGATTTTTCTTATATTTTAAATTTTTTTTAACAAATCGCAGTTGGCACGCAAGGGTCTTAACATTGTACTAATCAGTCGTTCGTTGGACAAACTGAATGCAGTTTCTAAGGAGATAGGTGAGTACAGCATGCGTAGTGTAATCGATGTATAATGCGATGTATAACGAACGAACGAACGAACTTCGGTTTCAGTTGATAAACATGAAGTCGATGTGCGCGTTGTCGCGGTGGACTTTACTGAAGGATATGAAATCTATACGAAGATACGTAATGACATCAATGGTTTGGATATCGCTGTGCTGGTCAATAATGTGGGCATTAGCTATGCCCATCCGGAATACTTTCTCGACTCATATAATACGGATCCGGCATTCTTAAACAATATTATTGCTGCAAATGTACAATCCGTGTCGCACATGTGTGCAATCGTATTGCCCGGTATGGTCACCAAACGCAGGGGTGTCATTATTAATCTGTCGTCAACAGCGGCCGTTGTGCCGAATCCATTGTTGAGTGTGTATAGTGCAACAAAGGTTAGCATATATTATATTTTAAAAGAATTATATATACATATACATATATATTTTTTCTTATATCGGCAGGCTTTTGTTGACAAATTCAGTGATGATCTCCAAACCGAATACAGAAGCAAGGGACTCGTTATACAGAGCGTTCAACCCGGCTATGTTGCCACCAATATGAGCAAGATACACAAGCCGAGCCTGTTCGCTCCCACTGCCGAAACGTACGTAAAATCAGCACTCTTGACACTCGGACACACAACACAAACTGCAGGTTATCTACCACATGCTATGATACAATTCATCATACATTTTGCAGAAATGTTACTTGGTGAAACATTTATTCGAAATATGATACTCAAGAACCTCTTGGGTATACGCAAACGTGCCCTAAGCAATCTGGCCAAGAAACAATAAGTCAAAACCAAACCAAATCAAATCAGAACCAAACCAAATCAAAACAAAACCAGGCAAAAACAAACTAGAGCAGAACATACCCGCAACACGTCTATGTGTAATAAAAGGGAAACGAAGAGTAAATAGCAAATACAATCGGCCAAATACACCGAGTAATAGTCACTAGTCAGGTTCAGTCAAAAATTGGCCCCCAAGCAGTGCCAATTCCATGCGGCGTAGTTCCTTTTGAGTAATAAACTTCAGATGTCCTCTGTCAATTTAAATTTTAGTCTCAAGGCGTGTGTTATATATCTGTGTAAGAGGTAAAATTCCGTAATACCAAATATTTCTAAAGAAAAATATTAAAAGTAGGTCTTTTTTGTTTGTTTGTTTATTAATAAAAATATATAGGCGCTCTGACTCCGTCAAGTTCTGCCCATTGACTAACTATTAATTATCTGTGCGTTTCTTAGCTTACGTTGCGTTGATCGCATTAACGAAAGCGCTACAATATGTGTACATTGTTATGCTGTTGACTGGAGAGTCTTAGTCATTATTATAATTAAGTGCTAGTTTCTTAACGCTACTTATACCTATATCTATGAGTAATCCTACAATTATGCTTAAATTGCGCCACCTCTATCCGTGTAAATAGTCTACTACTAACCAGTAGTTTTCAGACTTCTTCAATTACTTGGAGTGATCACTTTATAGCTGCGGGCGACTATAACATTACATAAAGTCGTCACGCAAACACGTTGTGGATTTAACTTTGTATCCCCGCTAACGCCTACATACTAGCCAGCGTATCCGTCAAATATACCAGACAAATATACTAGAAATATCAGCGAAATCAGTGGAATGCATATCATCTGATCATTCACCTGTGATAATTAATTTGTTTAAGCTATACAATCATAAAAAATGACAGCAGACGCTAACAACCAAAAAGGACAAATTGGCTATAGTACAGAAAGTATACCAGCTGCTGAATTCTAATACAGATATAGAATACTGTGTCTGCTCATTACTAAGAGCTGCAACCCATTATTCCACTCCGTTAGAAATGTCCTTTGGCCAACGCACTAAAGCATGACCAAGCGTTGTTTTGTAGAGAATGGCAAAGTCAAAGATCTCCAGATGAAAAGCAAGGGTTGAAGACTGCGACTCGTCTCAAAGCGTTATTAACATTTACTGAATGACACGCTCAAAATTCTCGCTATGGAGTGAGCATGCTTCTATAAAACCACCGGCGCAATAGAAGTCATCCAAAGAGTAGAGTCGAAATTGGTATATAAGGAACGATGACATTCACAGTGACTTGTATATTCCATCAGTAAAATTTGCCATAGAAGAGCAAAAGCCTCGCGCACGTCAGGCATTTGAACTTGCATAATTAGTTGCACTAGCGTTGACTTTAAGACTTGGAAAAATTGTTAGTCTCTAGAACAATGTAATATGGAAAAGAAACATTAAATTAAGAAAATAAATTTTTTTAAATTAAATAGGTGACTTTCTCTTTCCATATACTCATCTAACAATTTACGTACAGTGGCTCACAACTTATTTCGTGAAATGAAACTTTGGAAGGATATCGAAAAAAAAATTAAACGTATTTTTTAGAACCATCTTTCTACTTTTAATTATTCACTTAGTTGAGATCTTCCTAGGTCATTAAAAAAAATATAAGGATAAACATAAAATTTAGCAAAATTTTACGCCACAGCTTATTTCGTGCACTGCACTCAGCCTAAAGGAAATATAATTTTATTTAACATTTAATTCTTTTAATGGCCTCCATTTTGTTTAATGACATCCTTAAGTCTATTTCCCATGGAAACTATGAGTTTTTGGTAGTTTCCGAAGGGATTTTCAGCCATTGTTTTACCAATCAATCAATTAGACAGACTTTCGCATTTAAATTTATAACAGTTTCAATCGTTGCAGCGACATCTGCAACAAACAAATTCACTCAATGTGTGCGCAACACTGAAAAAGCAGAACAGCTGATTTGCATTATAAGCACCGAAAAGCAAAGTTGGTTGCGACGCGCATATTCGACAGACGAATTCAAGTTGTCGCAGTAAAGCAGAGGCAACACCACTTCCAATTGGAATTATACGGGACAATTAGAATAAATTTTTTTTTTTTCAATTTATTCCAAACACATTTGAAACTACAAATCGAACTGTGACATATTTTGGTATAATCGTGGTATTTTACAATATATAAAACCAACTACGCACAATCATCATTTAACTGTGTGCATGTGCTTTTGTTGCTCACTTGCTCTCACGCACACATTCGCTTGGTGCGGAAAGTGGAAATGTTTCAAGTAAAAACGCATATGCGGCGATAATGCAAACGCAATTTGATATATACAAATAAAGACGCCATAAATCCGTTGATAAAACAACACAATTGAATTTGTGCTTCTGGTACGTGCGCGACGCTGACAGTCATGCGTTGACTTGGGCTTTATAAGCATCCTGACATTTTGTGTGATTGGTCCGTCAACTTGTTGCCCACGCGATTTATTGATTTTATGTTATCATAATATAAATATATGTATATATATAATTATAATCTTCAGTCAGCGGAGGCAGAGGCATAGACCCTACCCCCATATTAACAACAATATCTGCGTACACACCACAGGTGCAAAAAATTTATGGCATAAGAGTCGAAAGTCACAATGGGTTGGTTCATGATAATGTTGACAATATTGGGCGTGTAACGACTAGCGTGAAAGAAGACGAAGACAAATGCGAAGGCGGCTTCGTCTGCACCCACCGCACAGCACACACCGTAAGCGAAAGTGAAATAGTAAGGGAATTGAAGAAATTGACGTCGTTCAGTGATAATTTTTAATATCGGCAAATTATGATAAAAACCATGACAACAAGAATAAGTGCGAAGTATGTTCAGCCAGACAGTACAGAAATCACAAGAAGAATATTCCGCCCCCTATACAACAGCCAAACAATAGCGGAAGCAACAGAAACGGTGACAACAAAATGCTGAAAAAATATAACATAAAATCTATGAAAAGAAGAAAAAATACACAAGAAAACATTTATTAAGACGATTAAGAGGGGCCTGGTCTTTGTCACGCAGCTACCACAATCATCCCATTATATTCGGTACTTGTGTCAGAAGCTGTTGAAAAAACAACAATAACTGGGAGTAGTGATTCACGCGTAGGAGTCACGAAATGGAGCCGATGAAACGCCGCCCACTGTTTCCCATTGAGCCAGTACCTGCGACGTCACACACACAACGTTTGACGTTAATGGCAACACGGTAAGTTGCATGTCCTTAAGTCCTGAAATTCATTTTTAGTTGAATATATTATCATTTTTTATATAACCCTTCGCGCAAGGAATAGTATCTTCTAACTTAGTAATGAAGTTTGTAGCACAGTGCTGTATATTTATCTGAAGGTGCTAGATCCGATCATGTGAAAAAGTGTTATCCATACTATTATATCATGTCCATACACATAAGCTCTAAAAAAATGCGAGTCGAGCTGAAATTTGGTGACTATCAAATATATTTTAGAATCCCAGTAATACTAGATTGTATATTCTCTAATAAGCCCTTAAAGTTATTAGAAAAATTAATATTGTTATTTGACATACCGAGCTGATATACATAACTGATATTATTTAAGATCTACTCATGTAGGCCCCAAAAAACTTGGATAAAATTTCATATGTAGCCATTGGCTGAATCAATTTTTAAGACGCATGTAGCTGAAATTTCAGAATAGACATAAAATTCCATACTAGAAAGTGTGATTTTCATACAAATATTTGATTAGACCCTTTAGCCGTGAGAAGTATAGAAACTTTCGCATAGCCGAAGTTAACCTAAAATAATAATAATAATGATTAAATTGATGATTATGATTAACGATTAATAACCAATTTATTGTGTCTTTTTAGAGCACTGCGTACGTTACAATTAAACTGGAAGATTATCATTTCCGGTCTAGCATTAAGCCTATTGGCCGTCATCTGGTATTATCCCACATTCTTCTTGTTCTTAGCCTTTGCCGTTTACTCAATAATTTTGGTGGGCGCGGGTAAGTTTGACCAGCCATTGACGACAATGACAACGACAGTCACAACGACAAAGTGTAAACTACACCAACAAGTCATATATTATTATGACGAGTATAGTCCAATGTCTGTCTAGTTTGTGCTTTGTTCTTGATTTTTTTTTTTTTTTTTTTTTTGTCGTTGTGATTGTTCTTTGGCTGATTTAGTGTGCGCAGTTTATCGTTTTAAAGCATTCCGTTTATCGCAAATGCAATTCAATCGCCCATTTTTAATGCGTATTTTCCACATTATTTAATTAAAACATTTTAAATATATAATGTTTTTTTTGAGTGTTCTCAAGTTTAATCTGATAATATTTATATTTAGCTATTGCCGGCACTGTCTATGTACACTACATTTTCACGACGAACGAACCGCCAAAACCCAGTCGCCAACCTTCAAATATACTCTACAATGCCGCAAAGTGAGTATGCCTTCAAACTAATTTCAACTTTGGTAATATAGTTGCTATTCAAAATCAGCTAAGAGAAAGGGCTTGTTCTCCAGTAAATCCAAACAATATACCCATATCTTATAGGCTAACAATTATAGTTATTCATATCGACAATTTTAAAGAACTTTAATTAATTGGCATGGCTACTTGCCGTCTGCCTAGACATATGTTTTTTAAAAACAATAAAAAATATTAATATATATACATATATTCCAATTCTGTTAGATCTCCTTTATCAACCCTACCATTTACTACTCCCACCTGCCCCGTTCAAGCGAGATAGCAGTTCGTTCAACGGTTGGTCTTTCTCAAGGTCTAATATATAAATAAAATTATAATTATTAAATCCATTTGTCATTAGTCTTCTGTATTTTATAGCTAGTTTTACATAATTTACTAGATTTGCCTACACCGTTCAAAATCTATAATTTCATTCTCTGAATTCTCTGAATACTTGACATCTGCAAAGAAAATGGCGTATACTCCTCTTTCATGTTGTACTTTGCGTTTTACTGTTGTTACAATATGTCACACCGTTCTTTAAGTCTAGATCTTTGTATATACGTATTTTAGCTGTAGATGTTTTATGGCCACTAGCAGCTCCATGCAGTTATTGGACCGTGCCGTCCAAATCAATCTGTTTGTTAAGTGTATCCTACAATTTTGCATATAATCCCGCAGTTGTGTATGCCAGAGAGTTCCTTTTGTCATTAATATTTTTGTTTGAATATATGGTAATATACTCGGTGTCAATTTTACTTCTAGATATTTGTATTTTGTTGCCGCTTGAAGCTCCGATCCTTTAAAATACCACTTTTCTCCAGCTGATGGTCGACCGCCTCTACAGAGCGTCATTATCTCTGACTTATTGAAGTTTCCAATCTGCTTATCATAGACTGAAGCCTCTTAATGTCGTCTGCAAGGATCACTATGTCGTCTGCATACAGTAGCAGTCTTATGTTCATATTATCGACTTGAAATCCCCCCCATAGATTTCCACGGACATCGTTTAAATATGTATATTGCAAACAGGAAAGGTGACAGTAAACAACCCTGTTTAACACCACTGTGCGTTTGGAATTCATTAGACAAATCGGTTTACCTGTATATGATTTCAATTAACAATTTTAGTTGAAACACGCCGTATTAATGAAGTTTAAAAATGAAAAGGTTACGTTGTATTCTGTCAACCGCAGCTGTAAAATCTACAAAAAAATGCAGGCTTTCTTTTTTTGAGCGAACTTTAGTTGTACTATTGCATATATTTTGCAGATATTGTCAATCGTTTAGTATTTTTTTCTAAATCCGGCTTGATGTTCATTAAGCTTATTATGGCTATGAGATGCTCGTTTACAATTCCCATCAAAATTTTGGCTGAGCAGTTCATAAACGAGATTCCACTATAATTTTCGGATTGGTTTGGATCTCCCTTTTTAAAAATAGGGACTATTATGCTTGTCATGAATGCGGCATCTAGTTTGCTACTGTTTACAAGATTTGTGAAGGTTTTTGCTAGTTCATTTAAAAACTTTGACTCTTGATAACAGGTTTTAATTTCATGTACTTCAAACGGCTTATCTAAATCGTCATCTATATACCAACATGGAGCATAGTGGATTTCAATAGGGTTTAGGCACGGGTTATGTAATTTTTGGAAATGACGTTCACTAGCATCCACCAGCCTTTGCTGTTAGTCACTGTATTTTCTCTACGTTCTAAGCTTAATAAGTTTTTTTCTTTTTTTTGTTGCTGATATATATCTTTCCTTGTCTTGTATAGTTCCACATTTTCCATTTACTCTTATATTTATTTGTCGTAGTCATTGGGTTAGGTGTCGATGATTTGATTATTGCACATATGTCCGAAAGATCTAGTTCAGATTTCGCGTGTTTGGTCGTATTTAGATTTGCATTAAATTGGACACGAGTCTTTCTTTGTTCTGATTTTTACAAATCAGTTTAGACAACAGGTTTCGATTTCGCATTGGTTGAGTTATTGCGTCAATTTTTAACGTTACGTAAATGGGCACGTGGTCTGACTAAATTTTAACCTCAACAGTGAAATCCTCGACCATTGTTAGAATATCCCAGAAAATTGAACATATATCGGATACAGCGCAACCCACCGTGCTGATATAGGCGTATCGGCCTTCGGTTTCGCCTTTAGTTCTGCCAAAGGATCAAAAGTCCGTGGTCGTCGCAAAAGCTGACACCTGCTTTCTAATGGCGCTGCAAATGAAGCTAACATGAGGCCCGTGGTTGCCGACTTCTTTAAATCTACTTTACTTTTCTTTAACTTTACTTTCCTTTACTTAAGTTAAATTGTATTGAACTCTTGGCAACAATGAACACGTCGCAAATAAATCGGTATGATTGTGCATTTCATAGTGTAGGTTTTAAGACTGGTCGTAGTCCACTCTTTAGAGGTATCCCAAAAATGTTGCATACCTCATTTAACCAGTGCTTTCTTGACGCCAAGTACCATTCTTATTGCTCTTCCAAATCGACTACTGCGCGATGTTGGTTGCCAGTGAGTCAAAATAATCAAATAAGGTCTGGTACTGTTCAGTTGACACTGCTTAATATGTGCCCTGATGTAGATACTTATTGATTAGTCCTTGTGATATTATCTTTAATTTTACGTAAATCTGTGTGTTCGATAACTGGTTCGGTCTGTTAATATTTGTATAACAAATATTGACATTTTGACTGCTGAATTTAAAAATACTTGCTTAATTATTTAGTCCACGTGTCACTAGATCCTTCCTCTAGCTGACAAAGTGCTTATTTGTCTCACGTATGGCGTATATTATATCCGAAAGATTTGGCATGATGCGCGCATAACCGTCAGACATATTAAAACAGACTGACCATATATCTTTCAACTATACATTTGTCGGAGGTTAAAGGGTAACCTTAATAAACGTCAAGCATTTCTGCTTTGGTGAAATCGCTACTACGAAAGGCGAAAAGATGGTGTGCACACGAGATAGATGTAATCTGGCAAGGCTGTGAGAGTTAGATATGATCTGGCAAGACACATAATAGAGCTAGTCAAAAAGAAGCATTAAGCAAGCGTGCCGCCGTTTGAAGAAACCAGAGGTTGTAATAAGAAAATGGTCGGGATCATCACGTTATTGAAGACGGATTCGACAAATTGAAATTTTTTAATTAGAAATTAAATATAATTAGTGCTAATTTGCAAATAAGTTGCGAAAAAGAATATACTCGGAATGTGTAATTATCAGTTGCTTATATTTTATACTATTCACTGCGTTATAAAGTATATAACACTGTGAGGAGACACTGTAATTGATGTGATCCGATCAATAGAAGAATACCATACCAACCCACGTGTCAAAGTTCTCAAGGCGGCACTCTGTTTGTTAGTACCGTGTTTCAATTGCGACAGCTATAATTTAATAGACATAATTCTTTGGGTTAACTTTAAATTAATACAATTATTTTGTTGGTTTTTTTTTTTACATACCTCATAACATTTATTTCTATATATGTTCTTTATCAGATGAATGTTAAATTCTAGGTGCATACCGTCACTCACTTTTTAAAGTTTTCAATTCCCACCACTTCTTTCGTGCGGACTCTACCTGTTGGGCCTCTGATATGGAATCTCATATTGTTTGAAATTCTCTCCATTATATAACTTTAACACTTCACTTAATGTCATCTCGGGATTTTTCCAACTCGATTTGGATAGCCCTGTCCTTTAATAATATAAATATTATAATATTAATTAATCCTTCTCTCACTTCCACAGAAGCAACATATTCGATCTGCCAACTCCGATTAAAAATCCATCGAATTTACCTTTGATATTTGGTAAGACCGTCGACCTGCAATTACAACAGATCATTGAATATGTTTTACGTGATTTTATGCTACCATGGCTTGGGTAAGTTGTAATTGTTCGAAAATAAGAAAACATTTATCTAAACTGTTGTCTCGTCTCTAATTTGCAGTTATGTTGTGACAAAGCCCAAGTTAATAAACGATGTCGTGCGCGAGGATCTCTGGCATGCCATACAAAAGATACACGGCCGCGCGCTCAAAATGGACGCCGCGAAAATCATCGCCGTTGACATGGTCAATCGTGTAACGGTTCATCTCGAAAAGATACGCATTGCGGACGCAAGAGCGTAAGTGCTGTCACTAATATGATACATACATGTAGATTGATATCATGTCTGTCCAACGCTTACAGCGCTGAGACAGCCAGCGCGCCCGTGTTTTCGACAAACTCATATCTAGTCAATGAGGAGCAGGAAATGGAGTTTCTTAGGAAATTGTGTGAAATAATGGTGATACTCCTACTACCGCGTGGCTATTCGTTGCCACCATTAAAGGTGCTACTTAGTGAAATCCTCTCTTATAAAAGTGAGTGAGTCTTATTTTCTTTATTTATTGCATTTCCATACAATGAAACCTAATATTCCATTTATATATTTATTGTTTTTAAAAGTATTTTTTCCCATGATTAAAATGTTAACATCACCGGATTATATCAATCAGAAAATTGTACAAACGATCGAGACACGTCTAGCAGCTGCTGCGATTAACAAGCGCAGCTACGAGTACGCAGCCAGTTTCGAAGACTTTCTCAAGATCATCAATAACTCTGGAAATTTGGAGGAGTTGTCACTCATACGCAAGAGCATTGTTAACGATCTAATGCATGCGACAACAATGCAGAACTTACAACGTGCCAAAGGACTTGATCCCGATACCGAGGATCATACGCTGTCCAAATCTGAGCTCACAGCTGCCGTTCGTCTGAAACGTTACGTGCAACAATTGACATTCGCAAAGTCGCAGTGCGAGAAAAATTTAGCCAAATTCGGATGGAACGGCAACTACTCAAGTGATATTGTAAGCAATTGTTACAAAGCATAGAAAATTATATAAATATATACGTATAATTTATATAATAAACTTAATAGGATTTAACTTTGGTTGAGATACTAAACACCGCTGTTGGCCGTCGTTATATGACGCTCTTCTTGGAGCCATTGAAAGCCAGCGCGTTGGTCGGGTTCTATTTAGCGGTCGAAGAGATGAAACACGCGCACAAATCGGGCGTTCATCAACTGGGCACCGAGATATTCTACACATACATACGTGTACCAAAACCTGAGATACAAATCGATAAGCAGGAGCGCAAACTAATCGAGACATTTTTGTTGGGCGATGCTGGCCCCGATATATTCTATGACATACAAAAGCATATACTCAGTACGCTCGAAGAGAAATATTATCCGCCATTTGTGCTGAGCGAACAATATCGTCAGTTGAAGGCGGCACTCGATTCGAATGACTTCAATGATCCCACCTTGCTGTTGAGCACACTCACTGATAATCAGGACTACGAGCACACTACCTCGTTGGATAGTCTAAATGGTGGCAGCAGCCTGACTGACGGTGCTGCAACGGCTATCGATGTGGCGGCGCATACATCATACGCGCGTAAAAAACTCGAACAAATACAGGAACGTATCGATAAGAAGAATCAAGCGCTCGATGCCCTCAAATACTCAGTGAAACCAGAGTCAAAGGTGCTGCAGATACTCGAAAAGGAAATGGATTGGCTGAAAAGTGAAAAACGACAGACGGAGGCACATTTGCGACGCACAGATGCATGGACGGAGCATTTGGGCAAATGGAAGGCGACCATACAAAGTGTCGAGGTGAGTCAGTCAAAGAAGAGGATAAATATTAATGTAGACGGCACTTCTTTGTTTAATACACTTGGCTACCTACCTACCTGCAGGTATCCGACGAAAAGGAATCTCTTCAATTCATGATTTTAGTGCATGTTGACGAAGACATAAATGTGCCACCAGCCAAGACAGCAACAAAGCAAACGACCAGACCCGAAAAGAGACCATCGGGCATATCAAGTGGTTGGGTTGTGATGCGTTCACTGAATCAAGTGCATGTATGTATAAAATAGTATATTTGTAATAAGCTTGACGAATTAAGTAAATAGGACAACACATTTTAAAGTATAAAAATTAAAGCTTTCATTATACAGGGTGCCCAACGTTAACGCAAGATTTGAATTACATAACCATTTTTTTTTTTTTTTTTTTGTAATTAACCCAAAACAAATTTTTTTCTGAGAACTTAGTTTTAAATAAGTTTTAAATAACATAGAGCCGAACAAACATAACTAAGAATTATGAAAAATCAATTAAAATACATTTTATTTTTTTTCTCTCTCTTTCTTTTTTAACATAACATTAATTTTATTTATGCAAAAGACCAACGAATTATGCATGTATATATGTATACGGAGATAAGCTCTGTGAACTTTCAACTGAGTAATAACTAAAGTGGTAAAATTTATTGAGAGGATACAATTTTTGTTCAAATGAGAATAGCAACAAAAAAACCTGAGATATATTGACTAAACGAACTTACACTATGGCACTTACATACTAATTAAAATAGTGAGGTGCGTTTTTTAAATGCTTTATATAAGCTTCACATGTATGTTTATAAACTACTTTAAGTGGCTTTCAATTTCTTATCTCATATGAGAGAAATTCACAGCCGTTTATTTGTAAAGCATGACGGGTTGTGTTGTCCGATGAATTTATGAAAATTTTAATTACAATTGAAATTGACGTAGTCAGTGCCGTGTATGCTTTTTCATGCAGTTATTAGAGATAGTGATAGTTATAGAGATAGTCAGCCCCATGCTCATCGAAACCCTTAAACTCCAATTGGATTCTATCCAATCTCTCTGTGAATCTTGTCAACATTAATTGTTTGGAAAAGTGATGTTTCATGTTGTACAGAATGACTGTTTAAAATTCGATATTATGATTGGCCGTGAAATTCTTGGCCAGGGTTTCGGCGTTACGATTACTTGTACCAAATTTGAACTTTTCAAAGAAAAATGTGCGTCCACAATTCTGTTGACCTTACCTACATTGACATCGAACTGGTTGAGCCTGATAGAACTTATTTATTAAACAGTCTGAAAGAATATTTAAATTCATTTATAGATGGCATACCGAAAAGCCGTGTTACTACTGGACAGTGTGAGATACGTTTAATTGATCCAAGCAAAACTGTATCAAGGCGAATATACAGACTTAGTGCAAAAGAAAATGAATTAGTTAGACACAGAATTAAAGAATTAATTGAATGAAATATAATTCGCCCCAGCTGAAGAAGAAAAATGGTTCTGAAATACAATATCCGATAAATACCTGTTATATCCGACCAAATTTCTAGACTGCATGCAGCAAAGTTCTTTTTCTGTTTGGATATGGCGAGTGGGTTCCACCAAATACCTATTCACCCTGTTTCAATTGAGCGTACCGCGTTCATCACACCAGTAGGAAAGTATGAGTTCTTGAGAATGCCATTCGGGCTGAAAAATGCCCCATTTGTGTTTCAGCGTGCTTTGTGTGAGCTTGCCAACTCGTATGTTATCGCCTATGTGGATGATATTTTCATTGCTGCTAGTACCAAAGAGGAAGCATGCTCTAGACTACAAACAGTTTTAAAGACTTTATCTGGGGCAGGCTTTTCATTCAATATCACGAAATGTTCATTTCAATATCTCGGATTTCAAATTAAGGCTGTTGAAATTCATCCCAATCCACGCAAGATACAGGCGCTAACTAAATTACCCCCTCCGCGGTCTGTCACCCAGGTAAGGCAGTTCATCAGCTTGGCTTCATATTTCCGACAATTTGTGCATAAGTTTTCACAGTATATGAAACAACTTTATAGTCTCACCTCTAAAACGACTTCATTTAATTGGAATCAGCATGAACAGATCCGGCAGAGAATAATAGCTAAATGACTAATAAACCAGTGTTAACTATTTTCGATCCTCCACTGATGGTTATGGTGCAATTTTATTGCATAAAATTTATAATAAGTCACACGTAATTGAGTAGTATAGCAAGCAAACATCTTTAATAGAGTCTTGTTATTATTCATACGAATTGGAGACTTTGGCTGTATTCAGTTCGATTAAGCATTTTATTCTTCTCACAGACTGTAACTCCTTAAAGGCTTTTCGCACTAAAATCGATCATACACCTAGAGTCCACCGGTGGTGTGGTGGTCATATATGCAATCTTTTCATTTTTATATGCAATATAGACCTGAAAGTAGAATGGCTCATGTGGATTTCTTCTCCCGAAATCCATTACTATCAGACTCTCAAACGATTACTAAAATTCCTGAGAAGAAGATTCATTTGACCGAAATCACGGATAATTGGCTTCTTGCCGAGCAACAATGAGATACAGAAACATCTTCGATCGTTTTTAAATTGCAGAATGGTGAAATGAAAGATAAAATGGCTGCGACGTACGAACTAACAACTGGAATTCTTTACCGAAAAATTCAAAGAAATTTTTTTCAGATGGTCTGTGGTTAATCATGTCCACGAGGCTATTATGCATCTCGGTTGGGATAATACCTTAGAAAAACTATATGGATATTACTGGTTCGAAAATATGTCCAAATATGTTCGTCAATTTTTGAACAACTGTATCACCTGTAAATTGTCTAAACCACCTTCTGGTAAAATACAGGCAGAACTTCACCCTATACCTAAAGTAGATATCCTATGGTATACCATCCATATTGTTATCACAGGAAAGCTTAGTGGTAAAAACGATATAAAGGAATATGTAATAGTTCAGATATTTCTACAATACTGTGAAGATTGATACCGCAATTGCATAAGACCATTAAAGTCGTCATAATTGTTGATCAGGGCAGTTGTTTTTCAAATTCAAATTTCCGTGAATTTTGTTCTATGCCAGTAGAGCGAATGGGCATGTCGAGCGTGTCGTGAATACGCTAAAGAATATGTTGACTGCTGTTGAAACTGGTGACCGCTCTTGGCAGGATGCTCTGGGCGAGGTACAATTGGTCTTGAACTGTACGGCCAATCGTGTAACAAAGTTTAGTCCGTTAAAGTTAATGATAGACTGATAGGAAAAGAAGCACGACCTATGGGTTTAATACCAATACATAATGACGAAAACGATATTAATGTAATCTCTTTAAGAAATATAGCAAAAAATAAATAACAATAAAAATGCTTGCTATGATAAAGTTAGTTACGATAGAAATAAATGTAAGATTGAAAGACACAAGGTTGGCGATTATGTGTTGCTCAAAAATGAGGAAAGACATCAAACGAAACTTGATCCGAAATTCAGAGGTCCATTTAGTGTAGTGGCAGAAATTCTATATGGCGATCGAGATATCTTCAGTTCGTTAAATAGTAAAATAACTTATACAGTGTGACACCTAAGAATTTTCATGAATTTTTGTGTTTTAAGCTTCATAACTTTGTTGATTTTTAATATTTTATTTATGCGTAGGGAACATTATAAATGACCCATAAGCGCGTATTCGTTGCTGTGTGCTTCGGGTCGTTATCGTGATAAAAATAATAATTAGACCAAATATCGAACTTATCTGCACTCTGGACTAAATTTCGCTTAAGTATCTCGATGTACAATTTGTGGTCCATAATACCATCAATAATTTCCATCTTTCCAACACCCATAGCAGCCATACAGGCCCATACCATCAAACCGCCTCCACCATGCTTAACTGTTTTAACTGTATTCTTTGGGTTAAACGCCTCTCCAGTCTTTCGCCAAACTTTATAACGCCCATCTGACCGCCAAATATTGTATTTCGATTCGTCGCAAAAGATCACCTTCCGCCAGAACTCCACTGGGTGGTTTCGGTACTGTCGAGCGAACTGCAGGCGTTTCTTTCTGTTTACATTACTAGTCATTGTCTTTTTGCGGGGTGTGCGGGACTTGTAGCCGAATTGTTTAATTGCTCTGTGTATGGTTTAAGGATGGTTAAGGATCATTGTTTAAAGAATTTGCGACCTCTGCACTAATTTTAAAGGCGCTTTGAAAGGGATTTTTGTCTACTATTCGTTTAAGTTTGCGTTTATCCCTGTCTGTAAGTCTGGCTGGACGCCCACATCTTCTCTTATTTTCAACGCGACCTTTATACTTGTAACCACAAATTACATGTTGTATCGTAGATCGACTTCGCTTACACCAATTTGCGATTTCTGCATAGGATTTATTCTCCTTAACATGTAAATTTAAAATAATTCTACGTTCTTCCAAAGTTAGTTCCTTGCGAGGCATTTTTAATCAAATACTACACAATTAGCACTTACGCAAGCAAACGACAAGTGAGGTACAGTCGTAAACCAAACTCAAAGATTAAAAAAAAATAAGAAAATTCGTGCAAAATAAACGAACATGCACGTGCATGTTTGCTGTACGATGACTTTTGTGGATGTGAATTTTCGAGGTCTTCGTGATTTTTACTTATTATTAAGGATACAACTATTCCAAATGAATTTTTTTTTTTTTTGTAAATACATTCAAAAATATTTAATTAACAGCACTGCGTTTGAATTATAATAAAATATTAAAAATCAACCAAGTTATGAAACTTATAACACAAAATTTCACTAAAATTCTTGCTGTGTGCTCACTTAAGTGGCACACTGTATATACTACAGTTTATCAAGAAAATGCTTGGACACCATAAAAAAGGAAAAATTTTCATGTTTAAGTAGTTGGAAAAAGTACTTTTGTTTTTAAAAAAATTTTTTTTTCCGATTCTGATTTTTTAATTTAATTTATATGTACATATGTGAATCAAAAAGCTGCTGTTTTTGAGTGTCTAGTAAAGGTTTTGACAAATTCCTTTTGAACTCAATTTCGCACTTTGGAATGCATGTCCCGTTATAAGTTGTCACTTGATGAGACAAGAATTTCATGTTTGTTGCGATTTCGTCATAAAATAGAGAAGTTCTTGCGGTTAACATCAAATATTGAAGATGCCTGGACGAAGAACGACATTTGTGTCGTGTGTGATGTTACCGTTTCCCATGAAACGGTACAACAAGCTCTAAAAAGGAACCAGTACACTTCGCGAGTTGCCCGAAAAAAATCACTGCTTTCTGCACTGCATGTGAAAAAACGCTACACCTTCGCTTCAATGCATGTAGACAACCCGGAAAGTTACTGGGATGACGTCATGTTTTTTTGACGAAACACAAATTATGATGTACTATAATGAAGGACCCAAAAAAGTGGGGCGTACGCCGTTAAAGTCATTAGAAGTGCAGAATGTCTTAGCGACGGTAAAATTTGGAAAACTTACATGCGTTATGTGGCGGTGCATAACCAGTATTAATTCGCGTTTGTGGAGAATACGATGAATGCTCAACAGTATTTGAATATTTTAAAGTGCCAATTAGTGAAAAGTGCAAACAAATTTGGATTCATTGTGGATAACAAACAAAAATTCGAATTTTACCAAGACAATGATCCCAAAAAATAAAGCCCATTCAGTGAGGATGTGGTTGCGTTGTAACACCGTAAAAGTGTTTCATAGGCCAGCTCAGATGTCCTGACCTTAACCCAATGGAAAATTTGTGGGCAGCCCTTAAAAGTGCAATACTGGGGGAATGGGTGCAAATTCCACGGGATTACGTCTTGCTTAAACTAGTTTATTACCTGAAACAACGTTAAAAGCCGTGGTAAACACCGAAGGAACATATACCAAATATTAAATTAAGTTTTGTTGGTTTCTTTTCTCAGGTTTGCTTCCATATTCTGTTTTGTCAAGATATTTTGGTCTCTTTTTCTCTCGCTGCTTCTTTCTTAAAACTGTGCTACTTTTCGACATGTAGAAATTTAGTTATTAAATCAAAATCAGTAAAAAAAAAAAATTTTAAAAACATTACTTTTTCCCTCGATTTAAAGTTGAAAAATATTACTTTTTTATGATGTTAAAACACTTTATTGACAAACTGTATATATAGCTTTGGAGAATTTGTTTTGTCCGGTTGATTTCGAGAGAAACTAATTATGCCGAATTTTTAATGTGTAAGAAATTTAATTCTTCTTCGGTGCTTTTTTTCAATGGGTCTCTGCATCTTTCAGAAATTTTTTAACAGCGCATTTGCATTTCTTTGTGTTATTATTCTCTGCAATCTTGCAATCTTGCCCACAGACATGTCCATTTCACGGAATGCCATATTTTTCGACATTCCTTCTATAATAATAAAAATCATCTGGAATTATAAAGAACTCTATTTTCAATTTAAACTCACTGTTTTTAATTAGCTCTTATGCTTCTTGATAAATTCAGTTCAAAAATTCTCAACTACGCGTGATTAACCATACGCAAATGAATATATACTAATTTGTCCTATTTACTTACTTCGTTCGTAAAAGTGAAATGCAGTGCCACAGCCACTGGGTCTTAGACTGGCGTTATTTCCAGCATAAAATGTATCTGATGCAATTTTCTTGTTCTCTCGTTATAGGATCTACAGCGAAAACTGCGACATGTGACCCCAAAATTGAAATCGCTTGATTTGCCAACGAACTTCAAGCTGTTCTTTTTGAAGACCGACAAACACGCGCTCGAAAAGGCCAGAGTTCAAATACAAAAATTTTTAAATGTATTAGCTTTGTTGATTTTTATCTTTAATTTTGAAGCCTAATTTCGATGTTGCATTTTGCATATCATACAGTTTATACTCGAAGATGATCACCTGAATGGCAGTGAAGCGATGTACACCTTTCTAAGTCCAAGTTCGGATCATTTGAAGCAGACGCTACCATCACCAAAGAAATCAAAATTCTCACTGTCAACGCTCTTCAAAAGCGATGCTGCGAAAGCGCATGAAACGAGTAAGGCGAACGATCCCTTCTGGGGTCTGCAGCGTGACGATGATGATATATCGACATACCTCGAGGGTGAATCGGCGAACGCCGATGCGAAACTGCTGGCCGATTTGGACACCAAGGACTCAATAGCGGAACCATTGTACGCGCTAATGGGTGAAATATTCGACATGGGCGGCGTCTTTAAATGGCTGCGCAAGAGCATCATATCATTTGTACAAATTACCTATGGTCGCACTATCAACAGGTGAGTAAGCCTACAAATAGGTATACGTACATACACAGCTGGTATACACGCGTACACAATACGAGTGTAATGAAACATTTCTATGTTACAGACAAATACGCGAATCAGTTGCCTACCTCTTTGAGGAATCCATGCTGCACAATTACTTTTCAGCCTTATTGAAATCCTTCTGGCCAGGCGGTGTGCTAGCCTCTGCGTATCCAGTGCGCTCCGAGGATATGAAAGAGATGACAACAAATGCTGCCAAAGCATTATTCATGGATAATATACCCGAAGTGTTGTGCAATTTAGTGGGTGCACAAGCCGCAAAACGTGGCGTGCTCAAAATTTTCGATGCTCTACAAAATCCAGCATATAATAAGCAATTGTTCTATGTGAGTGCAATAGCGCCTGCCGCTATATGTTAAAAATCGAACTTATCTACATGCATTCACTACCCATAGGAACTACTGGAAATCCTTATGCTCGAGTTCTTTCCCGAAATACGTCAACTAAAGGTGAACACGCAAACGTCGATTGGCGCCAAATTGAATACAGCGACTGCCAGCGCTGCAGCAGCAGCGGCTGCATCTGTTGCTGCCGCTGCCATTACACTGTCCAACAACAGCATTCATGGTGGTGCTATTGGCATTGGCACCGCCAGCACTGGTAATCATAACAATCAGCAAAGTCAACATTCCCACCCAAAGGAACATTATCATCACCATCAGCACCATCAACCGCAGATAGCGAGCAGTCTTAGTCTCAGCAAATAACTCTGGGTAACTTTTTTCCTTTTGTTTTAACAATTTTAATGTTATACTTTTTTCATTGAAATTGTAAGTACGAGGGTGGTATGAAAAGTTTCCAGCCTGATGAAAACCTCTTTTTTTTTTTTTTTTGTTAATTTTATCCCAACATAAGCCACATTAAGTATGATACATTTAACATAATACAATGTGATGCCGGTTTTATAGCACGATTGAACCAGCCCCTCCAAATGGGCAATTATTGCATTGATGCACCGCTAAATAAGGGGACAATTCGAATTTAAATGACTGGCGAAATTATATCTTAGTGAAACTATATCTTTTTAAAGTCCAATGTGTGCGCTTTTTCTTCACTCAAATCATTTAATAACGCTACGTAGCATTCATAATGATCGGTTTAATCTTATTTTATCTATTTCCTTTTATAACCTTTTTCACTCCTCTTGGGAGCATAGCACCGTCACAAGGCTCTTCCAGCTTACTCTGTTTTTGAAGTGTTGTTTTTTCACTGTCTCATGTGCAGTTTGCCGCTGTTAACTCGTGTAGGGTCGACCTTCGCCAGGTGTTTTTGGCAAACGTGGCTTCAACTACCTTGCGGATTTCAGTCAAACGTAATTGTTTGGGTATTTATTAGCGAGGCATGTTCTCCGGAACATCGAGTTAATTTTTTTTTTTTTTTAATCATATTGGGCCGGTAGATGGCCTTGAGGTGGAGTTATGTATTTTGATTATTCAGGATTACGATCTATGAGATCGCATTCAATTTTTCAAGAATCTTTTGAATTGTTACAAAAGTTAGAGGAATACTACAGTCGTCGGTAAAAAGTATTTTGACAAAATATCGTTGATCAGAAAAAAAAAAGTTTTATAAGAAAGATTTACAAAAATTAGGACGTAACTTAATGGATTTGGCGTTGATAACTTTTTGTAGTCGCCGTGGCATCGATTTCACCAAATATTGGAGGATTTGGGGAGTAATGTCCTTCCAAAGGCTTTGGACCTTAGCGTTTGTCTCCTCCATGTGTTTGACAACATGGACTTCTCTTTCTATATGAAAACCCACACATTCCCAATAACATTTAAATCACGGCTTTGAGGTGGCCTATCACATGTAGTTACTTAGAAAATTGGTAATAATCTTGGCTTTATGACATGAAGCATTATCTTGTTGCAAGCGGCTACTGAGCGGTCAGTAATACCTTTTCCATTTGACTCCTTGAGTTGGCCATCATCTGCTTGAAGTAGGCCATACTTTTCCTCAAGATCACGGTGAAAGGCGTTAACTGGTTGAGTGATGCGGCCTTCTCGGTCGATCTCTTCTGAGCTTTCTTGGCTTTGCGGTTCTTTACTTTAATTGGTTGCAATGGCTCGTCCTGTCTTTCTCCCTTGATATTAGATTCTACCTCCATCATATTTAAAAGCTTTGAGGTTCCGTCAAAATCTATAACGAAAATCTGTTGTAAATTTAATATACCTATTGGTAATCAAAACTAATGAGAGGTAAATTATATTTAACAAACAACAATTTTGCAGCTTTGTACCTTCAAAGCGATTTCGCTAGGCTTCGCAAATTGAATCGGCTTTATTAAACAGTTGGAACTGATCCTGGCGGCGACGATAAATAAGCACGCAGAATAGGAAAAAAGCTTTCAATATTTTATTGTATTCTCACCACAATAAAGGGTCATATATTAACGATTTCCAGGTTTCTATTGGTTACATTGGTGCCATTCCCATTTTCCTCTTCATCGTCACTACTGTTTTTGAGCATGTCTACCAGATTTGAATATACACTGCGTTGGCGATCAGTTTGTCAAAACAAGCAATCAAACATTGCGCACAGTTTGGTCAAAATACTTTTTTCGATGATTGTCGTTATATAAGTTTATAGGTGCTGTAGTTTTTATTTCTATTATATGCAAAATTTAATTACACCATGATAGGTAAAGAATCAAAGAGTTCGTTAGGTTAAGTGTGGACTTTGTACCATCTAAGTCAGCGGAAGGTGAAGCGCCGCAGTTTTGTTGTCGTTTTTAAAAAAAAACATTCTATGGGGCATTTGCAGTTTGTTTTTCTTTTCTGTTCACCAGGCAATTGTACAAAATGTCACATACACCCATTCATTTTAGCATTGCTTCATCAATATCCTCAAAGAGAGAGGTTCGAAGCCTTTTGCGTTTAGTGCTTAATTATTCGTCTTCTATTTTTTTTAAAGTCACTGTCCTATTCCTAAAATTGTTGATTGGCTGCTGGGGGAATTCAAAAATGCTTCGCAATTTTTTTTTTTTTGTATTCCTAACCTCATTTTTTATTAATAACGTTTTCTGAAGAGAAAGACTACTTCTTTGCGACATTTTCGTTGTAGAGAAAAATTCGCTATATGGAAATTCGTTGTACGGAGACCGAAACACATCAAAAGTAGAAAGAAAAGGCCGTGTACTTGATATCTTTTTTTTTGTTTGTTTGTAAATATTATGTATTTATTTACACTTTTTACAATTTTTTTCTTAAACTAGTGAACTACCTACCTATTTTAATGGCAGCTTAAACTAATGTAATTATATGTAAAAAACTAACAAAACAAAAAAACTAATTACTATACAAAAGTAGTAAATTAAAAATTAACAGCATTGTTAACATGCATTTAAATTTACATTTTAACTTAAAAATATATGTCAAGAGAGGATTCTGTCAGGAAGATCCTCTGGGTGGCATCGTTTTAATCTTCTTATCATAGCTCTTAGCCCTTCTCCCGTAAGACGCCTGGCTAGTGCGTTCGGGTGAGAACTAAGCCGTTCCAAATATTTTTTGGCTTGTATTAGAAGAACGTCACCGACTTTAGGGACTCCTAAATGCCTTTCAATATCCCATGTACGCATATACCATGGATCATTACAAATTCTCCTTAATATTTTACTTTGAACCACTCGTATTTTGTTTAGGTGGGTTTTGGCTGCAATTCCGTACACCTGCATTGCATACTTCCAGATCGGACTCAATATAATTTTGTAAATAGCTACTTTGTTGGCTAGAGAAAGCTTGTTTTTTGGGGGAAAGTAGCCACGTCATTTTCTTGGCTTTAGACAGAACTGTTTGTTTTATAGTAGTATGTCTTCCAAAAGTCAGCCTTATGTCTAATAAGACTGCCAAATATTTGTGTGCTGGTTCATGTTTGATTGGAGAACCCAGCATAGAAATGGCTCGACAAGTCCCTGATCTGGTAGTAAATGTGACAGTTGTACCACTTTATATTGCTTCTATAGTATTCGATAACCTTTGATTGCGCATATTTTTCGAGCAGATCTTGTGGTATGATTTCGACTTTGTTGTTATCTTCGAATACAACCTCGAAATTATTTATTTCTCTTACTATAATTACTCCAAAATCGGTGATCGCCTCCATTATTTTTCCCCAGTGTGCCGAGTTAAAGGTATTCTTTAAGTCAAGTGTAAGCACCAGACAGTACTCATTATCACCACCGGCCCATCGTTTGCCCCGAATTGCTTTCTGGGCGACTTTAGTCACTTCCGATATAGCATCGGTGGTTTACTTTTTTTTTATGAAGCCGAGCTGTGTCCTGGAAAAGCCTCCTCCACGATGGACGTCCGTCTCGAGCCTGGTCGCTACTATTTTCTCCAGGATCATCTGGAGGTTTCCATGGTTTGGTGATCAGCAGCAGCCTTTGCGTTTTCCAGCAGGTCAGGGAAACCCCTTCAGAGATGGAGTAAACTCTCGGTAGCCCCTCCCAACCTGATAATGTGGTCTCCTGGGTATGTTGTTGTGTTATAATCGGCCTTAATACGTTTAATGCTCACAACGCAGTCCCGTACCACAAATGTTGGATTCTGTTGTACAAGTTCCCTATTTCCATCTTCCTCCCTTAGTTCTACAAGTTCAAGTACAAGTTTACATCGAATTTGATTATTTGGAGAGAACCAATTATGGCCCTTCCATACTGACTAATTTATTTTATCATATGCGAGCAGGTGGAATTTTTCGAACACTTGAGGTGTTGGCCAGTAGGCTTATTGGCCTGTACCCCGTACTTCTTCTGTTGGTTTACCAGGTTTTGGTAACAAAATTATGTCGACCACTTTGAATTGTCGCAGAACATAAACACATCTAAGAACCGCATTGAACAAACGTGTATCTACGTGGTATCTAATTGCAATTTCTGGTCGAGATACTCTCGTTCATCACTTTCACCGTCTACACGACTTTTAGATGTTATTGATTTCGTATACTTCATATAGATGGTATGTTGGAAGTAATATTCAGTCCAAAATCGTTCGCTTACATAATCTTTAAATGAATTCTCTATAGCTTTTCTCCCGAATTACGGTTGTTCACAGGGTGAGAGTTCGCAACTTACTCAGACACTACGGATTGCCGAAAGCATCCATGCCCGCTTAGCAGCGATAAATAATAACACATAAATGTGTTATGCAGTTTACTGCGATAAATGTTATAATCTAATTATGGAAAAAAAAAACTATAATTACTCCAAAATCGGTGATCGCCTCCATTATTTTTCCCCAGTTTGCCGAGTTAAAGGTATTCTTTAAGTCAAGTGTAAGCACCAGACAGTACTCATTATCACCACCGGCCCATCGTTTGCCCCGAATTGCTTTCTGGGCGACTTTAGTCACTTCCGATATAGCATCGGTGGTTTACTTTTTTTTTATGAAGCCGAGCTGTGTCCTGGAAAAGCCTCCTCCACGATGGACGTCCGTCTCGAGCCTGGTCGCTACTATTTTCTCCAGGATCATCTGTAGGTTTCCCTGGTTTGGTGATAAGCAGCAGCCTTTGCGTTTTCCAGCAGGTCAGGGAAACCCCTTTAGAGATGGAGTAAACTCTCGGTAGCCCCTCCTAACCTGATAATGTGGTCTCCTGGGTATGTTGTTGTGTTATAATCGGCCTTAATACGTTTAATGCTCACAACGCAGTCCCGTACCACAAATGTTGGATTCGGTTGTACAAGTTCCCTATTTCCATCTTCCTCCCTTAGTTCTACAAGTTCAAGTACAAGTTTACATCAAATTTGATTATTTGGAGAGAACCAATTATGGCCCTTCCATACTGACTAATTTATTTTATCATATGCGAGCAGGTGGAATTTTTCGAACACTTGAGGTGTTGGCCAGTAGGCTTATTGGCCTGTACTCCGTACTTCTTCTGTTGGTTTACCAGGTTTTGGTAACAAAATTATGTCGACCACTTTGAATTGTCGCAGAACATAAACACATCTAAGAACCGCATTGAACAAACGTGTATCTACGTGGTATCTAATTGCAATTTCTGGTCGAGATACTCTCGTTCATCACTTTCACCGTCTACACGATTTTTAGATGTTATTGATTTCGTATACTTCATATAGATGGTATGTTGGAAGTAATATTCAGTCCAAAATCGTTCGCTTACATAATCTTTAAATGAATTCTCTATAGCTTTTCTCCCGAATTACGGTTGTTCACAGGGTGAGAGTTCGCAACTTACTCAGACACTACGGACTGCCGAAAGCATCCATGCCCGCTTAGCAGCGATAAATAATAACACATAAATGTGTTATGCAGTTTACTGCGATAAATGTTATAATCTAATTATGGAAAAAAAAACTATAATTACTCCAAAATCGGTGATCGCCTCCATTATTTTTCCCCAGTTTGCCGAGTTAAAGGTATTCTTTAAGTCAAGTGTAAGCACCAGACAGTACTCATTATCACCACCGGCCCATCGTTTGCCCCGAATTGCTTTCTGGGCGACTTTAGTCACTTCCGATATAGCATCGGTGGTTTACTTTTTTTTTATGAAGCCGAGCTGTGTCCTGGAAAAGCCTCCTCCACGATGGACGTCCGTCTCGAGCCTGGTCGCTACTATTTTCTCCAGGATCATCTGTAGGTTTCCCTGGTTTGGTGATAAGCAGCAGCCTTTGCGTTTTCCAGCAGGTCAGGGAAACCCCTTTAGAGATGGAGTAAACTCTCGGTAGCCCCTCCTAACCTGATAATGTGGTCTCCTGGGTATGTTGTTGTGTTATAATCGGCCTTAATACGTTTAATGCTCACAACGCAGTCCCGTACCACAAATGTTGGATTCTGTTGTACAAGTTCCCTATTTCCATCTTCCTCCCTTAGTTCTACAAGTTCAAGTACAAGTTTACATCGAATTTGATTATTTGGAGAGAACCAATTATGGCCCTTCCATACTGACTAATTTATTTTATCATATGCGAGCAGGTGGAATTTTTCGAACAATTGAGGTGTTGGCCAGTAGGCTTATTGGCCTGTACCCCGTACTTCTTATGTTGGTTTACCAGGTTTTGGTAACAAAATTATGTCGACCACTTTGAATTGTCGCAGAACATAAACACATCTAAGAACCGCATTGAACAAACGTGTATCTACGTGGTATCTAATTGCAATTTCTGGTCGAGATACTCTCGTTCATCACTTTCACCGTCTACACGACTTTTATATGTTATTGATTCCGTATACTTCATATAGATGGTATGTTGGAAGTAATATTCAGTCCAAAATCGTTCGCTTACATAATCTTTAAATGAATTCTCTATAGCTTTTCTCCCGAATTACGGTTGTTCACAGGGTGAGAGTTCGCAACTTACTCAGACACTACGGACTGCCGAAAGCATCCATGCCCGCTTAGCAGCGATAAATAATACCACATAAATGTGTTATGCAGTTTACTGCGATAAATGTTATAATCTAATTATGGAAAAAAAAACTATAATTACTCCAAAATCGGTGATCGCCTCCATTATTTTTCCCCAGTTTGCCGAGTTAAAGGTATTCTTTAAGTCAAGTGTAAGCACCAGACAGTACTCATTATCACCACCGGCCCATCGTTTGCCCCGAATTGCTTTCTGGGCGACTTTAGTCACTTCCGATATAGCATCGGTGGTTTACTTTTTTTTTATGAAGCCGAGCTGTGTCCTGGAAAAGCCTCCTCCACGATGGACGTCCGTCTCGAGCCTGGTCGCTACTATTTTCTCCAGGATCATCTGTAGGTTTCCCTGGTTTGGTGATAAGCAGCAGCCTTTGCGTTTTCCAGCAGGTCAGGGAAACCCCTTTAGAGATGGAGTAAACTCTCGGTAGCCCCTCCTAACCTGATAATGTGGTCTCCTGGGTATGTTGTTGTGTTATAATCGGCCTTAATACGTTTAATGCTCACAACGCAGTCCCGTACCACAAATGTTGGATTCGGTTGTACAAGTTCCCTATTTCCATCTTCCTCCCTTAGTTCTACAAGTTCAAGTACAAGTTTACATCAAATTTGATTATTTGGAGAGAACCAATTATGGCCCTTCCATACTGACTAATTTATTTTATCATATGCGAGCAGGTGGAATTTTTCGAACACTTGAGGTGTTGGCCAGTAGGCTTATTGGCCTGTACTCCGTACTTCTTCTGTTGGTTTACCAGGTTTTGGTAACAAAATTATGTCGACCACTTTGAATTGTCGCAGAACATAAACACATCTAAGAACCGCATTGAACAAACGTGTATCTACGTGGTATCTAATTGCAATTTCTGGTCGAGATACTCTCGTTCATCACTTTCACCGTCTACACGACTTTTAGATGTTATTGATTTCGTATACTTCATATAGATGGTATGTTGGAAGTAATATTCAGTCCAAAATCGTTCGCTTACATAATCTTTAAATGAATTCTCTATAGCTTTTCTCCCGAATTACGGTTGTTCACAGGGTGAGAGTTCGCAACTTACTCAGACACTACGGACTGCCGAAAGCATCCATGCCCGCTTAGCAGCGATAAATAATAACACATAAATGTGTTATGCAGTTTACTGCGATAAATGTTATAATCTAATTATGGAAAAAAAAAACTATAATTACTCCAAAATCGGTGATCGCCTCCATTATTTTTCCCCAGTTTGCCGAGTTAAAGGTATTCTTTAAGTCAAGTGTAAGCACCAGACAGTACTCATTATCACCACCGGCCCATCGTTTGCCCCGAATTGCTTTCTGGGCGACTTTAGTCACTTCCGATATAGCATCGGTGGTTTACTTTTTTTTTATGAAGCCGAGCTGTGTCCTGGAAAAGCCTCCTCCACGATGGACGTCCGTCTCGAGCCTGGTCGCTACTATTTTCTCCAGGATCATCTGTAGGTTTCCCTGGTTTGGTGATAAGCAGCAGCCTTTGCGTTTTCCAGCAGGCCAGGGAAACCCCTTTAGAGATGGAGTAAACTCTCGGTAGCCCCTCCTAACCTGATAATGTGGTCTCCTGGGTATGTTGTTGTGTTATAATCGGCCTTAATACGTTTAATGCTCACAACGCAGTCCCGTACCACAAATGTTGGATTCGGTTGTACAAGTTCCCTATTTCCATCTTCCTCCCTTAGTTCTACAAGTTCAAGTACAAGTTTACATCGAATTTGATTATTTGGAGAGAACCAATTATGGCCCTTCCATACTGACTAATTTATTTTATCATATGCGAGCAGGTGGAATTTTTCGAACACTTGAGGTGTTGGCCAGTAGGCTTATTGGCCTTACCCCGTACTTCTTCTGTTGGTTTACCAGGTTTTGGTAACAAAATTATGTCGACCACTTTGAATTGTCGCAAAACATAAACACATCTAAGAACCGCATTGAACAAACGTGTATCTACGTGGTATCTAATTGCAATTTCTGGTCGAGATACTCTCGTTCATCACTTTCACCGTCTACACGACTTTTATATGTTATTGATTCCGTATACTTCATATAGATGGTATGTTGGAAGTAATATTCAGTCCAAAATCGTTCGCTTACATAATCTTTAAATGAATTCTCTATAGCTTTTCTCCCGAATTACGGTTGTTCACAGGGTGAGAGTTCGCAACTTACTCAGACACTACGGACTGCCGAAAGCATCCATGCCCGCTTAGCAGCGATAAATAATAACACATAAATGTGTTATGCAGTTTACTGCGATAAATGTTATAATCTAATTATGGAAAAAAAACTATAATTACTCCAAAATCGGTGATCGCCTCCATTATTTTTCCCCAGTTTGCCGAGTTAAAGGTATTCTTTAAGTCAAGTGTAAGCACCAGACAGTACTCATTATCACCACCGGCCCATCGTTTGCCCCGAATTGCTTTCTGGGCGACTTTAGTCACTTCCGATATAGCATCGGTGGTTTACTTTTTTTTTATGAAGCCGAGCTGTGTCCTGGAAAAGCCTCCTCCACGATGGACGTCCGTCTCGAGCCTGGTCGCTACTATTTTCTCCAGGATCATCTGTAGGTTTCCCTGGTTTGGTGATAAGCAGCAGCCTTTGCGTTTTCCAGCAGGTCAGGGAAACCCCTTTAGAGATGGAGTAAACTCTCGGTAGCCCCTCCTAACCTGATAATGTGGTCTCCTGGGTATGTTGTTGTGTTATAATCGGCCTTAATACGTTTAATGCTCACAACGCAGTCCCGTACCACAAATGTTGGATTCGGTTGTACAAGTTCCCTATTTCCATCTTCCTCCCTTAGTTCTACAAGTTCAAGTACAAGTTTACATCGAATTTGATTATTTGGAGAGAACCAATTATGGCCCTTCCATACTGACTAATTTATTTTATCATATGCGAGCAGGTGGAATTTTTCGAACACTTGAGGTGTTGGCCAGTAGGCTTATTGGCCTGTACCCCGTACTTCTTCTGTTGGTTTACCAGGTTTTGGTAACAAAATTATGTCGACCACTTTGAATTGTCGCAAAACATAAACACATCTAAGAACCGCATTGAACAAACGTGTATCTACGTGGTATCTAATTGCAATTTCTGGTCGAGATACTCTCGTTCATCACTTTCACCGTCTACACGACTTTTAGATGTTATTGATTTCGTATACTTCATATAGATGGTATGTTGGAAGTAATATTCAGTCCAAAATCGTTCGCTTACATAATCTTTAAATGAATTCTCTATAGCTTTTCTCCCGAATTACGGTTGTTCACAGGGTGAGAGTTCGCAACTTACTCAGACACTACGGACTGCCGAAAGCATCCATGCCCGCTTAGCAGCGATAAATAATAACACATAAATGTGTTATGCAGTTTACTGCGATAAATGTTATAATCTAATTATGGAAAAAAAAAACTATAATTACTCCAAAATCGGTGATCGCCTCCATTATTTTTCCCCAGTGTGCCGAGTTAAAGGCATTCTTTAAGTCAAGTGTAAGCACCAGACAGTACTCATTATCACCACCGGCCCATCGTTTGCCCCGAATTGCTTTCTGGGCGACTTTAGTCACTTCCGATATAGCATCGGTGGTTTACTTTTTTTTTTATGAAGCCGAGCTGTGTCCTGGAAAAGCCTCCTCCACGATGGACGTCCGTCTCGAGCCTGGTCGCTACTATTTTCTCCAGGATCATCTGGAGGTTTCCCTGGTTTGGTGACCAGCAGCAGCCTTTGCGTTTTCCAGCAGGTCAAGGAAACCCCTTCAGAGATGGAGTAAACTCTCGGTAGCCCCTCCCAACCTGATAATGTGGTCTCCTGGGTATGTTGTTGTGTTATAATCGGCCTTAATACGTTTAATGCTCACAACGCAGTCCCGTACCACAAATGTTGGATTCGGTTGTACAAGTTCCCTATTTCCATCTTCCTCCCTTAGTTCTACAAGTTCAAGTACAAGTTTACATCGAATTTGATTATTTGGAGAGAACCAATTATGGCCCTTCCATACTGACTAATTTATTTTATCATATGCGAGCAGGTGGAATTTTTCGAACACTTGAGGTGTTGGCCAGTAGGCTTATTGGCCTGTACCCCGTACTTCTTCTGTTGGTTTACCAGGTTTTGGTAACAAAATTATGTCGACCACTTTGAATTGTCGCAAAACATAAACACATCTAAGAACCGCATTGAACAAACGTGTATCTACGTGGTATCTAATTGCAATTTCTGGTCGAGATACTCTCGTTCATCACTTTCACCGTCTACACGACTTTTATATGTTATTGATTCCGTATACTTCATATAGATGGTATGTTGGAAGTAATATTCAGTCCAAAATCGTTCGCTTACATAATCTTTAAATGAATTCTCTATAGCTTTTCTCCCGAATTACGGTTGTTCACAGGGTGAGAGTTCGCAACTTACTCAGACACTACGGACTGCCGAAAGCATCCATGCCCGCTTAGCAGCGATAAATAATAACACATAAATGTGTTATGCAGTTTACTGCGATAAATGTTATAATCTAATTATGGAAAAAAAACTATAATTACTCCAAAATCGGTGATCGCCTCCATTATTTTTCCCCAGTTTGCCGAGTTAAAGGTATTCTTTAAGTCAAGTGTAAGCACCAGACAGTACTCATTATCACCACCGGCCCATCGTTTGCCCCGAATTGCTTTCTGGGCGACTTTAGTCACTTCCGATATAGCATCGGTGGTTTACTTTTTTTTTATGAAGCCGAGCTGTGTCCTGGAAAAGACTCCTCCACGATGGACGTCCGTCTCGAGCCTGGTCGCTACTATTTTCTCCAGGATCATCTGTAGGTTTCCCTGGTTTGGTGATAAGCAGCAGCCTTTGCGTTTTCCAGCAGGTCAGGGAAACCCCTTTAGAGATGGAGTAAACTCTCGGTAGCCCCTCCTAACCTGATAATGTGGTCTCCTGGGTATGTTGTTGTGTTATAATCGGCCTTAATACGTTTAATGCTCACAACGCAGTCCCGTACCACAAATGTTGGATTCTGTTGTACAAGTTCCCTATTTCCATCTTCCTCCCTTAGTTCTACAAGTTCAAGTACAAGTTTACATCGAATTTGATTATTTGGAGAGAACCAATTATGGCCCTTCCATACTGACTAATTTATTTTATCATATGCGAGCAGGTGGAATTTTTCGAACACTTGAGGTGTTGGCCAGTAGGCTTATTGGCCTGTACCCCGTACTTCTTCTGTTGGTTTACCAGGTTTTGGTAACAAAATTATGTCGACCACTTTGAATTGTCGCAAAACATAAACACATCTAAGAACCGCATTGAACAAACGTGTATCTACGTGGTATCTAATTGCAATTTCTGGTCGAGATACTCTCGTTCATCACTTTCACCGTCTACACGACTTTTATATGTTATTGATTCCGTATACTTCATATAGATGGTATGTTGGAAGTAATATTCAGTCCAAAATCGTTCGCTTACATAATCTTTAAATGAATTCTCTATAGCTTTTCTCCCGAATTACGGTTGTTCACAGGGTGAGAGTTCGCAACTTACTCAGACACTACGGACTGCCGAAAGCATCCATGCCCGCTTAGCAGCGATAAATAATAACACATAAATGTGTTATGCAGTTTACTGCGATAAATGTTATAATCTAATTATGGAAAAAAAACTATAATTACTCCAAAATCGGTGATCGCCTCCATTATTTTTCCCCAGTTTGCCGAGTTAAAGGTATTCTTTAAGTCAAGTGTAAGCACCAGACAGTACTCATTATCACCACCGGCCCATCGTTTGCCCCGAATTGCTTTCTGGGCGACTTTAGTCACTTCCGATATAGCATCGGTGGTTTACTTTTTTTTTATGAAGCCGAGCTGTGTCCTGGAAAAGCCTCCTCCACGATGGACGTCCGTCTCGAGCCTGGTCGCTACTATTTTCTCCAGGATCATCTGTAGGTTTCCCTGGTTTGGTGATAAGCAGCAGCCTTTGCGTTTTCCAGCAGGTCAGGGAAACCCCTTTAGAGATGGAGTAAACTCTCGGTAGCCCCTCCTAACCTGATAATGTGGTCTCCTGGGTATGTTGTTGTGTTATAATCGGCCTTAATACGTTTAATGCTCACAACGCAGTCCCGTACCACAAATGTTGGATTCTGTTGTACAAGTTCCCTATTTCCATCTTCCTCCCTTAGTTCTACAAGTTCAAGTACAAGTTTACATCGAATTTGATTATTTGGAGAGAACCAATTATGGCCCTTCCATACTGACTAATTTATTTTATCATATGCGAGCAGGTGGAATTTTTCGAACACTTGAGGTGTTGGCCAGTAGGCTTATTGGCCTTACCCCGTACTTCTTCTGTTGGTTTACCAGGTTTTGGTAACAAAATTATGTCGACCACTTTGAATTGTCGCAGAACATAAACACATCTAAGAACCGCATTGAACAAACGTGTATCTACGTGGTATCTAATTGCAATTTCTGGTCGAGATACTCTCGTTCATCACTTTCACCGTCTACACGACTTTTAGATGTTATTGATTTCGTATACTTCATATAGATGGTATGTTGGAAGTAATATTCAGTCCAAAATCGTTCGCTTACATAATCTTTAAATTAATTCTCTATAGCTTTTCTCCCGAATTACGGTTGTTCACAGGGTGAGAGTTCGCAACTTACTCAGACACTACGGACTGCCGAAAGCATCCATGCCCGCTTAGCAGCGATAAATAATAACACATAAATGTGTTATGCAGTTTACTGCGATAAATGTTATAATCTAATTATGGAAAAAAAAAACTATAATTACTCCAAAATCGGTGATCGCCTCCATTATTTTTCCCCAGTGTGCCGAGTTAAAGGCATTCTTTAAGTCAAGTGTAAGCACCAGACAGTACTCATTATCACCACCGGCCCATCGTTTGCCCCGAATTGCTTTCTGGGCGACTTTAGTCACTTCCGATATAGCATCGGTGGTTTACTTTTTTTTTATGAAGCCGAGCTGTGTCCTGGAAAGGCCTCCTCCACGATGGACGTCCGTCTCGAGCCTGGTCGCTACTATTTTCTCCAGGATCATCTGTAGGTTTCCCTGGTTTGGTGATAAGCAGCAGCCTTTGCGTTTTCCAGCAGGTCAGGGAAACCCCTTTAGAGATGGAGTAAACTCTCGGTAGCCCCTCCTAACCTGATAATGTGGTCTCCTGGGTATGTTGTTGTGTTATAATCGGCCTTAATACGTTTAATGCTCACAACGCAGTCCCGTACCACAAATGTTGGATTCTGTTGTACAAGTTCCCTATTTCCATCTTCCTCCCTTAGTTCTACAAGTTCAAGTACAAGTTTACATCGAATTTGATTATTTGGAGAGAACCAATTATGGCCCTTCCATACTGACTAATTTATTTTATCATATGCGAGCAGGTGGAATTTTTCGAACACTTGAGGTGTTGGCCAGTAGGCTTATTGGCCTGTACCCCGTACTTCTTCTGTTGGTTTACCAGGTTTTGGTAACAAAATTATGTCGACCACTTTGAATTGTCGCAGAACATAAACACATCTAAGAACCGCATTGAACAAACGTGTATCTACGTGGTATCTAATTGCAATTTCTGGTCGAGATACTCTCGTTCATCACTTTCACCGTCTATACGCATTTAGATGTTATTGATTCCGTATACTTCATATAGATGGTATGTTGGAAGTAATATTCAGTCCAAATTCGTTCGCTTACATAATCTTTAAATTAAGTCTATATAGCTTTTTCCCGAGTTACGGTTGTTCACAGAGTCAGAGTGCGCAACTTACTCAGACACTACGGACTGCCGAAAGCATCCATGCCCGCTTAGCAGCTGGGTGAGGTGGAAGTTTACTACACCGTGCTTCCTACCGGTCCACTCAGAAATGCTGGGTATTAGTCTGTACGTCCAGCGTCCCTTCGTCGAGTTCTCCCATCGAGCCTGTCACGTTATTAAAGTTGATCGTCTCGTCTCACTCCTGAGTTCTCGTCTCTGGCGTTGTCCGCAGCTTTGCTGCATAGGCCTCTGCTGACTCCAATGCGAGTAAGTCAATTGGTGCTAGACCCGCGAGGACCAGAGAGGCATCCTCCGAAACAGTGCAAATTGCGCTGACTACCCTGGGCGCTCCTAACCTGTAGATAGTCTCAAATCGCCGCCTGTAAGTGGACTTTTCCATCGCTTTGACCCAGACTGCAGCTCCGTAGAGCATTATTGATTTTTTGGCGTTCATCATGAGCAGCCTGCGTCCTTGCTTTGGTCCCCGTGTGTTTAGCATTAGCCTGGATAGGGCCCTACACGACTTTATGGCCTTTTCGCTTGCAGATTCTATGTGTTCCTTGATGGAGAGCCTGCAGTCCAAGGTCACACCTAGGTAGACCAGAGACCTTTTGGATGAAATCGGCGCAACTGTGATTGTGGCTGTCTCAACTACTTTCGGGCTGCTGATCAATAGAGCCTCAGTCTTGTGCTCCGCCAGGCTAAATTCAGCACGGCTCCGTCATTCTGAGATGGTTGTAATGGCAGTATTGCAACCTACTACCGACTCACTTATGTGTTTACCCACAACGACTAGAGCTTTGTCGTCTGTGAATCCCACGATGTTTATTCGTCATGGGAAATAAAGTCGGTGGATACCGTCGTACATAATATTTCACAGGAGGGGACCCAGCACAGAGCCCTGGGGTACCTCACCGCTTACTTGGTATGTTGACTCACCCACTGTGGTGTCATAGAGGAGTATCCACTGGCTGAAAAAGCTACGTATAACTCTGACCAGATAATGAGGCTATGGCTAAGCGTGTTACAAATGTATTTAATGGTAATGTTGTAACGCTTTTGCAACAAACTTTGAAGCGTCTTGACAACTCCAGACAGCTCTCTCTCAAAGTAGAATTTTATAATTAATTATATGTATATCATAATATCTCCCCCTAAGAAGGAATCAGCCTTCTATATCATTGCCTTTTCGGCGCAATTTGCATAATTTTTAATTTAGTATAAGTCTAATTTTTTTCACGTCATTATTTTTTTTAATCCGACAAATGTGTTATGCAGTTTACTGCGATAAATGTTATAATCTAATTATGAAAAAAAGAGGAAGTATTAGACTTGCTAGGTAAGAAAGAATACAACGTACGTATTCTTCAAGCGCCAGAATGGAAGTTAAAGCACTTTAATAAGTTCAATTCAGATGTTACATTAAAAGTAGGTAACATTAGTGTATTTCAAAACAGAGTCATATTATTACCTATGTTATTAACATTACATTTTACTCATTACATTTTAACATTCCCCTTTAATGTTGATAACAATAAGTTCTTCTAATAATTCATAAGTGAACAAACAAAGGAAAAAATTCATATTTATAAAAATTATTTGCTTATCTTAGTTCTTGTATAATCCTAGTAATTGAATGCATTAAATATGTTTGACTTTAGCAAGGTTTTTTGTTAGTATGTCAGCTGTCATATCATTAGTGGGACAATAATTTAAATCAATAATTTTCTTTTTATATATCTCCCTAATTATAATGATAGCGAATATCTATATGCTTGCTTCTGGAATGATAAACAGGATTTTTAATAAGATTTTCCGCGCTCAAATTATCGCCAAAAATTTAGATTGTTTCAATCTTTTTGTTCAAATACATTTCATTTAATAATTTTCTAATATATACAGCTTCTTTCGCAGCAAGCGAAAGAGCCATATATTCAGCTTCGGTGCTGCTTAAGGCTACTGACGATTGCTTCTTGCTCTCCCATGAGAACACACAGCCACCAAGCATGAACGCATATCCTGTAAAGGATTTCCTATCCGTTGAGTCGCCAACCCAGTCAGCGTCGACGTAGCCTACGACTCCTTTGCCGGTCCTCTCGTATTTGAGCTTTACGTTTATTGTTGAATTCAAATAACGTAACACCTGTTTCGCTGCTGCCAGATGCTCGCTGGCATACATGCTGGGTCTGTATTTCGCTGCGACAACTTGCATACCGAGTGTAAGATATCAGGCCGTGTCGTGATAACTATGTACATTAGCGATCCGATGAGCGATTGGTACTCGGTTTGGTCAACAGGTTTGCATGCTTCCTTATGGCACTGCACTTGAAAACCTGGTACCAATGGAACTACTGCTTTGCGACAGTTCTCGAAGTTGTATTACTGCAAGAGTTGTGTAATGTGTTGCCGTTGGGTAATGAAAATGGTACCTCTTTCACCAACCCTTTTCACCTCCATGCCCAAAAAATGACTAAATGGGCCTTTGTCGACTATCTAGAATGAATAAAAAATTTTTTTTTTGATATTATTAGGCTCGATTTTATCCGAACTGGCCACTAATATATCGTCCACATATACAGTCACGATATTAATATTGTTGTCCTCATCCCTTGTGTATACACATGATTCACTTTTGCATGGTGTGAAACCAATTTTTTTGAACATCGTGTCCAGTGTCAAGTTCCACATTCTAACGGACTGCTTCAGCCCGTATAATGATTTCTTCAGCTTCAGGACTTTGTTGCCAGGGACTTCAAACACTTTCGGTTGCTTCATATAAACGTCATCAATTAGTTGACCATTTAAGTATGCTGTTGACACGTCCAGCTGATGCACCTACAACTCCATCTCCGCTGCCAACGCCAATACCATTCAAATTGTAGAGTATCTTACTACTGGTGAAAACGTCTCCTCATAGTTTAAACCAAAATGTTTGTGAACAGCCTTTGGCAACTAGCCTTGCTTTATACCGCTCGATTTCGCCTTTGCTGTTCTTTTTCAGTATAAATACCCAACGATTTCCAATGGCCTTGTGATTACGAGGATGGTCCACAAGCTCCCACGTATCATTTTCGATGAGTGCATTTAATTCATTTTGCATTGCGTTCCTCCACTCATCTGCTTGCTTGCCAGACAATGCCTCTTCGACCGTTTGCGGCTCCACGACGGTATTCCTCATTAAATTCACGGTATTGTATTGTTTTTTAGGTCTGCCCCGTAATCCTGTCTTAATCTTTCATGGACGACCTGGTCCTCGTCTCGGTTTAACCTCATTGGTGCTCTCTTTAGCTGAATCTGACTCGACATCCTCAGTCCCGAAGTGAAGCCTTCTGAGGCGCTGTATGGGTGAGACTTCAGCCAGGGGTCTGGCTAAGCGGTTTGAGTGCGCCAAAAGTCGGTCGTTGTATCGGCTGGTTTGTCGGGCGATCTGGTCCTCCACAACGAGTGTTATATCGGAGCCCACTTCAATTGGTTCAATATCATCATCTTCTGTAGAGAGAATCTCAAACCGATTATTATATACATTAGTCTCGGCATGGGCATAATCGTTGTTGGCAAGTTTATTGCTTTTGCGTTTTGGGCTGACCGTTGGGGAAGATTTACGTTTTTGTCTCTTTGACTGAAACTGACTAACAACCACTTGATAATCGAGACCAGAATTCATAAGCAAATACTTATTGTTGTTATTGCTAACTGTAGTGCAGAGGTCTGCGCCTGCATCAGCAGCGCACGGCACATTGCCGTTATTTATTTTATTGTCACTTTGCATAGCTGCATAAACAACAAGCACAGAGAGAAGAACGCGATAAATTAAGACAAACTATAAAACACATGCGAAAAAATATAATATAATATAAATACAGTTAGGGTAAATATATAGTGCCGTTGCAAATGCAAAGCCCATGAATGTTCACCGTAGGGCCAGAGGGGCTATGCTAATTTTAATTGGTATATTACACTAATTAGTAGAAAAGGGCACAATGCGTTTACGTCCGTCTACTTCAGAAGCTTAATCGCAACGTCTAAAATTTTGTCGTAATCATTTTCGGGCGTGTCATTTACCAAATTTCGTTCTTCTTTGTGGTTAACAGATTCGGCGGCATCTGCAGGATTAGTGCTTTTACTAGGCTCGTTGTAAAGTTCAATACTAATACTCTCGGTGGTATTTTCCACAAAGGAAACATCACGGCTAATGATGATATTGTTGCTGCTTTTATCAAATAATTGATAAGCCTTGACCTATCATCATAGCCAACCATTATGAGTTCTCTCCCCATTTCTTTCATTCTGAAATGACTTACGACAGGCTTGTTTCCATTCCAGGCTTCGTAAGGCGTCATATTGACTAAAGCACTTGTAGGTGACCGGTTTCTGATATATGCTGCTGTATGTACTGCTTCAGCCCAACATTTTTCAGTTAAATCTGCGTTTGTCAGCATACAGCGAGCCATTTCCACCAGCGTTCGGTTGAACCTCTCAGCAATTCCATTCTGTTGGGTGTATGGGGAACGCATAATTGACGAACAATACCATTATCTTTTAGATACTTATCAAATTCCTTATTAATGTATTCCGTGCCATTATCGGTGCGTAGAATTTTTATTTTGCAACATATTTGTCGCTCAGCCATGTTTTTGTGAGTTTTAAATATGTTTAAAGCTTAATTTTTCTGCTTCATAAAATAAACATTTACAAATCGCGTTTTGTCGTCGATCATCGTAATAACATACCGCGAGCCCCCTCCCACGATTTAACATTTATTGGACCACATACGTCACTTTGAATTAGTTGTAGCTTTTTTAATGTTTTGGTTTCGGGCGCTTTAAACGGTTTTACGCTGCACTTGCTTTTTAAACAAACGGTACAATCAATTAGTTTGCACGTTGTGCTAAGCTTTAAACCACGCTCCACTAGGTATTTTAAATTTAAATGTCCGTATCTCTTGTGCCACTTAAATAATTCTTCATAAGAGTTTTCGGCATGGTACAATTTACCCGTTAGTTCAAGTTCGCACATAAATAAATCACCCGATTGTTCAGCAAATAATATTTTATGATCGTTTTCATCGAACACATTAGCTATGCCTTTCTCAAACACTACTTTGCACCCACTGTTCATCGCTTTGCTCACTGAAATAAAGTTGCATTGAAGTTGCGGTACAAATAAAACATGTTTCAGCTTAATAGTGCACATTTTTGATTTAATTAAAACATCACCACGTCCAGTTGCTTCTATATATTCATTTCCAGCAAGCAAAATTTTGCTATTGTACTGTTCTAACTGTACGAAAAGCTCACGCACTCCATACGTGTGTGACGTTGCTCCACTGTCTAAACACCACTTGGTTTTGTCAACCGTTGTTCTCTCATTCGCATATGAATAAATTTTTTGAATAGTGACACCTTCCTCCCAGGTCCAGATGGTTGATAGATTTCCTTTAGTGCTACCCAAGCTCCTAAGGCAGTGCGACACTTCTTGATGTGGTTTATTTGGTTGTGTTTAATACTGCCAACGCCTTCTCTTTAGCCGAAGTCCATGCAGCACTTGCTTCAACTTCATCTGCAGGTGGCTTAGGATTGTCTATTATTGACCACAGCTCTTGATGGACCAACGCTTCTCATTTGAAGACACCACGTATTATAAATGGTCTCATCCAATTTTTCGATATTATATAGCGCACTCATATTCACTTCTTTTTATTTTAAATTTATTTTTATACTTTAACCCTGGACCTAGATTCTGGGCCCATAACCTGTTGAGGAACTATTTGACTTGCTATGTAAGAAAGAATACAACGTACGTATTCTTCAAGCGCTAGAATAGAAGAGAAAGCACTTTAATAAGTTCAATTCAGATTTTACATTAAAAGTAGGTAACATTAGTGTATTTCAAAACAGAGTCATATTATTACCTATGTTATTAACCTTACATTTTAACATTCTGGTTTTTTATTTCTTTTTCTATTTTTATTTCTATTTCTTGCTAAAACAAGATTCAAGTTATTTAAATTATATATAAAATTTGCGTTGCATAAAATTTGTAAAAAAAAAAATATTTGAATGAGAACTTCTTCGCCTTGGCACGCATTATCCTTATCATTACATGAATTTGCTTAAAGAGCCTTTCGCCTTACGATTAACTGACTGAAACGATTCATGTTCGTTAAGCAAGGGTCTACTGTAATTACAATGAACTCATATATTTATTATGTGCTCCACCACTTTATATTGCTTCTATAGTATTCGATAACTTTTGATTGCGTACAAATTTGGGGCACTACTGCTGCCTACAACATCAGAAGAGTGCAGGCGTGTCAGAGCAAGGCTCTCAGAAGATTTACGGGCGCCCCTTGGTACGTCCGCAACACCACGCTGCATAGGGATCTTGCCGTGCCAACTGTTATGGAGGTGATTAATTCTCACAGCTGCCGCTACCACTACAGACTTTTGTCGCACCCAAATCCGCTAGCTTTCTCCCTCACCAGTATCACAACAAGGCGTAGACTGAAGGGGCTACACCCTCATGATCTCACCCTAAGAAGGAATTAGCCTTCTATGTCATTGCCTTTTCGGCGTAATTAGCATAATTTTTAATTTAGTCTAAGTCTAATATTTTTTTTTTTTCACGTCATTATTTTTTTAATCCGACAAATGTGTTATGCAGTTTACTGCGTTAAATGTTATAATTTAATTATGAAAAAAAAAAAACTATAATTACTCCAAAATCGGTGATCGCCTCCATTATTTTTCCCCAGTTTGCCGAGTTAAAGGCATTCTTTAAGTCAAGTGTAAGCACCAGACAGTACTCCTTATCACCACCGGCCTATCGTTTGCCCCGAATTGCTTTCTGGGCGACTTTAGTCACTTCCGATATAGCATCGGTGGTTTACTTTTTTTTTATGAAGCCGAGCTGTGTCCTGGAAAAGCCTCCTCCACGATGGACGTCCGTCTCGAGCCTGGTCGCTACTATTTTCTCCAGGATCATCTGGAGGTTTCCCTGGTTTGGTGATCAGCAGCAGCCTTTGCGTTTTCCAGCAGGTCAGGGAAACCCCTTCAGAGATGGAGTAAACTCTCGGTAGCCCCTCCCAACCTGATAATGTGGTCTCCTGGGTATGTTGTTGTGTTATAATCGGCCTTAATACGTTTAATGCTCACAACGCAGTCCCGTACCACAAATGTTGGATTCGGTTGTACAAGTTCCCTATTTCCATCTTCCTCCCTTAGTTCTACAAGTTCAAGTACAAGTTTACATCAAATTTGATTATTTGGAGAGAACCAATTATGGCCCTTCCATACTGACTAATTTATTTTATCATATGCGAGCAGGTGGAATTTTTCGAACACTTGAGGTGTTGGCCAGTAGGCTTATTGGCCTGTACTCCGTACTTCTTCTGTTGGTTTACCAGGTTTTGGTAACAAAATTATGTCGACCACTTTGAATTGTCGCAGAACATAAACACATCTAAGAACCGCATTGAACAAACGTGTATCTACGTGGTATCTAATTGCAATTTCTGGTCGAGATACTCTCGTTCATCACTTTCACCGTCTACACGACTTTTAGATGTTATTGATTTCGTATACTTCATATAGATGGTATGTTGGAAGTAATATTCAGTCCAAAATCGTTCGCTTACATAATCTTTAAATGAATTCTCTATAGCTTTTCTCCCGAATTACGGTTGTTCACAGGGTGAGAGTTCGCAACTTACTCAGACACTACGGACTGCCGAAAGCATCCATGCCCGCTTAGCAGCGATAAATAATAACACATAAATGTGTTATGCAGTTTACTGCGATAAATGTTATAATCTAATTATGGAAAAAAAAACTATAATTACTCCAAAATCGGTGATCGCCTCCATTATTTTTCCCCAGTTTGCCGAGTTAAAGGTATTCTTTAAGTCAAGTGTAAGCACCAGACAGTACTCATTATCACCACCGGCCCATCGTTTGCCCCGAATTGCTTTCTGGGCGACTTTAGTCACTTCCGATATAGCATCGGTGGTTTACTTTTTTTTTATGAAGCCGAGCTGTGTCCTGGAAAAGCCTCCTCCACGATGGACGTCCGTCTCGAGCCTGGTCGCTACTATTTTCTCCAGGATCATCTGGAGGTTTCCCTGGTTTGGTGATCAGCAGCAGCCTTTGCGTTTTCCAGCAGGTCAGGGAAACCCCTTCAGAGATGGAGTAAACTCTCGGTAGCCCCTCCCAACCTGATAATGTGGTCTCCTGGGTATGTTGTTGTGTTATAATCGGCCTTAATACGTTTAATGCTCACAACGCAGTCCCGTACCACAAATGTTGGATTCGGTTGTACAAGTTCCCTATTTCCATCTTCCTCCCTTAGTTCTACAAGTTCAAGTACAAGTTTACATCGAATTTGATTATTTGGAGAGAACCAATTATGGCCCTTCCATACTGACTAATTTATTTTATCATATGCGAGCAGGTGGAATTTTTCGAACACTTGAGGTGTTGGCCAGTAGGCTTATTGGCCTGTACCCCGTACTTCTTCTGTTGGTTTACCAGGTTTTGGTAACAAAATTATGTCGACCACTTTGAATTGTCGCAGAACATAAACACATCTAAGAACCGCATTGAACAAACGTGTATCTACGTGGTATCTAATTGCAATTTCTGGTCGAGATACTCTCGTTCATCACTTTCACCGTCTACACGACTTTTAGATGTTATTGATTTCGTATACTTCATATAGATGGTATGTTGGAAGTAATATTCAGTCCAAAATCGTTCGCTTACATAATCTTTAAATGAATTCTCTATAGCTTTTCTCCCGAATTACGGTTGTTCACAGGGTGAGAGTTCGCAACTTACTCAGACACTACGGACTGCCGAAAGCATCCATGCCCGCTTAGCAGCGATAAATAATAACACATAAATGTGTTATGCAGTTTACTGCGATAAATGTTATAATCTAATTATGGAAAAAAAAAACTATAATTACTCCAAAATCGGTGATCGCCTCCATTATTTTTCCTCAAGTTTGCCGAGTTAAAGGTATTCTTTAAGTCAAGTGTAAGCACCAGACAGTACTCATTATCACCACCGGCCCATCGTTTGCCCCGAATTGCTTTCTGGGCGACTTTAGTCACTTCCGATATAGCATCGGTGGTTTACTTTTTTTTTATGAAGCCGAGCTGTGTCCTGGAAAAGCCTTCATATAGATGGTATGTTGGACGTACTATTCAGTCCAAAATCGTTCGCTTACATAATCTTTAAATGGATTCTCTGGAGGTTTCCCCGGTTCGGTGTTCACAGGGTGAGAGTTCGCAACTTACTCAGACACTACGGACTGCCGAAAGCATCCATGCCCGCTTAGCAGCGATAAATAATAACACATAAATGTGTTATGCAGTTTACTGCGATAAATGTTATAATCTAATTATGGAACAAAAAAACTATAATTACTCCAAAATCGGTGATCGCCTCCATTATTTTTCCCCAGTGTGCCGAGTTAAAGGCATTCTTTAAGTCAAGTGTAAGCACCAGAGCAGTACTCATTCGATCACCACCGGCCTGTATTGGCCTGTACCCCGTACTTCTTCTGTTGGTTTACCAGGTTTTGGTAACAAAATTATGTCGACCACTTTGAATTGTCGCAGAACATAAACACATCTAAGAACCGCATTGAACAAACGTGTATCTACGTGGTATCTAATTGCAATTTCTGGTCGAGATACTCTCGTTCATCACTTTCACCGTCTACACGACTTTTAGATGTTATTGATTTCGTATACTTCATATAGATGGTATGTTGGAAGTAATATTCAGTCCAAAATCGTTCGCTTACATAATCTTTAAATGAATTCTCTATAGCTTTTCTCCCGAATTACGGTTGTTCACAGGGTGAGAGTTCGCAACTTACTCAGACACTACGGACTGCCGAAAGCATCCATGCCCGCTTAGCAGCGATAAATAATAACACATAAATGTGTTATGCAGTTTACTGCGATAAATGTTATAATCTAATTATGGAAAAAAAAACTATAATTACTCCAAAATCGGTGATCGCCTCCATTATTTTTCCCCAGTTTGCCGAGTTAAAGGTATTCTTTAAGTCAAGTGTAAGCACCAGACAGTACTCATTATCACCACCGGCCCATCGTTTGCCCCGAATTGCTTTCTGGGCGACTTTAGTCACTTCCGATATAGCATCGGTGGTTTACTTTTTTTTTATGAAGCCGAGCTGTGTCCTGGAAAAGCCTCCTCCACGATGGACGTCCGTCCCGAGCCTGGTCGCTACTATTTTCTCCAGGATCATCTGGAGGTTTCCCTGGTTTGGTGATCAGCAGCAGCCTTTGCGTTTTCCAGCAGGTCAGGGAAACCCCTTCAGAGATGGAGTAAACTCTCGGTAGCCCCTCCCAACCTGATAATGTGGTCTCCTGGGTATGTTGTTGTGTTATAATCGGCCTTAATACGTTTAATGCTCACAACGCAGTCCCGTACCACAAATGTTGGATTCGGTTGTACAAGTTCCCTATTTCCATCTTCCTCCCTTAGTTCTACAAGTTCAAGTACAAGTTTACATCGAATTTGATTATTTGGAGAGAACCAATTATGGCCCTTCCATACTGACTAATTTATTTTATCATATGCGAGCAGGTGGAATTTTTCGAACACTTGAGGTGTTGGCCAGTAGGCTTATTGGCCTGTACCCCGTACTTCTTCTGTTGGTTTACCAGGTTTTGGTAACAAAATTATGTCGACCACTTTGAATTGTCGCAGAACATAAACACATCTAAGAACCGCATTGAACAAACGTGTATCTACGTGGTATCTAATTGCAATTTCTGGTCGAGATACTCTCGTTCATCACTTTCACCGTCTACACGACTTTTATATGTTATTGATTCCGTATACTTCATATAGATGGTATGTTGGAAGTAATATTCAGTCCAAAATCGTTCGCTTACATAATCTTTAAATGAATTCTCTATAGCTTTTCTCCCGAATTACGGTTGTTCACAGGGTGAGAGTTCGCAACTTACTCAGACACTACGGACTGCCGAAAGCATCCATGCCCGCTTAGCAGCGATAAATAATAACACATAAATGTGTTATGCAGTTTACTGCGATAAATGTTATAATCTAATTATGGAAAAAAAAAACTATAATTACTCCAAAATCGGTGATCGCCTCCATTATTTTTCCCCAGTTTGCCGAGTTAAAGGTATTCTTTAAGTCAAGTGTAAGCACCAGACAGTACTCATTATCACCACCGGCCCATCGTTTGCCCCGAATTGCTTTCTGGGCGACTTTAGTCACTTCCGATATAGCATCGGTGGTTTACTTTTTTTTTATGAAGCCGAGCTGTGTCCTGGAAAAGCCTCCTCCACGATGGACGTCCGTCTCGAGCCTGGTCGCTACTATTTTCTCCAGGATCATCTGGAGGTTTCCCTGGTTTGGTGATCAGCAGCAGCCTTTGCGTTTTCCAGCAGGTCAGGGAAACCCCTTCAGAGATGGAGTAAACTCTCGGTAGCCCCTCCCAACCTGATAATGTGGTCTCCTGGGTATGTTGTTGTGTTATAATCGGCCTTAATACGTTTAATGCTCACAACGCAGTCCCGTACCACAAATGTTGGATTCGGTTGTACAAGTTCCCTATTTCCATCTTCCTCCCTTAGTTCTACAAGTTCAAGTACAAGTTTACATCAAATTTGATTATTTGGAGAGAACCAATTATGGCCATTCCATACTGACTAATTTATTTTATCATATGCGAGCAGGTGGAATTTTTCGAACACTTGAGGTGTTGGCCAGTAGGCTTATTGGCCTGTACTCCGTACTTCTTCTGTTGGTTTACCAGGTTTTGGTAACAAAATTATGTCGACCACTTTGAATTGTCGCAGAACATAAACACATCTAAGAACCGCATTGAACAAACGTGTATCTACGTGGTATCTAATTGCAATTTCTGGTCGAGATACTCTCGTTCATCACTTTCACCGTCTACACGACTTTTAGATGTTATTGATTTCGTATACTTCATATAGATGGTATGTTGGAAGTAATATTCAGTCCAAAATCGTTCGCTTACATAATCTTTAAATGAATTCTCTATAGCTTTTCTCCCGAATTACGGTTGTTCACAGGGTGAGAGTTCGCAACTTACTCAGACACTACGGACTGCCGAAAGCATCCATGCCCGCTTAGCAGCGATAAATAATAACACATAAATGTGTTATGCAGTTTACTGCGATAAATGTTATAATCTAATTATGGAAAAAAAAAACTATAATTACTCCAAAATCGGTGATCGCCTCCATTATTTTTCCCCAGTTTGCCGAGTTAAAGGTATTCTTTAAGTCAAGTGTAAGCACCAGACAGTACTCATTATCACCACCGGCCCATCGTTTGCCCCGAATTGCTTTCTGGGCGACTTTAGTCACTTCCGATATAGCATCGGTGGTTTACTTTTTTTTTATGAAGCCGAGCTGTGTCCTGGAAAAGCCTCCTCCACGATGGACGTCCGTCTCGAGCCTGGTCGCTACTATTTTCTCCAGGATCATCTGGAGGTTTCCCTGGTTTGGTGATCAGCAGCAGCCTTTGCGTTTTCCAGCAGGTCAGGGAAACCCCTTCAGAGATGGAGTAAACTCTCGGTAGCCCCTCCCAACCTGATAATGTGGTCTCCTGGGTATGTTGTTGTGTTATAATCGGCCTTAATACGTTTAATGCTCACAACGCAGTCCCGTACCACAAATGTTGGATTCGGTTGTACAAGTTCCCTATTTCCATCTTCCTCCCTTAGTTCTACAAGTTCAAGTACAAGTTTACATCAAATTTGATTATTTGGAGAGAACCAATTATGGCCATTCCATACTGACTAATTTATTTTATCATATGCGAGCAGGTGGAATTTTTCGAACACTTGAGGTGTTGGCCAGTAGGCTTATTGGCCTGTACTCCGTACTTCTTCTGTTGGTTTACCAGGTTTTGGTAACAAAATTATGTCGACCACTTTGAATTGTCGCAGAACATAAACACATCTAAGAACCGCTTTGAACAAACGTGTATCTACGTGGTATCTAATTGCAATTTCTGGTCGAGATACTCTCGTTCATCACTTTCACCGTCTACACGACATTTAGATGTTATTGATTTCGTATACTTCATATAGATGGTATGTTGGAAGTAATATTCAGTCCAAAATCGTTCGCTTACATAATCTTTAAATGAATTCTCTATAGCTTTTCTCCCGAATTACGGTTGTTCACAGGGTGAGAGTTCGCAACTTACTCAGACACTACGGACTGCCGAAAGCATCCATGCCCGCTTAGCAGCGATAAATAATAACACATAAATGTGTTATGCAGTTTACTGCGATAAATGTTATAATCTAATTATGGAAAAAAAAACTATAATTACTCCAAAATCGGTGATCGCCTCCATTATTTTTCCCCAGTTTGCCGAGTTAAAGGTATTCTTTAAGTCAAGTGTAAGCACCAGACAGTACTCATTATCACCACCGGCCTGTATTGGCCTGTACCCCGTACTTCTTCTGTTGGTTTACCAGGTTTTGGTAACAAAATTATGTCGACCACTTTGAATTGTCGCAGAACATAAACACATCTAAGAACCGCATTGAACAAACGTGTATCTACGTGGTATCTAATTGCAATTTCTGGTCGAGATACTCTCGTTCATCACTTTCACCGTCTACACGACTTTTAGATGTTATTGATTTCGTATACTTCATATAGATGGTATGTTGGAAGTAATATTCAGTCCAAAATCGTTCGCTTACATAATCTTTAAATGAATTCTCTATAGCTTTTCTCCCGAATTACGGTTGTTCACAGGGTGAGAGTTCGCAACTTACTCAGACACTACGGACTGCCGAAAGCATCCATGCCCGCTTAGCAGCGATAAATAATAACACATAAATGTGTTATGCAGTTTACTGCGATAAATGTTATAATCTAATTATGGAAAAAAAAAACTATAATTACTCCAAAATCGGTGATCGCCTCCATTATTTTTCCCCAGTTTGCCGAGTTAAAGGTATTCTTTAAGTCAAGTGTAAGCACCAGACAGTACTCATTATCACCACCGGCCCATCGTTTGCCCCGAATTGCTTTCTGGGCGACTTTAGTCACTTCCGATATAGCATCGGTGGTTTACTTTTTTTTTATGGAGCCGAGCTGTGTCCTGGAAAAGCCTCCTCCACGATGGACGTCCGTCCCGAGCCTGGTCGCTACTATTTTCTCCAGGATCATCTGGAGGTTTCCCTGGTTTGGTGATCAGCAGCAGCCTTTGCGTTTTCCAGCAGGTCAGGGAAACCCCTTCAGAGATGGAGTAAACTCTCGGTAGCCCCTCCCAACCTGATAATGTGGTCTCCTGGGTATGTTGTTGTGTTATAATCGGCCTTAATACGTTTAATGCTCACAACGCAGTCCCGTACCACAAATGTTGGATTCGGTTGTACAAGTTCCCTATTTCCATCTTCCTCCCTTAGTTCTACAAGTTCAAGTACAAGTTTACATCGAATTTGATTATTTGGAGAGAACCAATTATGGCCCTTCCATACTGACTAATTTATTTTATCATATGCGAGCAGGTGGAATTTTTCGAACACTTGAGGTGTTGGCCAGTAGGCTTATTGGCCTGTACCCCGTACTTCTTCTGTTGGTTTACCAGGTTTTGGTAACAAAATTATGTCGACCACTTTGAATTGTCGCAGAACATAAACACATCTAAGAACCGCATTGAACAAACGTGTATCTACGTGGTATCTAATTGCAATTTCTGGTCGAGATACTCTCGTTCATCACTTTCACCGTCTACACGACTTTTAGATGTTATTGATTTCGTATACTTCATATAGATGGTATGTTGGAAGTAATATTCAGTCCAAAATCGTTCGCTTACATAATCTTTAAATGAATTCTCTATAGCTTTTCTCCCGAATTACGGTTGTTCACAGGGTGAGAGTTCGCAACTTACTCAGACACTACGGACTGCCGAAAGCATCCATGCCCGCTTAGCAGCGATAAATAATAACACATAAATGTGTTATGCAGTTTACTGCGATAAATGTTATAATCTAATTATGGAAAAAAAAAACTATAATTACTCCAAAATCGGTGATCGCCTCCATTATTTTTCCCCAGTTTGCCGAGTTAAAGGTATTCTTTAAGTCAAGTGTAAGCACCAGACAGTACTCATTATCACCACCGGCCCATCGTTTGCCCCGAATTGCTTTCTGGGCGACTTTAGTCACTTCCGATACAGCATCGGTGGTTTACTTTTTTTTTATGAAGCCGAGCTGTGTCCTGGAAAAGCCTCCTCCACGATGGACGTCCGTCTCGAGCCTGGTCGCTACTATTTTCTCCAGGATCATCTGGAGGTTTCCCTGGTTTGGTGATCAGCAGCAGCCTTTGCGTTTTCCAGCAGGTCAGGGAAACCCCTTCAGAGATGGAGTAAACTCTCGGTAGCCCCTCCCAACCTGATAATGTGGTCTCCTGGGTATGTTGTTGTGTTATAATCGGCCTTAATACGTTTAATGCTCACAACGCAGTCCCGTACCACAAATGTTGGATTCGGTTGTACAAGTTCCCTATTTCCATCTTCCTCCCTTAGTTCTACAAGTTCAAGTACAAGTTTACATCAAATTTGATTATTTGGAGAGAACCAATTATGGCCATTCCATACTGACTAATTTATTTTATCATATGCGAGCAGGTGGAATTTTTCGAACACTTGAGGTGTTGGCCAGTAGGCTTATTGGCCTGTACTCCGTACTTCTTCTGTTGGTTTACCAGGTTTTGGTAACAAAATTATGTCGACCACTTTGAATTGTCGCAGAACATAAACACATCTAAGAACCGCATTGAACAAACGTGTATCTACGTGGTATCTAATTGCAATTTCTGGTCGAGATACTCTCGTTCATCACTTTCACCGTCTACACGACTTTTAGATGTTATTGATTTCGTATACTTCATATAGATGGTATGTTGGAAGTAATATTCAGTCCAAAATCGTTCGCTTACATAATCTTTAAATGAATTCTCTATAGCTTTTCTCCCGAATTACGGTTGTTCACAGGGTGAGAGTTCGCAACTTACTCAGACACTACGGACTGCCGAAAGCATCCATGCCCGCTTAGCAGCGATAAATAATAACACATAAATGTGTTATGCAGTTTACTGCGATAAATGTTATAATCTAATTATGGAAAAAAAAAACTATAATTACTCCAAAATCGGTGATCGCCTCCATTATTTTTCCCCAGTTTGCCGAGTTAAAGGTATTCTTTAAGTCAAGTGTAAGCACCAGACAGTACTCATTATCACCACCGGCCCATCGTTTGCCCCGAATTGCTTTCTGGGCGACTTTAGTCACTTCCGATATAGCATCGGTGGTTTACTTTTTTTTTATGAAGCCGAGCTGTGTCCTGGAAAAGCCTCCTCCACGATGGACGTCCGTCTCGAGCCTGGTCGCTACTATTTTCTCCAGGATCATCTGGAGGTTTCCCTGGTTTGGTGATCAGCAGCAGCCTTTGCGTTTTCCAGCAGGTCAGGGAAACCCCTTCAGAGATGGAGTAAACTCTCGGTAGCCCCTCCCAACCTGATAATGTGGTCTCCTGGGTATGTTGTTGTGTTATAATCGGCCTTAATACGTTTAATGCTCACAACGCAGTCCCGTACCACAAATGTTGGATTCGGTTGTACAAGTTCCCTATTTCCATCTTCCTCCCTTAGTTCTACAAGTTCAAGTACAAGTTTACATCAAATTTGATTATTTGGAGAGAACCAATTATGGCCATTCCATACTGACTAATTTATTTTATCATATGCGAGCAGGTGGAATTTTTCGAACACTTGAGGTGTTGGCCAGTAGGCTTATTGGCCTGTACTCCGTACTTCTTCTGTTGGTTTACCAGGTTTTGGTAACAAAATTATGTCGACCACTTTGAATTGTCGCAGAACATAAACACATCTAAGAACCGCATTGAACAAACGTGTATCTACGTGGTATCTAATTGCAATTTCTGGTCGAGATACTCTCGTTCATCACTTTCACCGTCTACACGACTTTTAGATGTTATTGATTTCGTATACTTCATATAGATGGTATGTTGGAAGTAATATTCAGTCCAAAATCGTTCGCTTACATAATCTTTAAATGAATTCTCTATAGCTTTTCTCCCGAATTACGGTTGTTCACAGGGTGAGAGTTCGCAACTTACTCAGACACTACGGACTGCCGAAAGCATCCATGCCCGCTTAGCAGCGATAAATAATAACACATAAATGTGTTATGCAGTTTACTGCGATAAATGTTATAATCTAATTATGGAAAAAAAAAACTATAATTACTCCAAAATCGGTGATCGCCTCCATTATTTTTCCCCAGTTTGCCGAGTTAAAGGTATTCTTTAAGTCAAGTGTAAGCACCAGACAGTACTCATTATCACCACCGGCCCATCGTTTGCCCCGAATTGCTTTCTGGGCGACTTTAGTCACTTCCGATACAGCATCGGTGGTTTACTTTTTTTTTATGAAGCCGAGCTGTGTCCTGGAAAAGCCTCCTCCACGATGGACGTCCGTCTCGAGCCTGGTCGCTACTATTTTCTCCAGGATCATCTGGAGGTTTCCCTGGTTTGGTGATCAGCAGCAGCCTTTGCGTTTTCCAGCAGGTCAGGGAAACCCCTTCAGAGATGGAGTAAACTCTCGGTAGCCCCTCCCAACCTGATAATGTGGTCTCCTGGGTATGTTGTTGTGTTATAATCGGCCTTAATACGTTTAATGCTCACAACGCAGTCCCGTACCACAAATGTTGGATTCGGTTGTACAAGTTCCCTATTTCCATCTTCCTCCCTTAGTTCTACAAGTTCAAGTACAAGTTTACATCAAATTTGATTATTTGGAGAGAACCAATTATGGCCATTCCATACTGACTAATTTATTTTATCATATGCGAGCAGGTGGAATTTTTCGAACACTTGAGGTGTTGGCCAGTAGGCTTATTGGCCTGTACTCCGTACTTCTTCTGTTGGTTTACCAGGTTTTGGTAACAAAATTATGTCGACCACTTTGAATTGTCGCAGAACATAAACACATCTAAGAACCGCTTTGAACAAACGTGTATCTACGTGGTATCTAATTGCAATTTCTGGTCGAGATACTCTCGTTCATCACTTTCACCGTCTACACGACATTTAGATGTTATTGATTTCGTATACTTCATATAGATGGTATGTTGGAAGTAATATTCAGTCCAAAATCGTTCGCTTACATAATCTTTAAATGAATTCTCTATAGCTTTTCTCCCGAATTACGGTTGTTCACAGGGTGAGAGTTCGCAACTTACTCAGACACTACGGACTGCCGAAAGCATCCATGCCCGCTTAGCAGCGATAAATAATAACACATAAATGTGTTATGCAGTTTACTGCGATAAATGTTATAATCTAATTATGGAAAAAAAAAACTATAATTACTCCAAAATCGGTGATCGCCTCCATTATTTTTCCCCAGTTTGCCGAGTTAAAGGTATTCTTTAAGTCAAGTGTAAGCACCAGACAGTACTCATTATCACCACCGGCCCATCGTTTGCCCCGAATTGCTTTCTGGGCGACTTTAGTCACTTCCGATATAGCATCGGTGGTTTACTTTTTTTTTATGAAGCCGAGCTGTGTCCTGGAAAAGCCTCCTCCACGATGGACGTCCGTCTCGAGCCTGGTCGCTACTATTTTCTCCAGGATCATCTGGAGGTTTCCCTGGTTTGGTGATCAGCAGCAGCCTTTGCGTTTTCCAGCAGGTCAGGGAAACCCCTTCAGAGATGGAGTAAACTCTCGGTAGCCCCTCCCAACCTGATAATGTGGTCTCCTGGGTATGTTGTTGTGTTATAATCGGCCTTAATACGTTTAATGCTCACAACGCAGTCCCGTACCACAAATGTTGGATTCGGTTGTACAAGTTCCCTATTTCCATCTTCCTCCCTTAGTTCTACAAGTTCAAGTACAAGTTTACATCAAATTTGATTATTTGGAGAGAACCAATTATGGCCATTCCATACTGACTAATTTATTTTATCATATGCGAGCAGGTGGAATTTTTCGAACACTTGAGGTGTTGGCCAGTAGGCTTATTGGCCTGTACTCCGTACTTCTTCTGTTGGTTTACCAGGTTTTGGTAACAAAATTATGTCGACCACTTTGAATTGTCGCAGAACATAAACACATCTAAGAACCGCATTGAACAAACGTGTATCTACGTGGTATCTAATTGCAATTTCTGGTCGAGATACTCTCGTTCATCACTTTCACCGTCTACACGACTTTTAGATGTTATTGATTTCGTATACTTCATATAGATGGTATGTTGGAAGTAATATTCAGTCCAAAATCGTTCGCTTACATAATCTTTAAATGAATTCTCTATAGCTTTTCTCCCGAATTACGGTTGTTCACAGGGTGAGAGTTCGCAACTTACTCAGACACTACGGACTGCCGAAAGCATCCATGCCCGCTTAGCAGCGATAAATAATAACACATAAATGTGTTATGCAGTTTACTGCGATAAATGTTATAATCTAATTATGGAAAAAAAAAACTATAATTACTCCAAAATCGGTGATCGCCTCCATTATTTTTCCCCAGTTTGCCGAGTTAAAGGTATTCTTTAAGTCAAGTGTAAGCACCAGACAGTACTCATTATCACCACCGGCCCATCGTTTGCCCCGAATTGCTTTCTGGGCGACTTTAGTCACTTCCGATATAGCATCGGTGGTTTACTTTTTTTTTATGAAGCCGAGCTGTGTCCTGGAAAAGCCTCCTCCACGATGGACGTCCGTCTCGAGCCTGGTCGCTACTATTTTCTCCAGGATCATCTGGAGGTTTCCCTGGTTTGGTGATCAGCAGCAGCCTTTGCGTTTTCCAGCAGGTCAGGGAAACCCCTTCAGAGATGGAGTAAACTCTCGGTAGCCCCTCCCAACCTGATAATGTGGTCTCCTGGGTATGTTGTTGTGTTATAATCGGCCTTAATACGTTTAATGCTCACAACGCAGTCCCGTACCACAAATGTTGGATTCGGTTGTACAAGTTCCCTATTTCCATCTTCCTCCCTTAGTTCTACAAGTTCAAGTACAAGTTTACATCAAATTTGATTATTTGGAGAGAACCAATTATGGCCATTCCATACTGACTAATTTATTTTATCATATGCGAGCAGGTGGAATTTTTCGAACACTTGAGGTGTTGGCCAGTAGGCTTATTGGCCTGTACTCCGTACTTCTTCTGTTGGTTTACCAGGTTTTGGTAACAAAATTATGTCGACCACTTTGAATTGTCGCAGAACATAAACACATCTAAGAACCGCATTGAACAAACGTGTATCTACGTGGTATCTAATTGCAATTTCTGGTCGAGATACTCTCGTTCATCACTTTCACCGTCTACACGACTTTTAGATGTTATTGATTTCGTATACTTCATATAGATGGTATGTTGGAAGTAATATTCAGTCCAAAATCGTTCGCTTACATAATCTTTAAATGAATTCTCTATAGCTTTTCTCCCGAATTACGGTTGTTCACAGGGTGAGAGTTCGCAACTTACTCAGACACTACGGACTGCCGAAAGCATCCATGCCCGCTTAGCAGCGATAAATAATAACACATAAATGTGTTATGCAGTTTACTGCGATAAATGTTATAATCTAATTATGGAAAAAAAAAACTATAATTACTCCAAAATCGGTGATCGCCTCCATTATTTTTCCCCAGTTTGCCGAGTTAAAGGTATTCTTTAAGTCAAGTGTAAGCACCAGACAGTACTCATTATCACCACCGGCCCATCGTTTGCCCCGAATTGCTTTCTGGGCGACTTTAGTCACTTCCGATACAGCATCGGTGGTTTACTTTTTTTTTATGAAGCCGAGCTGTGTCCTGGAAAAGCCTCCTCCACGATGGACGTCCGTCTCGAGCCTGGTCGCTACTATTTTCTCCAGGATCATCTGGAGGTTTCCCTGGTTTGGTGATCAGCAGCAGCCTTTGCGTTTTCCAGCAGGTCAGGGAAACCCCTTCAGAGATGGAGTAAACTCTCGGTAGCCCCTCCCAACCTGATAATGTGGTCTCCTGGGTATGTTGTTGTGTTATAATCGGCCTTAATACGTTTAATGCTCACAACGCAGTCCCGTACCACAAATGTTGGATTCGGTTGTACAAGTTCCCTATTTCCATCTTCCTCCCTTAGTTCTACAAGTTCAAGTACAAGTTTACATCAAATTTGATTATTTGGAGAGAACCAATTATGGCCATTCCATACTGACTAATTTATTTTATCATATGCGAGCAGGTGGAATTTTTCGAACACTTGAGGTGTTGGCCAGTAGGCTTATTGGCCTGTACTCCGTACTTCTTCTGTTGGTTTACCAGGTTTTGGTAACAAAATTATGTCGACCACTTTGAATTGTCGCAGAACATAAACACATCTAAGAACCGCTTTGAACAAACGTGTATCTACGTGGTATCTAATTGCAATTTCTGGTCGAGATACTCTCGTTCATCACTTTCACCGTCTACACGACATTTAGATGTTATTGATTTCGTATACTTCATATAGATGGTATGTTGGAAGTAATATTCAGTCCAAAATCGTTCGCTTACATAATCTTTAAATGAATTCTCTATAGCTTTTCTCCCGAATTACGGTTGTTCACAGGGTGAGAGTTCGCAACTTACTCAGACACTACGGACTGCCGAAAGCATCCATGCCCGCTTAGCAGCGATAAATAATAACACATAAATGTGTTATGCAGTTTACTGCGATAAATGTTATAATCTAATTATGGAAAAAAAAAACTATAATTACTCCAAAATCGGTGATCGCCTCCATTATTTTTCCCCAGTTTGCCGAGTTAAAGGTATTCTTTAAGTCAAGTGTAAGCACCAGACAGTACTCATTATCACCACCGGCCCATCGTTTGCCCCGAATTGCTTTCTGGGCGACTTTAGTCACTTCCGATATAGCATCGGTGGTTTACTTTTTTTTTATGAAGCCGAGCTGTGTCCTGGAAAAGCCTCCTCCACGATGGACGTCCGTCCCGAGCCTGGTCGCTACTATTTTCTCCAGGATCATCTGGAGGTTTCCCTGGTTTGGTGATCAGCAGCAGCCTTTGCGTTTTCCAGCAGGTCAGGGAAACCCCTTCAGAGATGGAGTAAACTCTCGGTAGCCCCTCCCAACCTGATAATGTGGTCTCCTGGGTATGTTGTTGTGTTATAATCGGCCTTAATACGTTTAATGCTCACAACGCAGTCCCGTACCACAAATGTTGGATTCGGTTGTACAAGTTCCCTATTTCCATCTTCCTCCCTTAGTTCTACAAGTTCAAGTACAAGTTTACATCAAATTTGATTATTTGGAGAGAACCAATTATGGCCCTTCCATACTGACAAATTTATTTTATCATATGCGAGCAGGTGGAATTTTTCGAACACTTGAGGTGTTGGCCAGTAGGCTTATTGGCCTGTACCCCGTACTTCTTCTGTTGGTTTACCAGGTTTTGGTAACAAAATTATGTCGACCACTTTGAATTGTCGCAGAACATAAACACATCTAAGAACCGCATTGAACAAACGTGTATCTACGTGGTATCTAATTGCAATTTCTGGTCGAGATACTCTCGTTCATCACTTTCACCGTCTACACGACTTTTAGATGTTATTGATTTCGTATACTTCATATAGATGGTATGTTGGAAGTAATATTCAGTCCAAAATCGTTCGCTTACATAATCTTTAAATGAATTCTCTATAGCTTTTCTCCCGAATTACGGTTGTTCACAGGGTGAGAGTTCGCAACTTACTCAGACACTACGGATTGCCGAAAGCATCCATGCCCGCTTAGCAGCGATAAATAATAACACATAAATGTGTTATGCAGTTTACTGCGATAAATGTTATAATCTAATTATGGAAAAAAAAAACTATAATTACTCCAAAATCGGTGATCGCCTCCATTATTTTTCCCCAGTTTGCCGAGTTAAAGGTATTCTTTAAGTCAAGTGTAAGCACCAGACAGTACTCATTATCACCACCGGCCCATCGTTTGCCCCGAATTGCTTTCTGGGCGACTTTAGTCACTTCCGATATAGCATCGGTGGTTTACTTTTTTTTTATGAAGCCGAGCTGTGTCCTGGAAAAGCCTCCTCCACGATGGACGTCCGTCTCGAGCCTGGTCGCTACTATTTTCTCCAGGATCATCTGGAGGTTTCCCTGGTTTGGTGATCAGCAGCAGCCTTTGCGTTTTCCAGCAGGTCAGGGAAACCCCTTCAGAGATGGAGTAAACTCTCGGTAGCCCCTCCCAACCTGATAATGTGGTCTCCTGGGTATGTTGTTGTGTTATAATCGGCCTTAATACGTTTAATGCTCACAACGCAGTCCCGTACCACAAATGTTGGATTCGGTTGTACAAGTTCCCTATTTCCATCTTCCTCCCTTAGTTCTACAAGTTCAAGTACAAGTTTACATCAAATTTGATTATTTGGAGAGAACCAATTATGGCCATTCCATACTGACTAATTTATTTTATCATATGCGAGCAGGTGGAATTTTTCGAACACTTGAGGTGTTGGCCAGTAGGCTTATTGGCCTGTACTCCGTACTTCTTCTGTTGGTTTACCAGGTTTTGGTAACAAAATTATGTCGACCACTTTGAATTGTCGCAGAACATAAACACATCTAAGAACCGCATTGAACAAACGTGTATCTACGTGGTATCTAATTGCAATTTCTGGTCGAGATACTCTCGTTCATCACTTTCACCGTCTACACGACTTTTAGATGTTATTGATTTCGTATACTTCATATAGATGGTATGTTGGAAGTAATATTCAGTCCAAAATCGTTCGCTTACATAATCTTTAAATGAATTCTCTATAGCTTTTCTCCCGAATTACGGTTGTTCACAGGGTGAGAGTTCGCAACTTACTCAGACACTACGGACTGCCGAAAGCATCCATGCCCGCTTAGCAGCGATAAATAATAACACATAAATGTGTTATGCAGTTTACTGCGATAAATGTTATAATCTAATTATGGAAAAAAAAAACTATAATTACTCCAAAATCGGTGATCGCCTCCATTATTTTTCCCCAGTTTGCCGAGTTAAAGGTATTCTTTAAGTCAAGTGTAAGCACCAGACAGTACTCATTATCACCACCGGCCCATCGTTTGCCCCGAATTGCTTTCTGGGCGATTTTAGTCACTTCCGATATAGCATCGGTGGTTTACTTTTTTTTTATGAAGCCGAGCTGTGTCCTGGAAAAGCCTCCTCCACGATGGACGTCCGTCTCGAGCCTGGTCGCTACTATTTTCTCCAAGATCATCTGGAGGTTTCCCTGGTTTGGTGATCAGCAGCAGCCTTTGCGTTTTCCAGCAGGTCAGGGAAACCCCTTCAGAGATGGAGTAAACTCTCGGTAGCCCCTCCCAACCTGATAATGTGGTCTCCTGGGTATGTTGTTGTGTTATAATCGGCCTTAATACGTTTAATGCTCACAACGCAGTCCCGTACCACAAATGTTGGATTCGGTTGTACAAGTTCCCTATTTCCATCTTCCTCCCTTAGTTCTACAAGTTCAAGTACAAGTTTACATCAAATTTGATTATTTGGAGAGAACCAATTATGGCCATTCCATACTGACTAATTTATTTTATCATATGCGAGCAGGTGGAATTTTTCGAACACTTGAGGTGTTGGCCAGTAGGCTTATTGGCCTGTACTCCGTACTTCTTCTGTTGGTTTACCAGGTTTTGGTAACAAAATTATGTCGACCACTTTGAATTGTCGCAGAACATAAACACATCTAAGAACCGCATTGAACAAACGTGTATCTACGTGGTATCTAATTGCAATTTCTGGTCGAGATACTCTCGTTCATCACTTTCACCGTCTACACGACTTTTAGATGTTATTGATTTCGTATACTTTATATAGATGGTATGTTGGAAGTAATATTCAGTCCAAAATCGTTCGCTTACATAATCTTTAAATGAATTCTCTATAGCTTTTCTCCCGAATTACGGTTGTTCACAGGGTGAGAGTTCGCAACTTACTCAGACACTACGGACTGCCGAAAGCATCCATGCCCGCTTAGCAGCGATAAATAATAACACATAAATGTGTTATGCAGTTTACTGCGATAAATGTTATAATCTAATTATGGAAAAAAAAAACTATAATTACTCCAAAATCGGTGATCGCCTCCATTATTTTTCCCCAGTTTGCCGAGTTAAAGGTATTCTTTAAGTCAAGTGTAAGCACCAGACAGTACTCATTATCACCACCGGCCCATCGTTTGCCCCGAATTGCTTTCTGGGCGACTTTAGTCACTTCCGATATAGCATCGGTGGTTTACTTTTTTTTTATGAAGCCGAGCTGTGTCCTGGAAAAGCCTCCTCCACGATGGACTTCCGTCTCGAGCCTGGTCGCTACTATTTTCTCCAGGATCATCTGGAGGTTTCCCTGGTTTGGTGATCAGCAGCAGCCTTTGCGTTTTCCAGCAGGTCAGGGAAACCCCTTCAGAGATGGAGTAAACTCTCGGTAGCCCCTCCCAACCTGATAATGTGGTCTCCTGGGTATGTTGTTGTGTTATAATCGGCCTTAATACGTTTAATGCTCACAACGCAGTCCCGTACCACAAATGTTGGATTCGGTTGTACAAGCTCCCTAATCGATACATAGTCGAGGAGACCCATCACTTTTCTTTATTAAAACAACTGGACTTGTAAATTCTGAAACGGAATCTTCAATTATACCTTCTTTTAACCATTCGTCTACTTGAGCATCAACTATGGTTGTCTCTGTATGTGGTAATCGTCGCGGTCTCGAAAATATTGGGGTTTCATCTTTCAAAATTATTTTCATCTCCACGTTTGTTGTTTTTATTTTAATCGGTTTGTAGTTCGCAACTGCTTCTAAGACTTTTTCCCTTGCATTCTCATTTGCACTTTCGTTGACATGTAGTTCGCTTTCACTTACGATCGCATCGATTTTCATTATCGCCACTTCATCTTGAACTTCGTCTACTTGCGTCTTCTTGATGTGCATACCGTCGCGATTAATTGTAACTTCTGCGTGCATACATAATTCTTCACCTATTAGTAATTGCAAATCGAAACAGCTAGATGGTACAACGTAAAAATTAAGTTCAAAAGAATTTCCGTCGATCAGTATTTCATGTTTAAAACGTCCTATCGGTTTGATTGCGTTGTCATTGTGCTTTTCTCCAAACCCGACTAGCTTTATATTATCTTTGACAAGTTTCGGTTCTTGCAACTCTTTATATACATGCATTGAGACAATATTAAATTTACTGCCGGTGTCAAATAATGCGATGAATCGCTTGCCCATAATGCTCACTTCCTTGTTGGTTAAATTGTTCTGCACTCGTACTCGACGTATGTTTGAATCCTCTACCGCCTTATTTTCTTTGCAACTTTTCGAAATGTGTCCAAACTGGTTACACTTGAAGCATTTCTTTCCTTTTGCTTTGTTTTGACAATCATTCGACAGATGCCCTTTTTCACCACAATTATAGCAATTCACATCTCGCTTCACATTTTTGTTCACGATGTTTTTTCTTTCTTTGTTTTCGTCGTGCGTTTCATTCTTATTTAAGTTATCTTTTTCATTAATTTTTTCATAACACCTTAATTTTTCTTTGAATTCGCTCATATTTTTTGCATTATACAAAATGATTTTATTCGCCGGTTTACCATTGATACCGTCGATTATGTACTGCATCAAAACATCGTCAGTAATTTTTCCTCGTGTAGCTGTTTCTTTGAGACGGTAAAAATACTCAAAAATGCCTTCGTTGTTTCTTCGCTTACTATGAGCTAGTTGTTCGTGTATGAGTTTGCTGTTTACTTTAGATTCGAACTCGCTCAGCAATGCTCTTTTGAGAGAATTCCATGACGTCAAACCTCTCTCGCTCAATACAAACGATTTCGCAACCCCCTTCAGCGATTTTTTTGCGAATATCAGTTTCTGAAGCTCGTTGCAACGCATTAACTCAGTCGTTTCTTCGAATTCGCTCACCCAAGCTTCGATTGAAATGGTTTCGGTGCTGTCGTAGCTGCGAATATTCTCTTCCATGTCGCGATAGCTTACAGTTACTGGCGCCGTCTGTATATTACTTTCCTTTGAATCAACACCCCGTCTGCCATCACTGCCGTTCCGACCATCACTTTCTATATTCGTTGTCTGCAACGCATCGCGAATTGCCCTTATGCCATGTGCCTGGCTCACGCTATTTTCGCTGCTTTCATTTTTGTCGGCGTCTTCGTAGTCTGTTTCGTCGTCGGTTTCATCGTTTGCGCTAAAATCTGCGTCCCTCAGTAAATGACCACTCATCAAATTTTTAAAAATATGCTGTTTAATGTCACTGCCGTTATGTTGCAAGTATAGCAAATTAGATATTATTGCGAGATCTTCTTTTGACAAGTTTTTTTCAATGTACTCGCTCTTCTTCTCAAAGCGTTCGTCAGTATAATCATATTCGAATCCTTGAAATGCACGTAACCGTTTGCGATTATCTCTATCGCCTTTGCTTTCAAATACGAACGAGTGTAACAGCTCAATATTTTTCTTTTTTACCGTACGCAGCGCGATTTCTATTTGTTTGAACTCTAACAAACACGACATGTTGAATTTTCACTTCACTACGTTCCCGTTGTATATATTTTTATGTTAGGACGAGCCCCCAAAATGTAGGATTTAAGTTTAGGAAATATTACAAGTTAAGTATAGGAAATATTACAAGTTAAGTATAATCTGCTTCTACGTCGTTTCGCGTCGTTGTGCGTCCGTCTTCAATACGCGCTTCCACTCGAATGCCCGAAGTTGCGTTCGTTGCCGTCTTCGCCGTCGTTGCAACGTACGTCATCGTTGTCGTCGTTGCCGTCTTCCCCGTCGTTGCCGTCTTCGCCATCGTTGCCGTCTTCGCCGTCGTTGCCGTCGTCGCCGTCGTGGCCGTCGTTGCCGTCTTCACCATCGTTGCCGTCGTTGCCGTCTTCCCCGTCGTTGCCGTCTTCGTGGTGTCGTCATTCTCTCTTCTTTCCCCACATAAATGTGTTATGCAGTTTACTGCGATAAATGTTATAATCTAATTATGGAAAAAAAAAACTATAATTACTCCAAAATCGGTGATCGCCTCCATTATTTTTCCCCAGTTTGCCGAGTTAAAGGTATTCTTTAAGTCAAGTGTAAGCACCAGACAGTACTCATTATCACCACCGGCCCATCGTTTGCCCCGAATTGCTTTCTGGGCGACTTTAGTCACTTCCGATATAGCATCGGTGGTTTACTTTTTTTTTATGAAGCCGAGCTGTGTCCTGGAAAAGCCTCCTCCACGATGGACGTCCGTCTCGAGCCTGGTCGCTACTATTTTCTCCAGGATCATCTGGAGGTTTCCCTGGTTTGGTGATCAGCAGCAGCCTTTGCGTTTTCCAGCAGGTCAGGGAAACCCCTTCAGAGATGGAGTAAACTCTCGGTAGCCCCTCCCAACCTGATAATGTGGTCTCCTGGGTATGTTGTTGTGTTATAATCGGCCTTAATACGTTTAATGCTCACAACGCAGTCCCGTACCACAAATGTTGGATTCGGTTGTACAAGTTCCCTATTTCCATCTTCCTCCCTTAGTTCTACAAGTTCAAGTACAAGTTTACATCAAATTTTATTATTTGGAGAGAACCAATTATGGCCATTCCATACTGACTAATTTATTTTATCATATGCGAGCAGGTGGAATTTTTCGAACACTTGAGGTGTTGGCCAGTAGGCTTATTGGCCTGTACTCCGTACTTCTTCTGTTGGTTTACCAGGTTTTGGTAACAAAATTATGTCGACCACTTTGAATTGTCGCAGAACATAAACACATCTAAGAACCGCATTGAACAAACGTGTATCAATTAAATAAATATTGTTTCATATTTATGTTTTATTTTATTAAAACATCTGCATTGCGAGCAGGACGTTGTATCTTTATGAGTTCCGAACAAAGACTAAACCTAAGTTGCTTAAGATTCTAAATTTACACTTAGCTTAGCCCTGATGTTGCTAACGTCAGCTTCCCACGATGCAGCCACATTCTAGTCTACGCTGCAGTTCGTGTACGGAGTGCTGGATGTCCGCTGATGTTGCTTACGTCAGCTTCCCACGATGCAGTCACATTCTAGTCTACGCTGCAATTCTTGTACGGAGTGTTGACGCTAACTTGCCATGGCTCTGCACGTCTATGGTGTCGAAAGTCTGCTAGCCGGACACTAATCCAACACATTTTCAGCTATTTCGGAGTTGCGGGCTTGATCGTGTTAACTTGCATACTTCCAGATCGGACTCAATATAATTTTGTAAATAGCTACTTTGTTGGCTAGAGAAAGCTTGTTTTTGGGGGAAAGTAGCCACGCCATTTTCTTGGCTTTTGACAGAATTGTTTGTTTTATAGTAGTATGTCTTCCAAAAGTCAGCCTTATGTCTAATAAGACTGCCAAATATTTGTGTGCTGGTTCATGTTTGATTGGAGAACCCAGCATAGAAATGGCTGGACAAGTCCCTCATCTGGTAGTAAATGTGACAGTTGCACCACTTTATATTGCTTCTATAGTATTCGATAACCTTTGATTGCGCATATTTTTCGAGCAGATCTTGTGGTATGATTTCGACTTTGTTGTTATCTTCGAATACAACCTCGAAATTATTTATTTCTCTTACTATAATTACTGCAAAATCGGTGATCGCCTCCATTATTTTTCCCCAGTTTGCCGAGTTAAAGGCATTCTTTAAGTCAAGTGTAAGCACCAGACAGTACTCCTTATCACCACCGGCCTATCGTTTGCCCCGAATTGCTTTCTGGGCGACTTTAGTCACTTCCGATATAGCATCGGTGGTTTACTTTTTTTTTATGAAGCCGAGCTGTGTCCTGGAAAAGCCTCCTCCACGATGGACGTCCGTCTCGAGCCTGGTCGCTACTATTTTCTCCAGGATCATCTGGAGGTTTCCCTGGTTTGGTGATCAGCAGCAGCCTTTGCGTTTTCCAGCAGGTCAGGGAAACCCCTTCAGAGATGGAGTAAACTCTCGGTAGCCCCTCCTAACCTGATAATGAGGTCTCCTGGGTATGTTGTTTTCTGCGGTGACCTCACAGAGATGTGTGAATGTGTATGAAGGAGAGTGAGTGTAATGGAGAGTGTACGTAACTCGGTCGAAACACAGAGAATCCCCGAACGTTTCTGTATATTCATCGTTCACAAAATTCGCACGCTTTCTTTCACAAACAACAGCGTAATAATTGTCTTGCCGTATTTACTTCTGAGTGAAAAAATTGTTATTAAGGTGTGTAAAACGTAATAAAAAAAACTTGCCACTAGAGATCGGCACCCCCGTAGTGCAAATTATAATACACTGCATTAGTATCTACTTGTTTTTATATGACTCAAACTCATAGCTGCCGCAAAGAATGTTTATCGTCATCGGCACTAATTCAAGACACAAACGATGTTCATGCAACAAGTCAATCTCGTCGTCATGCCTGGAGGACCCAGTAGAGGAGATATAGGGAGAAAATATGAATACGGTGCATCAAAAAGCAAAAAAAAATCTGAAACGGTTCTGTCCAACCAAGCTACGAGTTCCAGTATGATGCAATTTCTTAAGAAAATCAAGAGCAAGCAGCTCAATTAAGAGAGTCATTTATAGTCGTGGATACGGAGAAGTGGGTATTTCCAGTAACGGATTCACAGTGTCATGACTTAATTCAAAAAGGCTCCGATCAAAACCTTTGGAAATGTGATGACAGAGACCCGCCTCTCGAAATACTTCAGCACTCCTACTTTCCATCCGGTACTGCGCCGAACAATAGTAATGCTATCTAACCCAAAAATTTCATAACTTTGTGGCAACTACTTGTACACGTTCCGCACTCCTCTGTTTTGTGTATTTGAACTGGATTTACATTATAGTTGGAATTTGGTTTTTGGCTCGAGTTATATGTTAAAGTCAAGCTCTCTACTTTGCAACGCATTTCTTCGGTGTGCAGACGCCCTTAGAGGCTTTAGTTTTTATTTTTATGACAGGCCAGGTTATTCCTCAACCATGTCGCTGTGAATTTCGTGGAGTGTGTTGCATCTGCATCTAGCCGGTCCGGCGGATCGAATTCGGGTTTAAGGTTGCCATCAGGTTATTTATTCGACAACTTCTAAGATAGCCTCTTGCAGCAGTGCCAGCGGTAAGGGGTTTCTTCGATGGGCCGGTTGGGATAAACCTAATGTTGACACTGCTTGATACCCGGCTGTAGGAACCCTTGGGACCGAACACCAGGGTGTGTCGTGTTATCCTCCCGTGGACCTGACGACTAACGGCCGTAATTTATATAAACATTTTTCACTATGTATTAACACCAAACATTGTGCAATTTAGCAAGGGCAAGTTTCAATGATTTAATTATGTTTAAGTAAGACTTTTTTACACTAGGATTCTACACTATTTTAAATATTTCAGTGTTTCCAGGTCTATTGTAGTATTGACATTATCACCGTCTGCTGAAGTATCAGAGACTCTTCAACAAACATATAATAGAATTCAGTCTTTTCCTTTTTATAATTAGAGTTAGTTTATTGGAAACTCTTTTTATCTTCTGGTTTTTCTCTTAGTTTTCTAACTTCTTCTCATTCCCCCTTTCTCAAACACAGATTTTGAAAGCTATTAAAATATTTTACAAAACCATTTTGCATTTAACAAATACTAAGTATTAATAAAAAGCATTTCAAATAAAATAGGAAATACATTTTGAAAAAAAGTATTTCAAATGCAAAATAAAAATAGGTATTTGGCATTTTGCATTTGCATCTTAAATATATTTATTTTAAATAATTCGCATCTCTAATAATAAAATAGATTTGAAATTATCAGAGGATTTAGATATGGATACTAGGTAGGTTATCGTGTAAATTGTATGATTGGTGATTTGGTGATATTCCATAAATTATGGTAACTATAGCCCGGTTCTAGATCCTCCAGATATTCTTCAAGAGATTGCTTACGTAGCCTAAATAATGTGTCAACGTTGATTTGTCCCTGGGATTTTTAGTTAAGTGCCACACCCTCAAACGTCTTCTCTCAGCAAATTTTTGCGCCACATCATGCGCCCACAGGTGGTGGTCCCTCTTCCGAGTAGTGTTATTGCATTTACTTTGCTTGGATCAATCCTTCTCGAGATAGCAAAGTCTAGAAGATCTGGAAGTTTATTGTTAGTTTACCATATTTTCTAAATTTATTTGATTAATAAGTATTGTGTTGTTCGATTTACGTCACATATGCCCCGTTTTGTTCAATGACTTGTTGCCATTTAAAAAAATTGTTTTAAAATTCCCATATCGTAAAAGCTCTGGTTCTTGCTGCTAAAAAACTCGATCGGTCTAGTAGTCCTCCACTGAATACATTTTTTTCTCACCCAGGAAATTTTATAATATAATGCCAAAAAAAGATTGTTGATCCCAAAGTAGAGTTGGTCCGGAGCAGTTGATCTAGTGATGCACTACCCCAATGGAGAGTCGAAAAACTTTTATTAACTTGCTCGTTAACCTGACACTCTGCAAATGTTTATTTCATTTTCCTTAACATATAGTGAGCTTAATCTAATCATGATATTCTGCTAACCTAATATTATGTTAAAGTCGATCTTATGTTTAATTCGTTAACCCATTAAAAACCAAGATCATTTAAAACAAAAAAATATAGACTTCGTGTTTTTAGTTTTAGTTAAAATTATATAGAACAAATACTAAAAAAATAAAAATAAAATAAAAGTTAAAAAAATATTTGGTAAGTTGGTTTTTGAGCCTGTACCACCCAAGCGAGTACAACGGTAGAATAGGTGATAATTTTTTTAAATTTTTCATAGAGTGAGAAATGTTGAAACATTCTTTTTCCACGCACAGTGCTATGTCACATTGTTCGCAAGTCCATCTAATTCATAAGGATGAAAATCCTTTTCGCAAAATGGTTTCCAGCAGTAGTTGGTAATTTCGTAAATGATGACAAACAATGCTGCGATGAAATTCGAGTAAGTCCATGTTGTAGCTATTGACTTCTTTATGCAACTTCCATGCGTTGACCATAACTGAATTAATCATAACATTGAAGAGCGGCCACCACCACTCTTTTGAACGGAATTTTATCCGGTAAACATTGACTGCTTGATCGTGAAGGACAACGCTACCCATTGCTAAATTGTACTCTGCGATCAGTTTCGGTTGTTTGACTTTTATTATGCAACGGCTCAATATCCTCAAAGTTTGAACCAATGGTTACAGCGCCATTTTCGTCCCATTTCCAAAAACAGTACATTATTGGTGGTATCGTATCTGTGATCATAAAAACCCCTGTTTTCCTTTTTGAATTCTGCTGTCGCGAACAGTCCCAATAGCCCGGAACCCTTTTTTTAGCATAACCAGCAATGTAAAGAAATTATCAAAATTTATAACGTGGTCAGAAGGATTAGGAACGTTGTCCAAAAAATCGACAACGACTCTGGATCCCAGTAGCATTTGTGGCTTTTCCTTAGTGACACCTTTAGCACCACAATAGGTGTCGAATTGGTACAAGTAACCGCAAGAGCTCGTAAGCATTCAATTTTTAAAGCCAAACCTTACAGGTTTTCCTCTAATAAATTGTTTCGCGGAGTGGCTGCCAAAATAACGAACCATTGCTTAATCAATCGAAAGCTTTTCATTCATATATCCAAACTGGCAAAATGGTTAGTAAGTAACTCACTCAAATGCCTTATTTATTGCCATTTTGTCGTTAGGTAACAAATTAGTTTTATCGGCAAGATGGATATATGTTTTGATGTCTTTATTGTTAGCGACAAATGGTAAACGTGTTTGCTCAACTACCAAATTTACAACCTCGTTATCAAATAAGATTTCGAAAGCCTCAACCGGTGATAATCCTTCTAAATCCGTAACCATTTTTAATTTGTTCTCCATAAAATAACTGGTTATCGGCATTTCAGAGGCACAAGATCTTCGTGAGCATTTCGAAGAATTTTCTGCAGGTTCGGCACGTTTAATTTTTCGACGCAACTCCTCAAGTGGTACATTGTCCACTTGGTACATCGCTACCGCTGCTATAAACTACTTCTATTACACCTGGCACAACTTGTGGCACAGTGTCGGTGAAAAGCTCCTTGGCGTCGCCGTCCTCTTCATCGGTATTGCAGTCTGGAACTGGTGGAATAACAGCACGTGTCGAAAGAACCGTGATTTGAAGAACACGTCCACAAAGTCCAAGGCACTGCCGCCCAAATTTGCAAACTTTCCACTGTAAAATGTTGACGTTTTGATGTCTTCAAATTCCAGTCTGGAAAAATTGTTTACCTTAACAGCCGTTGTACACAAGCGAGTACACTACTTTTTGAACTCACCTAGCGTTTTCAAAAATAATTTTTATGGTATAACTCGTTTAAATTATATTGTAAAAAGACAAGTATATTTTGCTTTGCAAAATAAGAAAAAAGTTTTTAAATTTTAACACAACTCACTTCCGACGCATCCAAATGAACAGTGTGACCTACTCAAAACGCGCATAATTGACGAAGAGCTATCAAAACAAAGCAAAATATTGATAACGGAAAATCGATGTGTTTTTTATAAAAAGTGTGTTGTGTGTTGTGGTTTGTTGTGTGATGAATGTACGCAATAAACTATGAACATTTTGTTTTCATTACATTTTACAGCTATACGAATGTGACTTGTTGTTGAGTGTGAGTAGTGCTCTGTTACTTCGAGTTGTATTTCGTTGGGGAGAGAGGTGAGTTCAATAAGTTTGCCGTTGCACACATTATCGATGACTTTCTTAAGGAGAAAGGGTGAGACGTTAGACAAAGTGTCGTTGCTGTTGCTTCTACTTATAATCAGGTATTTGGGACAGTTTGAATCATTTTTGAGAGATTTACTGTTATCGATTGAGAATTTGAGCTGGTTGGTGTTGTTGTTTGTGTTTTTGTCTGGTGGATCAGACATTGTTTTTGTTGTTTTTAGGCCGAAGGCCTGTCGGGTAACTGTTGGTAACTGTTCTTATGTATGGTTTTATTTTATTTTTTTATTTTAATTTTATTCTTTATGCACTTGCTTGTTTATTCGGTTTACTGTTATGGTTTTGTTGTCGCAAATTACTATCGATTTTGGTACGTATAAAGTGACACGTCTTTACTACTCAAAGTTTAGAACAAAGAACAAGGCGAAAAAAACACACAGACACACGTTGTTTCCTCTTTGAATTCTCACAGCACACATAAACTTCGTTGTAACTTTGACAATAAAAGGCAACTTAATATTTCCGTGCTTCAGTCACGTGGCATTTAAAATTACCCGAAAGAGTTCAAACCGACGCGATCAATTGACGAATTCTTATTTTTACCTTGTTTACCCAATCATCGTTAGATGATTGTAGTAGGATGTTGCTTTTACTTACATTCATAGTAGTTCAATTTCAAGACATTAAACAAAGCATTAAGGGTCTTCACGAAAAGTCATAAATATATAAAAGTCATAAAGTTATATAGTTACAAGCAACATTTCGTGAACGACCAATTTGTTTTTGACGTCGTAGTTTAGCTGTTGTCTTAAACACAAATATAAACAACCAAATTCTAAAATGCCGAAAACAAATGAAAAGAGCAAATTAATACAATTTGTATAATACAAATTAATATATATATAATATATAATATAATTTGTTTAGCAATTGTTTTTGCTTTAAATCAATTGTTAATTAAATTAAATTCGTAGCACAAGCGCTTTGCAACTTACCTCTGTCATTTCTTGTATCACAGTTACCATATGATTGAGCAGTCTGCTATTCAGAATAAATATAAAAATTCACAATAATGTTGTCAACACTCAGAGTTATTCGTTTATAACACTCAATTGTGTGACTAGTATACGACATTGATAAAATTTTTTTTTTTTGTATGCAGCTACGGTCAGTTTGTATACGACTATATAACAATATAACATTTATAACATATACAACGTTTCGTGAAGACCCTTATTATATATATAGATATAGTCTGTTCCTCAGACTGGAGACTTTGCAACTACACCACCTCGTATAGCCTTATATTCAATATGCTTTGTATATTTTATTATTATCACTTAATGTTATACTTCTAATTAAGTATTATATGCTATCGAGCATAATATCCATAACTCTCTCACACACACGCGCCACACATACAATCTTGTTGTTGTTTATCGTTTGTTGTAGTTGCTAAGAATTTGTTCGTGTTTGCTTGTTGATTTACTATAAATGTTTTCTGTTTTTGGCTCTTAGAAGATACTCAAACAGTATTAAATATTTTAAGTAGCTAAAAAAATTCTGTATAAATGTTTAAACATTCCAAAGATTTGAAATTGTCATACACAGACATACACATATAGTATAATATATCTAATTATTACAAAAATATATAAATTGTTTAAGTGTCTTTAGTTAAATGCTTTAGTGTAAGTTATGGTATATACACATATGGTATACAATAAAATGAATAAATGATCATAAAAGATATGACAAATTAACTATAAAAAAGTCAAGTTGTAGTTCAAATGTAGTAAAAAAACACCGACAGACAGCCACCGCAGTGCGCCATACTCAGCTATATTAAAAAACCAAACAATTTATAGCAAAACTTTACGAAAAGAAAAACTAAATATTTACCAAAAAGTTATTTTAAAAAAATCAAGCAAACAGTTCTCGTGGTCACAATGTATGTATTTATATATTGTATTGTATTGTGGTGTGTGTAAAATGCATATTATAATAGCATATACAGAATAATCACGTGTAAATAATATTAATAAAAAAACTATTTATGTAAACTTTTAAATACATCTTTCATTTTTTATTATATTTATATAGACTCGGACTCAACCAACTCACTTGTTTAGCCAAAGATACAAACTCAAACAAACAAAACAAAAAAATAAAAAAAAACAAAAAAAAAACGCCTCATTTAAGTATCAACCCCTCGTCATGCCAAAATGTTAAAAATAGTAATAATAATAGTCATAGTGTTATTTTTTGACTTAAATTTTGTCGGAGTCAATGCCGGCGTCGATAAAATCTGTTATCAAACGCATCGATTTCTTTGGTATTAAACGGCCGATTTTGTCGAGGGCCAGAAAGTGACGTGGCACTGACGCCTCTTCCATACCGGTACGTTGTGCCTCAATGATTGAAGCGGCTGCTTCCTTAGCAGGTATAAGCTTCAAGAGACTGGGGAAACGATAGTGTGGATTCTTGCATAAACCAGTGTCGATCATGTACGGATAGATGGTGGTCAGTTTGATCTGCAATAGTAAAATTTTTTTAAGCATATATATATACCACACCACCTATACTATATACAGCTTGTATTATAGTATAGTATAGTATAGCTGTCGTTACTAACATTGTTATGTGGATTTTGTGCACGTAGCTCTTCAGCCAGCGAGGCCATGCAACCGCGCACCGCAAACTTCGTACCACAATATGGCACCAAATTCATAAGACCAAAGAGACCAGCACAGGAGGACATCGCAACTATCTGGCCTTCATTACGTTCAAGCATATCCGGTAGAAAGGCTTGATTGATCTTGATTTAATGGAATAATTGTTTTATTCATGGTAAGGTTTCAACGACTCGGTCAGACTCACCCAAAAATGTGACAACACATTAATATCATACATCATTCGGATCTCCTTTTCAGTATGTTCGAGCAATGGATGGGCCGGCATAATGCCAGCATTGTTGATAACGATGTTAATGAAGCCGTGCTCCTTCTTAACGCGTGCCGCCAATTCATTAATCTCATCACGACTGACCACATTACACTTATAGCCATAGGCCTGACCGCCGGCATTTTTAATTTCGCTGACAGTCTGCTCGTTTGTCTTCTCATTGATGTCCCAGCAAATTACTTTGGCGCCGAGTGCGGCATATTGCAAAGCCATTTCCCTACCCATACCGTGACCAGTGCCAGTGATCAATATATTCTGGCCACTCACATCGTCCTCCACTTTGGGCAGAAAGCAGCGTACAATTGATTCGATGACTGTGTACCAGAATTTCAACAGCAGCACAATTACATCGAGCACTGTCACGACGTTGTTATAGATCTCATTATTGGGCTGGTCGGCGGCGGCAGTGCTATAATTAGTAGAAAAAAAATTATTACTATGAAGAAATAAAAAAAAATTTATCTATCTATGTACATAAAATTAGAAGTATGTCTGTCTGTCTGTACATGTGTCCGTTATAGATGCCTAACCCGGTGGACCGATTTTGATGAAATTTTCAAGGAAACTCTAGAATAGTCTGTCGAGTAATCCTGTGCAGCTTCGTGCGAAAATCTACTGGAATAATCGGGAAATGCCATCCAATTTTTTTGTATTAAATCAATTTGCCGTTGAAAATTAAAAAAAATTCGGAATAACAAATTAATAAAAGTTTAACTCAACTCGAAAGTTTAGTAAGCAATATTCGTCGTTTTTTTTTTATTTTTTTTTTTTTGCTTCAATGCAATGGAACGCGCTTGGTGCTAGGAAAAGTGATGATCAATGTGGTTCAGCCGACGATACTCAAAGGAAAATTCAAAGGTGACCAAGTTCTCATTCTCATAGCTTCAATAAAGCAAAATTCTTGCTAACACACCTTTGAAATATTTGATTTTTACATGCTTTATATAAGCTTCAGTTGTATATTTGTAATGTGTAACCAAATCTTTGAACGGAATTTTCAGCCACTTCAAAACGTCAGATTAAACTAAAACTTTGCACACCTATCAAGGACTGAGGCCAATACACAACTTTGGGGACAACTTTGTCCCCATCACCTAACCAGGATCATTTTACTAGCGCCTAAATTAATTCAGTTTTGAGTTCGGTTTGCTAGTAAAGCGTGTTTTTTTAGTTTTTGTAAACTATTTATTATTGTACTTTTATTACATTTTTATTTTCTTCGCTAATACCGCAAAGGTTGGCACAACGTCTGGGGTGGGGCTACGCTAGTAATAAAATAAATAAAAAATTGCAGTTCTACTCGTAGTACACTTAACGCTCTCATAGCGATTACGATGTTTTTTGACCCCTGCGCGTTGACCCATTCACCTACACTTTGTTAGCTTTCATTGCGCTTGAACTCGAAGGTCTGTCTGCTTTACAGCGCTTTTTGTTACGTTTCGTTTACTTTGATCTTTATATAAGTTTTCCTTTTTGTTATATTTTTTTTTTAGATTTTTTATTTTATTTTTGTTTCCTTCATTTCATTTTTAAGCAGTTTATGTTTTTATTTAAGCAACCAAAAACAAAAATTCTTTGAACTTTGTCTTGTTGTTTTGCTTAAGTTGTTAATGTTTTTTTTTTTTTTTGTCGATCTTATTGCGGTCGGTGTTCATGACAAAAAGCTCAAGCTCGAGCTCAAGATCATGATCACAACATTTTGCATTTATTTTATTTTAATTTATTTTTTTTTTGTATTTATTATTGCACTTAGTATCTGTGTAAAGCCACAAAGAATATGCAAAAATTATACTTTAACGAGTAACCAACTGTAATAATTGCCTATAATAAAGAGTCGATGGTTTCGTTGCTATTAATTTACCTAATAATAACCAATTTATTTCACTTACGCAATAGAAATCAAAATTCACGAAATTTAATCGAAAAAAAACCTTATTATCAGCACATCTGGATTTGAATCTAAGCTAGACAACATTTTACATATCCCTATTCACTGCTCTTGGGAGTATGGGGTCTCCACAGGGATCTTCTTGGATATCCGTTAGGGTGGGTGATTAGCCTACCGCTACCAGTCCTTGCTGTTGGTAGTGTCGACTGTTGCCGTCAAGGATCAACGCCAGCACAGAAGATGAAGAGGATCGTCTGATGATGGTGACGACAGCCGTAGTATACTTCCACTTCCATATGCGTGGATTATGCGTATGCCTCAACTGTTGTTCGAACCTAGTATGGCAGGCGAAACCAAGTATGCGAAAGGCGTACGTTTTTGAGAACCCACTTCTACAGAGTCACACTGAGATAACAAAGGATTTGAATATTTTCTTTTTATGTTTGTAAGTTTGCTTCTCTTATAATATACACGTATTTACGTTCTATATAGTATCACTAAACAAAATAATAATTAGCTATTGTATATTCAAACTTTCAGCTGCTTTTGTATTATGAACCGAGAATACTTCACTGTTTAATGACGTCCTCCCCGATAAACGCCCATATCTATTACCTAATGTAGGTTGTCTAATGTACCTAAAAAAAGTGATCCAAAGTAGCGCATTCGCTCGGAAACTGTGCCATAGAGTTCGATGAATGAGAAGAAAACCAACGAACTGAAACGTCAGCTTTATATGTCATATTTTCTTATCGCATATCGCCTTGGCGTCTTGGCTTTTTTTTTTTTTTTTTTTTTGGATCTTGTTATAGTATGTATGCATATATTATATATATTTTTTTGTTATTGTTATCTGTTTGATCACAGCATTATGAAACAACAACGTCATCACACACATTACTGATTGCATGTAGAACGTTTCGCATGATTTGATTTATTTCTATATAAAAGTCACTCGTATAGTATAGCAGCATCAGCACGTAATCGGGTTGGCTTCACTTCACATACGACACTAGGCAATTTTTTTCGATCGATTTATTAAAATATTTTTTCTCTCTCCACCAGGCCATATTCAATATCTATGCAGTCAATTTCAGCGCTGATAAGATAGTCATTGAACTTGTGCTGTAAGCAAATCACTTTTTTAATCCAGCACTATTTTGAATATTTTTTTTAATCTTATCTCATCACATACCTATCTATATGCACATTAAATAAGACTTTGTTTTCATTAATAATCGCTACGAGATTATACAGATTATAATGCCGCTACATGCAGTGCATAGCATTATAATACTGTCATACTGTAATACTTTGTAATGCGGTAAAGTGGAGTCAATTTTTAAACTCGAAATTTGGAGCGTTGTCGTAACCAGTCAGATACGGTTACTAGGCATGGTATCATAGTAACACATGACTCAAAATCAAGTGCTTGCATGAAGACCTCTCATAGGTTCTTTTCTTTTAAATTTTTTTTTTTTAATATTATTTATATTACTTTTTTTTTTGCAGCAAATCCAGCTAAAATTTGTTACTAAAAACAACATATACTTATTAAAAGCTTGCATAATTTCTGGTCTGTGACATCTAATGGTAAATTAGCTGGCGAACAGCTGTGTAAGTCGTTAGTTTTGAATTTTCTCAACAAATTCAAATTGTCGGTCTTGGTCTCAACTAATTAAATGTGTCAATTTCTCAATTAATGCCTCTTTACAATAAACAATAAGACTAGAATTCATTCAAGCACCTAATATTATAACATAGACTTTTTTGCTTTTGGAAGCATCGAGTTAAAATTTGAACTCATTCCAGGTCGGTCCACACACACAAGTCATGACTCAATTTTGCGTTCCCATGTTTTTTAAAATTTGTTTTTATGTATCTAGCTGGAGTTTCGAAATAAATATATTTTTATTATAGGGCCTAATTCAAACCAAGAGAGAATACTGAAGAGAAGGGAGTGAGTGCGTAGAATTTGCAGATCTGACCAACCTGTGTTGAGAGCATCGCATGCTATCTCAACTTCAACTGACAATATCTTCAGATCGCTACCATACAAGCGTAAAGAGTATTACAATTTCGGCATAACCTAAGTTAAGCGAGAATCACTCGCTTATTGCAGTACAAACGGCATATAAGATGGTTGTATTATTGAAGTACGAGTAACTGAATATTGCATTAATTACACACTTGGACTTAATTACTAATTTAAAGTAGTGTAATAACAAAATACAATTATAATAAAACAACGCCGAGAAATCAGCTGCAGCAACGCTCTTGATGTGATTGAGGGGTTAAATATACGTAAGTACGTACAGTCAATTCAATGCATTCACTCAATTAATCACTCAATTGCAGAAGGTATTAACCAAGGTACAGATCAAATCGCATAGCTTATTTTATTTACGAGAATTGTTGTTGTTGATTAGCGTAATAATGGTTTGCATTTATGATTTACACTCAACTGCTAGCGATTAGCTTTGAAGTGATTCTTATGCTAAAGAATTTTATAAACGAGTTCCAGTTCAGCATCGACCCATGCTAAGATGCCCAAGCAACCAATTCCATTACGCTTGCTTTTGCTTAACTCTAACGTGGCTAAAGTGGTTTTAAACCAAACCAACCAGGAAATTTTTAACAGCGATTCCGGCACCAAATTAGATGATTAGCATAGTTTGATGTATCGGTCCACCGCAAACATATTCGCACTCGAATGATTTGTTTGAGTCCAATTGAACTACAACAGTTGTGGCTCTGGCAATAGTTCCGGTCCTACGCCAATTACATAATCTCAATCGAAACAATTTCATTGGCTTGAAAAAATTTTGCTGCTTTCAATGTAATCGAAAACTTGGGGTTTTATCACAGATAAAGGGATTGCATTCCTCATCTGCTCAATTTGTTTGTTTACATACGCGTATTGCTCTATTTTTGTATCTGAAAACATTGACTAAATAATATATGAATAATACTCTTTATAAAGAGGAACTAGGAAAGTGAAGTGTGACAAGAGTCGTGACTTCTGCTTACAAATCATGGATTTCTAAGACTAAGTACGTCCACAACAAGCATAATTAATAGTCTACAAATCCTTGATTCATTGTATGCTCGATAACTTGAATCTTATTAAGTCGATAGCCTCAGTAAGTCGAAAAAAATTTTCATTCCCTTCCGCTGAACCCAAAAATACGCGTTACCTCGAATTGCTTAGCTTACTTAGTAATTCAAACAAAATTTAATTTCCCTGCTAGGTATGATAGTACATATTTATGCTCTATAAATCGAATTTTAAAAAGTTTCATTGTTTGCACTTGAAGAAATAATTGATAAAAATATATAGATTCTTTAAATCAAAGAATCTAAAAACAGACTTTTTTTTATTTAATTTGTTTCAATAAATATGAACTACTAGCATAGCCCGCCAGATGTTGTCTTGCCCTTTCCGGTATTAGCGAAGAAAATAAAAATACAATAAAAGTACAAAAATCAAGTATTTCAATGGTGTGTGTTAGCAAGAAGTTTGCTTTATTGAAGCTATGAGAATGAGAACTTCGTCCCCCATGGATTTGCCTTTGAGTATCGTCGCATGATCATCAGTTTTCTTATCAGCAAACCCGTTCCGTTGCATTGAACAAGAAAAAAAATGTGTTTAGTGAACGACGAGTATTGCGCACTAAACTTTCATTTCAATTCGAGTTAAACATTAATAATTTTTTTTTATTATTATTTATCTTTGATAGACTTCCGATTTCAAATTTGACAGTTTTTTCGAAGGCAAACTGATTTATTTCATACAAATAATCCAATTAATTTATTTTTTTCTCCCACGACTTTCGCGGTATATTAACGCACGCTACTTCACAGGATTACAGGACAGACTATTCTAGTGTTTCCCTGAAAATTCCATCAAAATCGGTGCACCAGTTTCGGCGTCTATGGCGAACAAACATACAGACATACATCGAATTTTATATGAATAGATAGTTAGAAGATAGAACTCGAGAAATATACTTAGAAATTGCGACTTTCTAATTCGAAATTCTACCAATTAAATCCTTTGTATCGCGAAGTTCTTGTTAAGCTGAAAACTTGTTAACTCGAAGTTTTTGCACTTCCCTTGAGCCACTGTATTATTAAACATGGCTAGCATGATACTTGTATATAGTTACGACTATAACCTAAGTTGAAGTTTATTTAAGCTATCCTAGTTGTTCGGATCATTACTATTTGAAATAAAAGAATAATGGGTCATGTATTTTGTTTCCTTGTTTTTTTTTTATCTTGGGAACATCGTACTCCGTCGGGGAAGTTGACTATCCGAAGCTTATATTGGTTACATTATTCGAATAATTTGTCTAATGACAGTGCCAACAGACGCTGTCAAGAAGAAGCGCCTCCACAGAAGGTTTGAGGATGGTATGATTTATATTTAATTATTATTATTATATTATTTTATGGTAATTTTTTTGAAAACAAGGAATTAAGGAACATTGTTAAAAGTGCATAGATCATGCCTCAAGTAAAGTACAACTGCATGACCAGTGGCGTATCTATGTAAGCAAGGGCTCCGGGCCAAAAACGAAACTGGAGCTTTAAATGTGGAAAACTAATTCATCTTCATCTCCTTAGTTATTACTAAGCATTTTGGGTAACGCAACACATAGTATTTAATCGTACTTCCTAATCCACGTACATAAACATGTTTGTGAGTTTATTAGAAACACGTCTATCAGCGCTATAGAGCTAAAATTTGTAACTGGGGTACAGTTCGAAGTCTTCTGAGTTTATTTGGACCGGGTAGATGGCCTTGTCGTGGGGAAATTCATTCATTCAAATTATCAGATTTACGTATATGTAAAAAGTTTGTGGCTGCGTACACAAAGTAGGCACCGAATTCTCATTAAATATTTGACAGACTGCACACAGGCCAGTAAAGCCTCGTTTCTGGTGGCCGAGGGGTCACTTGAGCCAAATGCCCCGGGGCATGGCCCCGCCTAGCGCTAAGATAGCTACACCACTGCCCATGACCTCTGAGACGGCAGACTCATTGCACTTACTCTAAGCAACCGAGTTGGTAATGAGGCATTCTATATAATTCTTATTTTATTTCTTTTTCAATTCCATTTTAGATAAGCACCTGGCTCAAGCTTTAAAAGTTGCAGTAATCGTTCTATTTCCGTAGTTGGTCAAATTCAAAGTACTTCAATATTGCCACTCAAAAAGTCTTATTTAGTTTAATTTGCAGACTGCTTTTAGCGATTGCCACTGTCAATAATCCCTGTAAAAATTACTGAAAATTATTGCGTGTTGTGCTGAATTTATTTTATTGATAAGATTAAAGTGAAAGTTTTTGGTGCCACCGCCGCAATTAAGATCAAAGATCACAAAGTGTCACTCGTCTTACACGGAGAATTTATTTAAAACGAGATTTTTTTTTGTAATTTTCTATAACAATTTAAGCAACTCAATGAAATACGGAGAGGTTACTTTAATAAAATTGTAAAGAAATTACTCTCTTGACGTATAACGTATAAAATAGGAAACCGAAGATTGGGTACATTGGGTAAAATAAGTTTCCGGCATTTCTCTCATTCTACATACCCCAGTGCATGTATTGAAACAACTTTTTGTGTGGAATTTGGCAACATTGTATTCAGTTGTTATGCTAAATTTGTCGAGCAAAGAATTTGCCTTAAATTTTACGTTTCTAACGAAATTTGTTGTGCCGAAACGCTAACAGGGTTACAGAAAGCTTATATCAAGTCGTGCACTATCAAAAACATTAAGTGGACATGTCTCATATGTCCCTGAGTTTAGGGCATGAGACGCGTCGCTGCACGAGTTGTTCTGAAAGAGCCGAATTTTCTGCAAAAAGGTTTATTGAGTGGATAGAGGTCATAAAACAAAATATACAGAAGGCGCTACCTTCTTAAACCTTGAGATTTCGGAGAAGTGTTGGCGTATGTGCATTAGATCTGGCGGGGCCTACTTTAAAGGCGATAATTTCGGTTTTAATTACAATAATTCCGGGTACTTATTTTACATAATGTAAAACTACAAGTACATATGTGTATATTATAAATGAAGTGAACTAGAATAGGACACTGGCTGCTGGGGATATATTCTGGTTTTTGTTCTTCTAAGGTGGCACTTTACAGTGCTGTATGTTGTGTTAATGTGAATTATGCGGTTTGCTGGTTAACATGTCTGAAAATTGTCTATAAAATTTGAAGTTTGTTTTTATGTACTCACAACCGATAAACGGGAGCTGAAAGTTCACTATTAAAAACAAATAAAATATAAATAATATCGTGCCACATCTAGTGATTACAGTTGTTATTCAATGATCTGCTTTAACTTTCTTGGCTTTAAATTTGATCTTGGAATCTTTTTTTAAATCACCTGTGGGAAAAGTTTTTTCTTGCGTTGGTAATAAACACACCACCGCATAGTCTACCATTGTATTGAAAAAAAGTAAAAACAAGACAAGAAATATTTGGAAACTGTTCATCAATAAAGCGCAGAAAGTATACTTAGTTAGTATATTTTCAAAAAAATTATTTTAAAAAAAAAAAATATTTTAAAAAAAAAAAATATTTTAAAAAATATATCCTTTCTATAAATAACGAAAGCAACTAAAACATTTCGCACACTTCTTTTTATTATTAATATTATTATTATTACTTTTTTTTTGTAATTCACTTGAAAACTTCAAAAGTTTTTAACCACAAAGAAATCCAAACCAAAGTCGTACCTGTGATTTTCCTTAGTCATTGTGAGTTTGTGTTCTTTTCTCGTTTTTAAATTATTTTTATTGATTTTTGAATTAGTTCTTTAGTACTCCTCGGAGGATTATTTAGCAAGACGCACATGAAGTTGCACGATCAAAGAGCTGAACGTGCGAGCGTATGAACTGAGACACTCAAACCGTTAGCGCCCATTAACAAATGCAAACTGAATATTTTCAAAAATAAAAAAAAACACTACGCACAACGACGTGCTCGCTTACTCAATCGTGCGCGCTCGGTCGGCCTATTGGTGTCGGTGTGATGTCGGTGTTGGATCGTATCTGATCGGAATTGTATCGCATACGAGCGAAACGCCGGCAAATACAAGATCGTCAATGTACGAATATCTGTATATCTACGTATCACTGATCGCGTGTATCAGTGCATCTGTGTATGCGTGATTGCTTTTCTAGGGGGCATATACTCGTATAGCATGAACAACAACAACAACAACAACAACAACAAAAATAATAAAAATAAAAGCAACACTAACCGACGATAACAGAATATGAATATGAATAATTTCGTTGTGTTTCTAATCAATGTACCCGATGCATGATGTATGACGTAGGACGAAATGGAAACCGAAACCGAAACCGAAACCGAAAATTTCAACTTATCAAACAAATCGAAGTACACACACTCTGCGCTCTATCTCATTTGCTATGAAAGGCTTGGCTATGTTGAATATAAGATTATGCGCGAACAAAACTACAAAATATGCTTTGTATTTGCTGCAAGGGCAGCGCAAAAGGGCAATGAATATAAGACAAACTAAATATAAAAAAATCTAGATACAATATACATTTTTGGTATATACATACATAAGTCGACATTGTCTTATCAGGTTCAAATTATTATTATTATTATTATTTTTTCATTATTGTAGTCAATAAAGATTTTTTGTTTATTTTAAGTTGAATTTTTCGTCTAGCCATAAATAAATATCTCAAATGTAGGCGTCAGTTTCTCTATTTTTCAGAAAGCGTTGTGTTGTCTGCCAGATTTTTACAATAGCAGTAATAAACAATACTGGATTATTAGACAAGTTCAATACTTTGTGTTATAATATACACTCACATATATGTATATTATAAGTAGAGCTGACTAAAATGAAGTGGATAACTTAGATGTGCAGCCTGCTCCATTTTAGAAGTTCTAGTTGAGGCCATAAACCAGTGCATGCGAAATAATCTATCTAGTAGTGTGTAGTTCTTATCGAGTAGTTTGATTGATTTATTCGTTCAATGATGTTGAAGACATATGTATATATATATATATATATATAAAATTAGCTAATCTGTACTACAGTAGCTGCAATGAAGCGTACAAATAGGCCACGGTTGAGAAATTCATCTGAAAATCCTTATAATATTAGAACTATATAAAAAGTCATCTTACCAAAGAGATCTCTTACAAAAGAGCTCTTACCACAATCATCATTTTTCTAATTTGCTTGAGTTGGTTGGCATCTTTGAAATCTACTAGCTGTGTGCTACTTAGGCTAACCTCACTTAGCCAATTTAAACCAAACTAAATAAATTATACGACTACCAGCGGCCGGCCCCAACTTCGCTAGGGCTGTGGCTGTGGCTGTGGCTGTGGCTGTATTCATAACTGAGCGCACTCACTCTCTACGCAAATATCCGCTCAAACTCTGTTTGCAAACAACTCAAATGTACCAGGCAAAATGTTTTTGTGCTATGCTGCTTCTTGCGGACTTAATGATAATTACACGAGTGAAATATCCGTGCCCAGGAATTCAGAAAGTTTTTTGCTTTTTTCAAAGTTTTTATATACTAATATTGTCAGACGATATCCAGGAAATTGTATTATGTTTTGAAAATCACATGTTCATGTATGACTGACTTGATCAGTCAACCGTTATTTGGAATGAGCGATCTAGGGGCTTTAGTCTTTTCAGATTTCTTTCAGCCGTTGGTTTAGTACTGGATGTGGTTTCTGTTGCTATGCTTGACGATTCCTTTTTTTCATTGTTGTGGTCTTAAGTTTGGATGTATAACCGAGTTCCGAGCTTAAACTGAAACACCTGAAGAATTTCATCACGGTTTCAATATCATTCGAAGTTTCTGCCATAAGACGCCTATCACAGTGAGTCCAAGCTATATAAATTGAGCGCTCCTCACAGATTTGTATCATAACTTTGTTTTAACAACTTTTTAACGGAACGTCGCATAGGATATATATATCAGAGAGCGTTCGTTATGCACTGTATTATTCGATTATTTTCACTGTCATGCTAAATATTTAAGTGGTTGATTAAAAATTCGCCCTAAGCAAGTGATAACGTGCATCAGCGAATGGCCACACGCTATGCCATTTCACACTACCCACTACTCGTGTCGACTATGACTATGCGACTATGAGAACACCTATCAATGCAATAGATTTTGTGCACCCAAAGTGGACTTAAGTCTGCACGAATTAAGTCAAATCTTATCACATCATATCATATCATATGATCGCATGGGCGCATGGCAACACAACAGCCGTTTAGGTTTCGGTTCGGTTCGGTTCGGTTTCGCTCAATTCGCTGCGGTTGGATTGGGTCGCGCTTGTCTGGTCTGGTCCACCTTCGGGTTGGTAGCGCGTGTTTTACATGTCCGCGAAAATTCGCATTGCGTTTTCGCTGTTCAAGTGCAAGTTGATTAAATCTGTTGTCTCTCTGGCTTTTGTTTTTGTTTTTGTTTTTTGCTTTTGTTGTTGTACATCTGTTTAAACAAATAAATCTATTACAGCATTGACTCATATTACAGAAAATGAGAGAAAAAAAGTAAAACGGGCTATGCAGCTGGTTTTCGCTGCTATATACAATTTGTAGTGTTATTGTTGTTGTTGTTGTTGCTTTTGTCATAGACGAAAGAGTTATTTTTTGAAACATCCTTGAGAGAGCCCGACCTGAATATGGCAAAAACAAAAACCACAAAAAATAAATCAAATGAAATAAACTAAATTCGATTCTATTCTATTCGCGCACCCCCCTCCTCCTCCTCCTTCATAGATTTTAGCACACAACGTTATTTTAATACTTAATTGGTTTATGTTTGAGAAATAGTTCCTTATCAGTAGTGCCCATGGCCAAATAGAGTTCTCGTTGAAAAGTGGGATGTCGAGGTACTCGTACTCATCGCATGATGATTACCAACGCTGACTCAGCATGTTGTGTTGAATTTGTTGTAGTTCGTTGCCGTGTAGCGTTGTTCAAATTATTAAGTAAAAGCAAAAACAACAACAAAAAATAAATATTAAAACGCATAGCAAAATGTTAAAATTTGTCGAACAACAAAAACACGAAAAATACTATTGAAACTTAGTGGCCCCTTGAACGTTCGCAAATAACAGATAATCCTGGTACAATTTGAAGTTAACTGCCAGCGAAAAGGGAACAAAATCATATATATATAAGAGTCGATTTATGTTTGTATGTATATATATAGCCTATTAACTCCGAAATCGCTGGACCGATTTTGATTACATTTTCTGGGAAACTCTAGAATGGTTTGTTGGCGCAATCAAGTGAAGTTTGAAGCTGGCTATTCCAGCTGTTTGTCTGTTTGTAGCCTAGGGACTGCGACACCATTTGACTAAACACCATGAAAATTGGTACAAATATGGGTGTCACCATTGAGTAGGTTTCTATATGAAATGTGATGCGCTAGTCTATCGAGACAGTCGAGAAATTCCAAACAATTTTTTTTGTTTTGTATGAAATGTATGAGGGTATGAATATCTCAATATTGCTGCATCAATTTGCGGTTTATATGTATGTCCAATACGAAGCAGGCAGTGTGCGAAAGAAAATTAATATAAAAAAAATAACATTTCATTCAAATTTAATGTCTAGTGCATTATTGTTTATTGTTATATTAGTTTGTTCCAAATTGATTCACGGGGACTGACCAACAGCGTAGTGAGCGCTTGATAACAAACAGATCGAATAATAATTTGATAAGATGTCAAGATCCATTAAGTGCGGATCCATTACAACGGCTGCCGTTGTATTCGGCGAGTTTGGCGTGCGTTTACGTTCTAACAGTCTATTCCGACACAGATGCATCGGTAGAGCTGGGCACAATGATCACTGTTCATCCAACAACATGGCAATGTTACGAAGTTTTCGTGTGAGCGGGGAGGTCAAATTGCCACGAAAAAAGGAGTAGTAAGATGTATTGTATGTATAATCATTTATTTGTATAAAAACAACTACAAAGCACGAAGAAAGCAAGCGAATCGGTGACGGTGTCGGTGACGTGAACTCATTAGATTTTGCCTCGCTCAACGCAACTAATGAAGTTTTCACTGGGCATTTACATGTACATTTTACAGCGCTACCGAGCAACGCCGGGACTCTTTAGAGTATGTTTATATAAATCAAAGTTATAAAAGTGTGGCAGCTATCTATACTCGTACATTATTAACGCTTTAATCGTCAGACTAAACTTTGCTCTGTGCGCTTTACTACCAATAAATGCGCCACAAATGTAGGCAGATCTTTTGTCGTTGGCATCTCAGTTAATTGCAATAGCACCCTACGTAATATAAATTGTGGCATATATATTTTTAGAGATATTCCGTTAAGTGTGAAGCTCAACTACTGGGTGGTATGCCACAAACACAAGCAACGAGCGCAACTAGCAGCACTTGACTCGCTCTTCAAAAATAATAAAGTTACTGCAAATCAATCAAACTAAATCGGTAAATATTAAAATTAACTAGAATGCTACTCTTTAATATACGCTATTTTATTGTTTATTATTTCATATTAATGTGTATTGTTATTATTTTGCTCCAGCGCAGCCAGGCGACTTAAATAGCCGCTTTATATTGTCGCCACTCGTTGAAATGAGTTTTTTCTTGTATTTTTTATTTTGATTTTTTATTATTATTATTATTATTATTATTTATTTATTTATTTTTTTTAGTATACTCGCACTCGTAGTTCAGGCTTACAAATCTGTAGCTGTTATGCACAATTAGTAATTAACAAGCAGCAGAACGCCAAGCAAAATACAATTGAACTTCGCCAGTTGCTAAGACGCAAACGAGTACTAGAAAAACAACAACAAAATCGACACTCAACGCAAACTTATAGCTCATATAATTTCAAGGCAGCTAAGCTAATGCAAGGGATTTGAGTACAATAATGGCAGAGCGTTTAGATGTGCAGCGTTGAGAAGAACGAAACTACGGCGCTCTCAGTGGGCAGACATTGGCCGAAGGCTTCGATTAGTAGCGGCTCAGAGTGAACGGTGCGCATAAAATCATCGAAGGAAACCTAAAGCAAAAAAAATAACAAATATATATATATATATTTATACTCATACAAGTACATATATATGAAGTTACGCATTGAATTGACTACGCAACTAACCTTGCCATCTCTATCCAAGTCGAATTTCTTTAGTACAATTTCAACGAGATCCTTGACACCCTCGTCGGGATCCTCATCTTGTGGCTGTTTTATGAGACAATTTCGCAATAGCGTAAACATTTCATCTTTCGTTATGAAGCCGTCAGAGTTGAGATCGTAAACACGAAAACAGAAGCCGGCACGTTCGACCGGTGTGCCGCGCAAAAATGTCGACAAACCGATAAGCCAACCCTCTAGCCGTAAGGGTAGACCTTCGTGCGCTTTGTCCCAACTACAGAAGATGCGCTCCATGAGTATCTCTTCGGTGACAATATCGAAGGTGCTGTGCAACAGTTCACGAAAAACGATGCGATCGATGCCCTGAGAATGCCAGTGAGAGCGTAAAGCCGAAATGAGAAGAAAGGAAAAGAGAGCAATAGAGAAAATAAGAAGAATTAGTTGGTGAAGTTATAGAATAGCGGTGGGGGTAAGAGAGTTTACATAGAATCGCTCGTTTACATTTTCAATCTCTGCTATGACTTAGCTTAAGTTCTGTTAAGTTTTTTTTTTGAACAACATTAAGCACCTTAAAAGTGCCTCGTATATGATCGAGTGTAGATAATGGTTTGGCGATGGCGATGTGTGTGTTGTGTAATAATTTTCACTTACCTCGACCGCTGCATGTGTCTTGGCAATAGTCGCACTTGAAGGACCCACGGCTAGAGTCTTTGCTGCATACTGACACTTGGAGACCAATTTGCGATAGATGCGACACAATGCCTCCAACTCATCTCTGTTCAGCGAAGTAGGTAGTTAAGTTAGAGTATAAGGGAGATACTCGGGGAGATACACTCGGGAGTGACAATAAATCATACACTCACTTTGTGAAGCGCGTCTTTTTGCGCAGACTCTCAAGAGTCTTGGGATTGGGAATTTTGCCAGACATCTCATCCATTTTCCTTTGCCTCAAACGTCGTCTGTTCTGCAGCTTTCCGCCTGAGGGTCTAGTCTGATTGCTCGAATTACGTTTACCGCTTGCCAGAAAGACCGAAACTGTTTTCAATATCGTCTTGTTCGCATGCAATGTCGAACGGCTGCCTTTAACGCCAACAACGGTAGCTGGCGACGCTGCCACCGCCATCGCCACCGCCACCATTGGCAATGGCGTTGCGTCAGCTGCTGTCATCCCATTAACATCGTCGCCGCGATTCGGTGTTGGCGTACGGCCCTTTGCAATGGCAGCTGTCTTCTTATCCGGCGCTATGTTTTGTATTATTTTTTATTGTTTATTTCATGTGTTTTCAAGGATTTTCATTCTTCTTTTTTTTTCTCTTCTTTTTTCTTTGACATACGTCAAACTCATAATTATGGGCGTGCGGCAATTGAAGCTTACAAATGCACACATAAAAATGCAATAAATCAAAAATCAAAATGTATAAGCTTAGCAACTGTGTGTGTGTGTGTGTATGTGTGTGTGTGTGTAGGCGTGAAGGTTCTGGTGTTCAGCAGTTTGAAATGCCCTACAACAAAATGGTAACGTGTCATGCGAGCAAACACTGGGCAAACAACACTTCGACTTTTGGTAACATTTTCTTTTTGCCTATTTTTTTACTTCACACAACAAAATTCCCATGTTGTCGAATCGTTTACACACTACACTGATCATCTATATAGAAATAGGTCAAGACATTCTCTTTACCGACACTTTACGCCTAAACTATATAAGCGATTTTTATAAAAACTATACCAAACGACAGGGTTTCATTTGCAGATGTGCACAATTTTTTCAATAAAATTAGTTAGCTATGGTGCACATAAAAACAGTTAAACATTGTGACACACAGGACTACACATATTCTTCATCTCTCTCACAATGTCACATGTACGTGAGAACAAAATAAATGGAAGACCATATCATATTGGGTCCTGTTAGCAATGGCTGAAGATTGAATATATTAAAAGCAGTGGAAACTTGCTCGGTACACTGAGTGAGTACCCAGTTCGAATTTCTTAGAGAAGCGCAGTTTCATGTATTACTATTATTTAGCCTTTAAGTATACGCGAAAATCATGCATATCATAATTGTTTTTTAATGCAGTTCATTTTATGCATTTGTAACATTGTAGAGACAGCTACTTCACTGCCAAGAGCAGCATTACAGCAGGCTAACTACAGGCTACTAACTAAACTAGAACATACCACAAAAACATGCGACCCATACGTTGATAAGGGTAATGTGCTAAACATTTGATTAGCATACAAGCGGGCGCAATGCCGAACGCTGAAAAGTATGCAATGTGCGTTTGTAATTTCTCTAATTTGTTGATTTTCGTAACTTTCATGTTTCCAGGCAATTTTCATTTGCTTTTTTTTAACTGTTTTCCGTACAATTTTTTTTTTTCGTTTGTTCTAGTGTACCCTCAATACTCAATACCTGTCACGCCCACAGTGGGCGCTATTCAATCGAAAGAAAACGCTGGCTTACAACGCCATAAACTGCTGGTTGACGTATTATCGATACTATTGCCAAACTCACCACCCAAAACCATTCCGCAGTGCTCTGACCCATTTTGTGATAGACAACTGTCTGGTGTTTTATTTGACTAATTTGCTTCTTTTTCTTCGTGCATTGAATTTAATGCTACCAGCATTAGCATTTCATTGTCAGAACATTGCTTGATGGCCAAGGTTCGTTTTAATACGCACTCCGATTACGCATACGCCGCGTATTGCTGAGACTGTAGACGTTGGCCAAGTATTATTATGTTTCGTTATTATCTCACTGAGGTTCAGATACATACAAAGCAGATACGTGTATAAGGATAGTCAACAAAAAAATATATAAAAGTCCAAACGAAATGTATGGTAAGACATCCTGTAGGCATATGTAGGCTTTTGTATAGCATAGAGTTAGTTGGAGGACGCGTAACTTACACTAATTTTTATGCTTATCGTGTATAACATTACTATAATATGACCTATGTATATATACCTACAGCCAATGATTATAACTTTCGCACAGCATCTTAAATCAAGTCAGTCATTACTGTATTGCTTGGCAGGCAAAGAAACTGAGCTCAATGCCAACATGTGCAATCATCAATCAATGATTTTTATAACTCGAAATTTTTACTCGCAAAATAATGAAACAGTTTTTTTACTCATGCATCACATTTATGTACACATACACACTAACACACACGCACATTTGGTGTACAGTATTTTAATTTATATATTTAATAAATATATTAATAATTTACCCATTTCCACGCAGCTGTAGCTGTACTCGTACTTGAAGTAGCTCGAACGAGCGAGCTAAGATGTCATCAAGAAAGTCGAAGTACCTTAAGAAATCAACAAATTTTCGTTGCCATGACTTTCAAGGTTCCCGTTTAATGTTGTTGTTTGCACACAAAAAGAAAAAGAAAAAAACAACAACAATAATAGCACAAAGTGATTATTGTCAACCGCTTTGTGCTACGAGTGTGAGTGAGAGAGAGAGCGCATCAAAGCCAGTAACCCTTGAAATTTTCAGGTTTTTTGTATCAGAAGTCTATACTATATTGCTATATTCATAGCAAAGGTGAAGAAGTGAGTTCGCACTAGTCATTCAAATGAATGTTAATAGTGCTACGAGAGCGCATTCATTCATTCATTCAAAATAAAAGAGAACGACTTGCGTGAATATGAATACAGGCATGCCTTTTGTTCCTTTCAGGGACCGACAATAACAGTTATGGGGTCAATTTTTAACTAAAAAAATCATCATGATGGAATCGTCGTACATATATAAGATGTACATCAAAATTATTGCTTATTGCATGGGCTATCCAAATAGCGCATAAATTTATATTTTCAATTTATTTGTATAAAAATTAAAGATAATAATTATTTTCATTTTTATTTAAAAAAAAATAAATAAATAAAAATTACTTTCGTAATTCTCGTTAAATTAATATTAAACTTAATATTTGTATACATTAGATTTAATTTGGTAACAAAAAAATTTAAAAAAAAAAATTGATTTCCATTTTTATTTTAAAAATCACAAATAATAATTATTTTGTGATTTTTATCTAATTAATCATGAAAATCAAAATCAATACATGTTGTGCTCATTTTAAATGAACAACGAATTTGACTGTTACCAATTTAAATTGTACAACCGTTATTTACCATTAAACACTGTTGAGCCCAGAATTGAAAGTACGTTCTCACTTCTCAGCAACTACTTCAATTCCATTGATGGGGCTGCTGGCAACGAGGAAGACGAAAATAGCAATGATGATGTCATAAAGGCTATTGCTGAAATAGGAGCTAATGACCGAAAACCAATTGATGTAAACATGGACATCATGAAATATAGATATCTATATACTATATATATATCTATATACTACGATCCTCTTCGATTGTTTTTTATAAGGTAGGAAAGTGTAACAAAAATGACGAAGTGTGTGAGTAAATTAATAATTAATTATTTATTAATGCCTTTAATTGTATTTTCTATTTTTATAACTACAACTTTCGCCAATGCTATCCCAACCCTCAGTTTGATTGTTACACCATGCGCTTTCAATGCGATCACTGCGCACAGTTTCAGCAGCACTCACGCACGTGCGCCACAACGCTAAAACTGTAATAGACTCTCAGACACTCAAACTGCGCCAGTTTGCGAGCATTGCGGATACGCAGCATAAAACGTTTTCCTTGTCCAATAACTGCGGTGGCCGTTGGTGTAGGCATTCGCTGTAACGTGTTGCTGTTTTTGGCTGAGCATTGAATCTGCTGCGATGACAAGACGATAACGATTTATTTTTCGAACTTCGAACTTAATATTAATATTTTTATGCTTTGTAAATTGTTATAGCGTTGTATGCCAAAAAAAAAATATATATATAGCTTGGTATTCCAATGGCAGCAAGATATCTGTAGGAATGAAAGCCTTGATCAGACACTCTTTTTCTTGGTCGGTTTCAGCATAAAATTGCCAATTGCCTTGGAAATCAATAGTTTGCTGTTGTTGTATTGCTTCAGTTTATGAAGAAGAAGCACTCGATTTTCTGTCTAAAATTAATTATTATGAATTATTTTATATTACTTTAAACTGGCAAAGTAAATCCACTCAGTAACGATCCTAAGAAATTTAATATATATGCAATTTTACTGCTTTCATCGGACTAGAGAAAAGCAAAGAAATGAAAAGGAAAGCAAAGGAAAGGAAATTTTTTTTTCCTTTATATTTAATTTTTCTGTTATTATTAGAATAACTTCAATTAAATTGTATATATAAAAATTAACGAAACAACTTAAATAATAAGTGGGGATATAGTATAGTGTGGATATAATATTAAAATGATCTATTACGGAGGTCGGCAGGGTGCGATCTTCTCAGCCGTCTCGCCACCCTAACTCCTTCCATTCTGCGTCGTTTTAGAAGGCGCCTTGCTAGGTTATTTGGATGATTTTTCAATCTCTCTATATATTTCTTGGCATGACGATTTATCACATCGCCAATTTTCGGTATTTTTAAGTCGTTTTCAAGGTCCGCCGTTCGCATGAACCAAGGGGCACCAGTAAGCATACGCAATGTCTTGGCCTGCAGTACTCTCACCTTCGTGATGTTTGACCTCGCTGCTATGCCATACACCTGCAAACCGTATCGCCAAGCAGGAGCAATTATGGTATTGTAAATGTTCACCTTATTTCCCAAGGAGAATTTATTCCTGCTAGTTAAAAGCCAATGCAATTTACCAATCCTCTGTCTTAAGGATTTCGTGATACTTGAAATATGCGTCTTGAAAGTTAGCCAGCCGCCTATCCAAATACACACCCAGGTATTTGTAACCTGAATGGTGTTAAAGGAAAGGAAAGAAGAAGAAAACGGTAATTTATTTAAAATAAAAAAAATAAATAAAAAATAAACAATTCAATCAGCGCTCGAATGCGTCTTCAAATGGGGCTGCGACGCGTTGAGATGCACCGTTGGAGTGTTGCTTTTGTTGTTGCCTGTGTATGTGACGAGTGAAGCGGTCGGCTGGGCTCGTTGGTTCCATTGTCGTCAAACATGCTGCAAAATGACAGCAGCCGCTGGTGACTGTGAAAGTGGTGGCGGCAAAGAAGCTGCTGGCATAACGAGCGATTGGATTACAGCGCTTCGTGCACATTGTCCTTGTTATTGTTTTTGTTGTTTATGCTGCTTATTCAGATTCGCATTTAGTTTCGGCTTCAGATTACAAGTGCCATTGGAATAATAATAACAAATATCAGTCAAATTAAAATTTTATTGAAACTCAAATTCAGCCCACAACCTCACTATCAACTGTTTGTGCTGCTAATACTTACTTTCTTGCTGCTTTGCAATGCATTTGGCTAACGCTGTTTCCACGTCCGACTGTAGCTGGTGTATTACATTCCAAAAAGTAGGCTTAGGCTTACCTCCTCGTGATTTTCTCGACTAAGATAACAGCACATTATTTTTTCAATGTGGTAGAATGTAAGACCGGATATAATTGCCTTGTCTAGCTGTCATATTGCTTTATAGTAAACACAGTATCGTGTTAAGGGTACGAGGAACATTTAGTGAGCAAGTGGCAATCTTTGCTCATGGCATATAATTCCACCCGCCGCCAGTTTGTGTTTCAAAGGATATAGCATTTTACACTTATTCCAATATTGCATCTTTAGTTTGGCAGATTGCTAAATTGTCCTCGTATGTATTTGCCTCTACCACTTAGATGGTGTTACATCTAGTCAAGGCGTCCTTCTAAGTAAACTCGAAATCGTTTTAAAGCGTAACTTATTGCTAGCGTTTCCAATTCGAAGCTAGAGTATTTGGATTCGGTGTCGGTTGTTCTTCTTGAAATGTAGAACATTGTGTGAAGTATGCCGTCACTTTCCTTTTGTAACAGTATTGCCCAAAGCCTAATCAATTGGCGTCACAATGTAATTCTGTTTGGTCTCTTGGATCAAAAATTGCTAATATATGTGATTGTAATAGCCTTTCATTCAAAACGTTGAACGTTTTTACGTTGATCGTAACGTTGTGTAAGATCGTATAGTGGCTTTGCTATGATTGGAAAATCCTTAATGAACCTACAAAAATAGGAACACATTCCTATGAATCTCTGAACATGATGAGATTTACTAGGTACTGGAAAATTTTTTATCGCTTCTGAGCCGTCTTCATCAGCTTTTATGGCATATCCTGATATTGTGTATCCTAAGTACTCTAGTTCTTGTTAACAAATTCGCACATGCCTACTCGTAATTCTGGTAATTCTAAGTAATAGAACCATATCTCGAAGACCCAAACTGACTTTACTGACTGACAAACTGACTATGGCGCAGAAGCATGCACACTATTGAAAGCGGATGAGGAAGCTCT